>JAKSZU010000006.1:226304476-226789916 GCA_026018925.1 Tupaia tana
TAAATAAATGCACATGAATTAATTAATATATTTCAACATTACTCCTGATCCAAAGGGGTAAGATCAAAATGTGTGTGTGTGTGTGTGTGTGTGTGTGTGTGTATTAGGTTTTTATCATAGGATGTGTGCGCTCACTAGAGAGAGACCGACCAAGGGAGGGAAAGTGAGACACCGCCCCCGGGGACGGCCTCCCCTGTTCTCCTCCAGGGATTTTGGACAGGTATGCACGGGTGCCCGGCATGATTTTCAAGCTGCCAGGTACAGGATTTAAACTGCAGTCAGCCATGTGGGAGCCAGCGCTTTAACTACCATACCACCTACTGGCCCTCAACATTATTTTTTATTAAAATAAATGTATTTCTATCAGTTAAGGTCTAGACAAAACTTAAAACTGCTCCCCCGGGTCGGTGGGTCTCGGTCCCCTAATCTCCCAGGACTTGGTGCTCACAATTTGAACGTATTCCCCGTACCTCCTAAATTCCACCCATGGCTAAACCAATCAATTCTTTGAAGCCGAAAATACTGCCAGCCCTTAGGCTGTATTTACAGTCCTGCAACTGCCGGGGACACGCAGAACATCTGCAGTCTCGCCCCGGCGCCTAGGTACATAAGTCACACTTCCGAAGCGCATCAGTCTACACCTCTAGCTCGTAAGGGTGTGGAGGCATCCGACCGGTGTCCTCTCAGCCCTGTCTGCGAGGAAACACTTCTCGAAGCCCCAGGACAGCTGCGGGAGAAAAGCTGTGGGCAGGAGGGCTCGTGGCCTGAAGAGCAGGGCTCCAGCTCCTCTACAGGACGAAGAGCCTCAGGACCTGGGGAGAACTCTGAGCTCATGGCAGCAGGCCCCGCGGGACCGTCCGGGACTGCGCAGGGCCGCGCCTCGGTCATGGGGCGTTGTGTTTGAGCTGCATTTCTGGAACAATTTTCCAAAGCTCCAGTTGCCACTAAGGCTTCCTCAGAATCAGCTACTGGGCTCTGAGCAGGGGAGGAGGTCCCCCACTGCGGGGGTCTGGCGAGACACGGCTGTGACGAACCGCAGACGACACTCTCAGAAGGTTCCCGGGACAACTCCAGGTGAGATGGGGTGGGCTGCAGAGCTGCTTGAACACCAGAGGTCCTGGAAGGGGCCCTCCGGAGGAAGAGGGCGTCAGACTCTCACCCATGCAGCTTCTCTGCCCAGGAGTAGTTACCCGTGCAATGTCCCTAGAGGGGTCCGCTTCGTTCCTGACGGCAGGCTGTGTGCATGGTCGGCCAGACCACCATGGCAACAGCATCCTGTGTCTTAGGGAAGCTCCCTGGTGGCACACGTCTGTCACCCGAGTGGACAGCGCCAGCCTTGAGCACGTGGTGACAGTGCACCCGGGCCCCTCACCGGGCACCACTCCTTCCCAGTCCGACATCGTCCCCTAGTCTGCGGAGAGTCCCCACTGAGAGTGATTCTGCCGTCCCCTCGCCCCCGCTCTGTGGATGGTTCGCACCCGCCTCCCCTCCAGCCAGGGTTTGCTAGCAGGTGTCTGCTCGGAGAAGCCCTCTGCCCTCTGGCCACCACCCAAGCCCTCAGCTCTGTGCTGCCTGTGCACCTTTCTGTGGGGCCTAGGCCCGCTCGCGGGCACTGCCTTCCCGAAGAGTGACCATCCGCTGCTTGTGTTTGCCCCGACGGTCCCTCACCATGGGCTCGTGCGGGCTCGCTGCACTGCCCTGCCCCTCGTTCCTATACGTTCTTAATTTCTGTCACTCCTTGCACTGGCTAAGGCTTAGCTTGTACCTTCCTGCAGCAGGTGCCCCCTGATCAGCCATCACCCCTGGGAACCCAGTTCTTTGTGTGAGAAATAGCAACTACAGGAAAAACAAATGCTGAGGAATGTTCCAGAATAAAGGAGATGAAAGAGCTTAAACACAATGCAAGACCCAAGACCCAACAGTGAAGCAGAGTCCATGGGGTGATGCAGGGTTAGTGCGGGCATGTGGAGGTGACGCAGTGTTAGTGTGGACCGTATGTGGGGGTGACGCAGCATTAGTGCGGGCATGTGCGGGTGACGCAGGGTTAGTGCGGGCGTGTGTGGGTGACGCAGGGTTAGTGCGGGCATGTGGGGGTGACGCAGCGTTAGTGCGGGTGTGTGCGGGTGACGCAAGGTTAGTGCAGCTGTGTGTGCAGGTGACGCAGGGTTAGTGCGGGCGTGTGTGGGTGACGCAGGGTTAGTGCGGGCGTGTGTGGGTGACGCAGGGTTAGTGCGGGCGTGTGTGGGTGATGCAGGGTTAGTGTGGGCATGTGGGGGTGACGCAGCGTTGGTGCGGGCGTGTGTGGGTGACGCAGGGTTAGTGTGGGCGTGTGTGGGTGATGCAGGATTAGTGCGGCTGTGTTTGCAGGTGACGCAGGGTTAGTGCAGGCGTGTGGGGGTGGTGCGGGGTTAGTGTGGGTGTGTGGGGGTGACGCGGGGTTAGTGTGGACCATATGTGTGGGTGACGCAGGGTTAGTGCGGGCATGTGGGGGTGACGCAGCGTTGGTGCGGGCGTGTGTGGGTGATGCAGGGTTAGTGCGGCTGTGTTTGCAGGTGACGCAGGGTTAGTGCAGGCGTGTGGGGGTGGCGCGGGGTTAGTGTGGGTGTGTGGGGGTGACGCGGGGTTAGTGTGGACCGTATGTGTGGGTGACGCAGGGTTAGTGCGGGCATGTGGGGGTGACGCAGGGTTAGTGCGGGCCGTGTGTGGGTGACACAGGGTTAGCACGGGCCATGTGCGGGTGACGCAGTGTTAGTGCGGGCCGTGTGTGCGGGTGACGCAGGGTTAGTGCGGGAGTGTGTGCGGGTGACGCAGGGTTAGTGAGGCTGTGTGCGGGTGACGCAGGGTTAGTGCGGGCGTGTGCGGGTGACACAGGGTTAGTGAGGCTGTGTGCGGGTGACGCAGGGTTAGTGAGGCTGTGTGCGGGTGACGCAGTGTTAGTGCAGGCCGTGTGTGCGGGTGACGCAGGGTTAGTGCGGGCGTGTGTGGGTGACACAGGGTTAGTGAGGCTGTGTGCGGGTGACGCAGGGTTAGTGCGGGCGTGTGTGGGTGACGCAGGGTTAGTGCGGGCGTGTGCAGGTGACACAGGGTTAGTGCGGGCGTGTGCGGGTGACGCAGGGTTAGTGCGGGCGTGTGTGGGTGACACAGGGTTAGTACTGGCCGTGTGGGGGTGACGCAACGTTAGTGCGACCGTGTAGGGGTGACACAGGGTTAGTGGGCCGTGTGCGCGTGACGCAGGGTTAGTGCGGGTGTGTGGGGGTGACACAGGCTTACAGTGAGCACCATGTGCCGGGATGAAGACTTTTCTCATAGACATTTCTTTCTTTTATTTCCACAGGTTTTTTGTTTGTTCATTTGTTTGTGTGCTTTTGCCTTAGGGTTCTTGCACTCCCTGAGAGAGAGGGAAAGCGAGAAATCACCCCGCGTGAGGAGGCCATGCCCAACCCCTTCTCCTCCGTTCTCTTCCCAGGATCTTGGACATGCAGCACACACCCAGCATGAATTTCAAGACACCGGGTCCAGGATTCAAACCGTGGTCGACCATGTAGGAGTCCAGTGGCGTAACCGCTACTCCACGTGCCGGCCGCTATCGTAGACTTTTCAGACGATACAGCACCAGGGCAGGTGAAGACGACATCTTCCTCCTGGAAAGGTCTCGCAGAGCTGGGCTCCCGGAGGTGAGACCGGGCAGACCCTGGACGCTCTGACTCACAGCCCTCCTCTTCCCTGTCTCTGTCCCTGGCACCTTCGCAGAGACCCTGCGGCTGCTGGGCAGGGCGGGGGGCAAGAGGAGCAGCCCTGGGAGCCTTAAAGCCCTTCAAGGGTGAGGAATAAAGTTGAAATAATTTCGAGGCAGCCAAAACTGAAGTGAGGTCCTTTCTCTGACCCTCCCTCCCACCCTGTGCTCCCCACCCCATCCTGTCCCTCCCTAGTGGGAACCCAGGCAGCCCGTGAGGTGTGGCTGTGCTGGGACTTGCCCTCACCGGAACCCTGGCTCTGCGCTCAGCAGCGATGTGGCCTTGGGCTGGTCCTTCCATTCTCTGAGCCTCTATTTTGCTGCCAGGAAGACTAGGGAGAGGACACAGACGCGGTGCCATCTTGGGCTGGGACATGAGGTCAGGCACTCGGCGTCTGGCCCTGACCTGGCACCTGAGCCCGCTGTGTCCCTCACACCCCATGGCCGGCGGGGGCGGGCAGTGTCCTCGGGCCCAGCGCCCCAGGAAGGAGACCAAGGGAAGGCGGGCAGGAAGGTGCGGGGCGGGCACCGGGCTGAACCTTGCCGCGGGATCCGGGCTGGGTCTTCAGAGTGCTGTGCCTTTCAGCAGCAGACCCGTTTCCAGGAAATGTGCTTATAATCACAAAATGTTTCAAATAGAATAAAACTACCTAAACAAGCGTGACTCAGAAGCTTGCTCTGATTTAAGCAAATGGACTACAGCCTGCAGACTCTTCCCTGGGGTCCAATCCTGCAGCCACTCTGCAGGTCTGCCCTTAGAGTAGTTTCCAAAGAGAGGAACTGCCTGAAGGACGCTTCTCAGTTCCATGGTGGCTTCCCGGCTCACCCTCAGCCCGGCTCCCATGGCGGGAAGTAGGTGAACGCCTCACCGGCCGCTCCCTCCGAGGGCGCCCACCCTTCTCTGAGGGCTCCTGGGCCCCCCAGACATGGCGCGCTCATGCCGGGGTCCTGCAGGCGGCCTGGCCCATGCAGCAGTCTCAGCTGGGACGTGGCTGGGGAGGCAGCTTGTCACTTTACACGTGGAAGCCCCCGAGGAAGAGCCCGGCAAGGCCAGAGCCAGCGCACGAGCGGGGTGGCCATTCTGCAGCCCAGCGCTGCCCCTGGACTCCCAGCAGGCCCTGCGCCGGGCTCCGCTGCCGCCTCCTTTGTCGCCGTCCCAGACAGCCGGGGGCCAGCAGGGCCCCCTCCTTTGGCTGCTCCCACTGGGGCTACAGTCCTGCCCTGCTGAGGGCTGGCGAGGGTGGGGGGAAACAGGCGGAGAACGGGAGGGGAGCTGCCACTGACTCCCCGGGTTGATACCCGGGCTCTCCTCCCCTCCCCCCTTCCCTCACGCCCGCCCTGACCCCCCCCTGGCTCCTCCCCCTCCCGGCTTCTTCCTCTCACAGCCTGCCAAGCTCCCCGGGCACCCACAGGGGGAAGGCCCCTCTGCACAGGACTGGCTTCTGGCGGGGCCACGCAGGGCATGTGCGGCTGGCTCATTCTCCGAGCTCGGAGTGTTCCTTCACCATTCCTAGCCATACGCTGCTCTGTCCTGAGCGGCCCCGCTGCCTGAGCACAGGTCCGGCCCCCTCCAGCTGCTGGCCGCACAGGGAGGGGCCGCGCAGGCTGCCTTCTGGTCCTGCTCAGCTAACGGCACAACTGACCCCTGGTCCCGTCTGGAAAGCTTCCTTCTGGCCTCCTGGGCTCTCCGTCCCTTCCTCAGCCCTGCTTGACACCTTCGTCCTCACCCGCAGGTTGCTATTCCGACTCCAGGGAGGGAAGAGGCTAGAGACTCAGCGAGTCACCCAGGCCAGCCGTTCCTTCAATCCTGTCTGTACGAGGGGCCCCGAGAGCCCGTGAGATGGTGACTGGACAGCTTCTGTGTTGGCGAGGAGGGGCTGGGAGCCCCTGATCTCCAGTGGGTTGGTGGGAAGTCCACGGCTAAAATCAGCCTCCGGGCTGGCGTCTGGGGTGCGGTCTGGCTGGGCTGAGCCCTGCACCCTGGGGTCTGTGCTAAGTGCAGATCTTCAGGTCAGAACTCCAGGGCGCCAGCTGGGGTCTGCAGAGCTGGAGAACTGGTCACTCATGTGAAGAAAGGTACCCCTCTTTTGGCATCAGAAAAGCCCCAAAGACCTGTCCTTGGGGCCTTTGCACGCACTTGGGGAGAGCATCAGACAGAGGAAAGGGGGCTCCTCCCACAGGAGTCCCCTGCCGGGAGCTCAGCTGTGCCTGCCGCTGCCTCGCTGCGGTGCCTGGGCGGTGCAGCCGGCTGTGGGCGGCTGTGTGAGCACGTGTGGGGCACAGGGAAGGACCCGCCGGCCTGGGTCTGCACCCTCTCCTGACCCACGCCTGGATGCCCTGATGGGTCCAACCTGACAAGGCATTTGGACAGGTTGGGAGAGTGGGGCTCGGTGCGTGTACACCAGTATCAGCCGCAGTTTTCCCTTCCCTCCCGTCGGGACACACAAGCTCACACGTCCAGCCAGTGTCTCGCGTCAGAGCCCTGCTGCAAAGTGACCCCCTTAGAGAGGCACTGTGCTATGTGCTATCGAGACGGCGCCTTCCCTGCCCTGAGACAGGTGTGTTTACCAACTCTCAGGGAAACAGCGGTGTGAGGGAGCCTGGGGTGAGGACCGGGATTTCTGACGTGAAGGGCTCGCCCCCAGTTCCTGACAGCAGGAAAGGCACAAGTGAGGCGAGGGGAGCACATTCCTAAATAATCCGTGCTTCTACTTCATCCTGGTTAGGATTACCAAAGAAAAAGGAAAATTCAAAATTACTTGTAACTAAGTCAGTGTGAAAACGGCACCAAGTAAATACATACAGTAAGTAAGAGTACAAACAGGGGCTGTGCTCAGTGCAGCCCTTAAGTGCCGGCCTCAGGAGCCCAGATCCCACATGGCGGGCCATGATTGGAATCCTGGTCCTGGCAACTTGCAAAGCCCACTGGGCGGGGCTGGCAGGTGGCGTGGTGGTTAAGGTACTGGATTCCCACATGGCTGACCGCAGTTTGAGTCCTGGACCTGGCGGGTTAAAAAGCACAGCAGGCATGTGTGCACGCGTGCTCAGAATCTTGGAGCAGGAGAAGGGACTGTGTCATGGCTGTTCCCTCCAGGGGGTGATTTCTCATTTTCCCTCTCTTTGTCTCTGTCTCTCTCTGGAGAGCACATGCAGCCTATGGCAAAAACCTAAAAGAAAGAAAAGTGCCCGGGGCGCGTGTGCTCGCGAGGCTGACGGCGTGGAGCGACGGGGAGCAGGGGCGCTGGCATGACCGTGCCCCATCGGGGTGGCTCCTCCCCACCTCTGTCTCCCCTCCTGCTCTCCTCCACGAAGCACATGCTGTGGGGATGAAAAGATAAATGCATACATAAATAAAATGGCCATGCTCCTGCCTGCGGCTTGCTAACCGTGAGACAGGGCAGCCCTTCCCACTCTGCCCGTTTCCTCACTGGAAACAAACTACCACCTCCCGCAGCGGCCCAGGGGCTTCAGCTGTTCTGTACAGGCACAAGCTGCTGTGGGCAGCGGCAGAAGCTGGCCGGACTCACAGGTGACGTCCTCGTGAAGTGATGGGCTTCGGAAGGGGCCGGTGGCTATTTTTAAGGAGGACACATTCAAGCACACGCGCAGACACCCACCATGCTCCCAGACACCCGGATGGAGACCGAGGAGGAAGACGCCGGGTCATCATGGCGGGGCCCACTGCCTTCCTTGGAAGGACGGCTCTCCACCCGCCCTGCGTCAGGGCATCCAGACCAGGAGCTGCGACACGTGTGGCCTCTGAGACACAGCCACACTCAGCGGCTTCGTTACCGACGTCGGTTTGCTCCTGGACAAACAGGCGGACACAGAGAAGGCACGCCGTCATCTCCACGTGCGCGACTGGAGCAGCCTCCCCCAGGGCAGGGCCCCACGCACTCCGCGCAGCTGCCCTGGCGCAGTGTGGGCCCCGCACGCCGTCCGTAAACAGGCCAGATCTCCCCTGGGTTTCTCCACTTTGCTTTCAGACAGCAGCTGATTGGGGAAACCCGGAGACAAATGGTCCCAGGGGCTCCGCGTGACACTGTGCTTTGTCACAGCAGTTGTCCGCCTCAAGCGGCTTCTCACCCGGCTCGCTCCTAACCTGGCGATGCAGAGCCTCTTTCCAGTGCGCTCCAGCCCCCCGGGCGGTCTGGCCACTGCAGGACAATGAGTTTACCCTGGGGAGCCAAGAAGTTGCCAGAACGCTGTGGAAATTCAAGGCAGAGAGAAACGCAGAAATGTCACCCAAACTCTGGAGGCCTTCCATAACAGGCGGCCTGCACACACCACCTCTATGATGTGCAGTGGGTCGTGGCCCTGTGGAACAGGAGCTTGCACGCACCACCTCTCTGACGCACAGTGGGTCGTGGCTGCCTTCGTGACCCCCGTAACAGGCGGCCTGCACACACTGCCTCTCTCATGCGAAGTGAGTCGTGGCCCTCTGTAACAGGGGGTCCGCACACATCACCTCTCTCACGTGCAGTGGGTCGTCGCCCTCCGTAACAGGTGGCCTGCACACACCGCCTCTCTCACGCGCAGTGGGTCGTGGCCCTCTGTAACAGGTGGCCTGCACACACCGCCTTTCTCACGCGCAGTGGGTCACGACCGGACGAGCCGACACATCACAAGTCAGAAACACCATGAGTTGGAGCCCATCTGTCCTGGAAGCTGGGTAGGAGGTGTGAGATGGAGTCTGAGTTCTCCCCATAAGCAGTATGGCCTTGAACGTATCATACGCCCTCTTTTCCACAACTTCAGATGGTGGTACCCCCCTGAAGAATAGAGAAGGCCCCGTTCCTTCAGCAAATATCCACTGAGGCACTCCTGTACAGCAGGCCAGACAGGCCGCAGGACCAGACGTGAGTGTCCACCATGTGGGGGAGGGGAGGGGCAGTGAAGGCTCACGAGTACAGACACGCCCAGGAGAGCTGGACCGCAAGGCACAGGAGCAAGGGCCAGCCTGAGCCAGCTCCCAGCTGCCAATCACGCTTGATCCCTTCTTGATTGAATGGATTAAAGAATATGAATGTTCCTTGAAAAACATGTTGGACCCGGTGGCTTAAACTCATACCGGGTGCGTGTGCGTGCATGCCCGAGATCCCGAGAGGAGAATGGAGGAGAAGAGATTGCGGCGTGGCCATCCCCCCTGGGGGGTGATTTCTCACTTTCTGTCTGTCTCTCTCTGTCTGGTGAGCACACGCATCCTATAGCAAAAACCTCTTCAAAATAAATAAATAAATAAATAAATACATAAATAAAGAGAAAACATGTTGGAGTCTGAAATAGGGCCCCGCTAGTTCTCCGGGCAAACCCTGAGCAGGCGCCGCTCTGCACAGTCCCTGCCTCCCGGCCTATGGCTCCTTTCTGAGCAGACCTGGAGGAGCTCACGGCCCGAGCACTCCGCACTCGGCTGCCTCTTCTCGTAGTACATGGGATCCTGTAATGTGTTGTGGCATTAAACAGCTGAGTAACCCAGATGGGTGTTGTCTGTCGTTAGCTGGGTTCTCCCAGAACCATTAACGCCCACAGATTCCAAACCCAGCATTGCACAGATCTGACTAGGATCAGAAATGTTGTGTGCCGTCGCCATGGAAACCTTCTCCCCCACCCCACCCCCACCGCCACTCCCCAGTTTTAGCTTAATTCTGTAAAAACATGCAATTCGGCTGGCAGGAGCTTTCAGATTTAAATATAGAGATTGAATTAAATTGGTGTTGAAGTGGTGTTTGAATCCACAGTACAAGAAATGAATAAAATCTGATCATGTTAAGGAATGTGGTAGAAAACTGAGATGCGGAGTTAGAGCGGCAGCACTTTCTTCAATGTCAAATAATGCTCCATTTAGCTTCGGTTTGGGGTGTTTCATTAACATGTGTAGTGAGACATCTTTAGGGGGAAAATACTTTTTTTGTAAGTAAGCTCTGAGTTTGCTTGCATAACACAATCTTCTGTCTCAATTTGCAAAAGGCTGCAATCTCTTTCCCCTTTCTTTACCCCTGAAGGTTGGGTCGGCCATGGGACATGCTTTGGCCAATGTGTGCAGCAGACAAGCTGTGGAACCTTGATCGCGGTCTCAGGAGGCCATGCACGCATCAGTTCTTTGGCAACCTGAGACCACACCCATACACGTCAGCTCCAGCTAGCCTGCTGGCTGCGGAGGCACGCTGGGACGTCACTCTGTCACTCAGGCCCTCAGCATCAGTGGTCGGTCAACCATCATCACGTGCATTCAGGAGCCAGGACTTGGGGAACTGCCCTGCTGAGAACAAACCCAACTTGGGAGCCCACAGAACCGTAACTAAAAAATAACTGCTGTTTTTTTTGTTTGTTAGTTTGTTTGTGAGATGTTTTTGCTATAGGGCCCATGCGCTCACCGGAAAGAAAGAGACAGAGAAATAGAAAGCAAGAAATCACCCCAGGGGGCTGGCCACGCAGCAATCCCTTCTCCTCCATTCTCCTCTTGGGATCTTGGGCACGCACGCACACGCGCCCGGAGTGAGTTTAAGTCACCAGGTCCAGGACTCGAACCGCGGTTGACTACATGGGAGTCTAGAGACATAGCCATTATGCCAACTGCTGGTCCCCAAAATAACTGTTGTTTTAAGACACTGAGTTTGGGGGTATTTTATTGTGCAACAAAACCTTGCTGCTGCACGGTCCAACAAAAGCTTTAATTAGTGTGTCGTCGTTGCATGGAAGCAGAAATGGGCAGTAGGTGATTTCTTGAGGAACAGGGAGAATTTCTGTGCCTGGAACATGAATTTCAGACCCCACGGACTGGCATGTACCGGCCTACCCCGTCCCTCTTGGCCACAGAGTTGACAACGTGGTACAAACCTTGCCCTAACGAGGCCATCCCTCTGCTTGGTCCGAGGCTGCGTGTCGATGGCCGTGGCCTGGGCTTCGGACGCACACCTTCCTTACAGTGGCCCACCTTTCTGCAGGCTGCCCGCCCCTGACGTCGAAACGGTGCTTAGTACACCACGCCATGGTAACAACAGGGACTGGCAGCAGCTGTGATCGGTGAGCAGTAACGACGTGGCCTTGGTGTGGGCCGCGTCGGCGGAGAGCCAAAGGAGAGCCCAGGGTGTGGGCCTCTCTGGGCTGCCGTCGCCGATGACCGCTGAGCCTGGGGGTGGCGCGGCTGCAGGCCTTCACAGGATTCGTTCATGGAGTCCCCACGGCACTTCCTATGCCATCAGCACCCGGTGGGTGTGGGAGGTATTTTATAGTAACGGTGGGGACGGTTATCCTGCCGACACGTGAACTGGCACGCACAGGCCTGCAGTGTGCAGAGAAGGCACAGGTCCCCACGGCAGGGCCTTCACGCCACACACATGAGTCAGGCACGAGCCCTGCCCGCTGTTTGTCTCCTCTCCATGGAAACGAGCCCTTCGTGGCAAGAAAGCAGGCAGAGACCCTGTCAGGTCCGGCCCCCTGTGCCTTGGAGAGCCCGTGAGGCCCAGACAGAACACCGGCTCACGCGTCAATGACCGTCACCGTGTCGAATGCTGACAGCATCAGACATCTCGTATCTGCCATCCCGCGGAGTGGCTCTGGCAGCCCTGCAAGGCAGATGGCACTGCCCTGTTTCACAGCTTAATCCCAGGGCGGGCAAAGCCCTGCAGTGGAGGGGAGCCGAGGCACTCAGGCCAGGGAGAGCAGAGCCAGCACCCACCCAGGCTGGCTCCCCATCCCAGCGGCTCCCCGCCCCAAGAAGCTCGCTCCTCTGACACCTTTCCCAAAGTACCCAGAGGTCCTGACAGTAGAGAACATGCCCTTGGATGCTTTGGACAGAACGACCGCGCTGGGCTGTGATGTAGCAGGGGTCCCCGGTCCTGACAGTAGAGAACATGCCTTTGGGTGCTTTGGACAGAACGACCGCGCTGGGCTGTGGTGTAGCAGGGGTCCCCGGTCCTGACAGTAGAGAACATGCCCTTGGATGCTTTGGAAAGAACGACCGCGCTGGGCTGTGGTGTAGCAGAGGTCCCTGGTCCTGACAGTAGAGAACATGCCCTTGGGTGCTTTGGACAGAACGACCGCGCTGGGCTGTAGAAAGTAGCAGGGGTCCCGGGGTCCCAGTGGCATCTCAGAATGATCAGTAAAGTACGCTTGTGAAAACCCAGAGTGCCCGATCGGGATGAATGCCCTGGCTGGCGATCAGGGCAGCCACCGACCATCTGCCACGGGGGAGCGGGCGCCAGCTGACACGCTCATGCCTGCCATCATGCCTCCAGTGCCAGAGCGGAGAAGCCCGCGCCGTCCTCCTCTGGTGCCGTTCGTACCGTGTACATTTCTGCGCTGGCCCCAAATGCTATAATGTGTTACCCACTTCCAGAGGAAGTTCCAGGCTCACCAAGCATGCTTAATTCACAGGGCAACGCCCACCTCTCCGCTATTTTTATAAGTCTAAGATATTATTACCAAGTGGCAGAGCAGTCAGCACTAATTACTGCTCAGTTGAGCTGCCTGCCCCTGTCATTAAGGCAGAAGTAGCGTCTTGCTAATTCCATGTTTGATTCCAAGAAGCCCTCAGCACACCTGCTCTCCCAGGAAGCCCGGCTCCAGGGAAGAGGTGGGTACACACCCTGCTGCATGTTCTCAGGGGCAGTGACTGCCGTGTGCCTGCTGTCCGACCGCACGCTTCTCCAGCCCGTCAGAAACTCGTGGCCACTCCCACGTTGCTGCACCCTGACCATATGTCATAGGGAATGCTTCCATACCCAGTAACACACTCGGGGTCTTGAAAAAGCTCATGGAAAATGCATGATATGAAAATGACTACACAGGATTTCACATTTTTTTCACCCAAATACTTGTACTTTAATTCCATTTCTCCAGGAACGTTTTGACATTTCTTTGTAGATATAAGCGACCTGAATCAAGGTGAGTCCTCCTTCAGGGAGAACGCCGCGCATACAGCTAGGACCTTGCACTGAGGGAGGCCTGCCTGCAGGACCCCCTGCCCCCTGCTTGGGTGGGCCATGGGCAAGCCAGAAGCAGCAGCAGCCCCAGCTCACGGGTTGCTGTGAGGAAGAAGCAGGTGAGTCAGAGATGCCCTGAGAGGAGTGGCATTAACGAGACCAGAGTACAACCCAGCCCTTGCTGTCATCGCCAGCGTCACCATCTTCACCATCTTCACCATCATTGTCATCATCGGTCATCTTCATTGTCATGACCATCATCGCCATCACATCATCACCATTGTCATCATTGTCATCATTGCTGTCATTGTCATCATCGTCATTGTCATCACAGTCATCATCTTTGTCGTCATCACCTTTGTTGTCATCACTGTCATCATTGTCATCATCACTGTCATGGTCATCATCATCATATTATCACCACATCATCGTCATCATTGTCATCATCGTCATCACCATCATCATTGTCATCATCATCATTGTCATCACAGTCATCGTCTGTCATCATCGCCTTCGTTGTCATCACTGTCATCATTGTCATCATCACTGTCATGGTCATCATCATCATATTATCACCACATCATCGTCATCATTGTCATCATCGTCATCACCATCATCATTGTCATCATCATCATTGTCATCACAGTCATCATCTGTCGTCATCGCCTTCGTTGTCATCACTGTCATCATTGTCATCATCACTGTCATGGTCGTCGTCATATTATCACCACATCATCGTCATCATTGTCATCATCGTCATCACCATCATCACCATCATCATCGTCATCATCGTCATTGTCATCACAGTCATCGTCTTTGTCATCATCACCGTCGTTGTCATCACTGTCATCATTGTCATCATCACTGTCATGGTCGTCATCATATTATCACCACATCATCGTCGTCATCATCGTCATCATCATCACCATCACTACCATCATTATTGCCACTGTTACTGCCTTGTCATCATCATCTTCTTTGCTGTCATCACTGTCATCATCAACATCGTTGCCACTGTTATCACCTCATCGTCATTGTCATCATCACCATTGTCAACAGCAGCAGCCCAAGCCACCCCTGTTGCTCATCTGCTGTGTCCCTCCGACTCTGGGCCTGAGCGTCCTCACTTGTAAACAAGACACCCGTGTGCTGGACGACTGTGGCTGTTGTGAAGATGCCTGCGCCATGCGTGTGGGTGGGATGAACGCACAGATGCAGCCATTGCTATGGTAATCGGGTTGTTTTAGTTTATTGATTTATTTATTTCATGAGAGAGACTGACAGAAAGGAGGGAGCCACCTCCAACGGCCTTCCCACTACAACCCACCCCAGGACCCTGGGCCTGCGTGCCACCTCTGTGTGTGCAGGGAGGCATGACGGACTGAGGGTGCGTGGACGCACACAGGAGGGCACATGGGTGGTGGCGGCCCCCCAGTGTGGGCTGGGAGGGCTTAAGGAGAGCTCTGCCGGGGGTGTGGCCTTGCCCGGCCTGGCACTTCGGCATCTGTATCTGACACAGGACGTGAGTTCTTCAAACAGGGATGGACACGTAACACGAGACTGCCTGAGGCCTGGTGGTCTGCACACATACCCATGCCCTGCCCAGAGTGTGGTCACCTCTGTCAGGTCTGTTTGTCTTGTTCCATCGAGGCTGAGTGACCTGAGGATCCACAGCACCACTCACGATTCGGACCTTCCCCCGCACCTGTGGGCCAGGTCCTTTCCAGGCCTTGGTGGGCGGTGGCTGGCAACGCTGCTTCCCAGGAGCCAGCGGGGCCCCAGTCCTGCCTGCCACAGAGACCAGTGCATGCCTGACCTCAGCGTAGTCTGGCGTTCCGTGGCTGTGCGTCTTCGTGCTCGGGCCCCAGGCTCAGGAGATCCCAGGGACATGCCGTGCCATGTCGGAGAGAAACAGACCTTGGCCTGTTTAAGGTCTAAGCCTCAGCACGGCTGAGCCACCTGGCATAGCGTGTTGGCTGCTGGGGCTGAGCTCTGCGGAGAGCCTCCACGCCCAGCTCCTTCACGCCCCAGCAGCCTGGCAGGGTCAGCAGGTCAGGTGTCACCCATCCCCGCTGAGCACGGAGAAGACACTGTCTGTGGCAGTGGAAGCTGGCATCTGGCGACGGTCCCAGCCAGGGCTCGGGCCTGGGCTCCTCCAGGGCACCAGTCAGGATGGAGTGGTTACTTCGGTAACTGTTGGGCCCCAGCTCAACACCCCATGCCGCGTGGGCCCTGGCAAGATGGACACGCCCAGAGCCCGCACCTGCCCGCAGCTCAGATGGGTGGTTTGAGGCGAAGGGCATGGGGTGATCCGTTCTGACCCCACAGGGTGTGACGACGAGGTGAACTGGGGTCTCCGGGCCTCTCAAGCACGGAGGTGGAGAGAGCACTCACTGAGCTCTGGGGGTCGGCGGGGCTCGGGACAAGCCACTAGGTGGGACTGCGGGTGCAGCACAGGAGAATGGGGGCGTGGCTGGAGAACTGGAGTTGGTGCCACGTGGTAGAACACGTGTGTGCTACACACAGTCGGGCGACGGGGCTGGGAACGCAGAGTGATCTCTGCGAGCCGGAGTGCGGGCCGGGCTGCAGAAGCCAACGCTACGTGGGAATGCGTGTGAAGTTTCAGGTTCGAGACTTACACCAACGGCAGTGACGGCCGTCCGCAGTGTGGCGGGCGACACCTCTCACAGCAGCTCTCATGGGCACCGAGGAGGGCTCTCTGACCAGGAGTGCACCGTGAGACCACAGGGTGATGGCTCTGCTAACCCCATGCACACACACCAGCTGTACGACACCCACGCACGTGTGCGCACTGGACTACACAGCACTGCGTGCACACACACCATGTATGCCGCACACATGCACACACACATCCACATACCACATGTACTGCACACACGTCACATGCACACCAAACCACACTCTAGAATACCATGTCACATACACACCACACAACACCGTATGTATTCCACACACGTGCACACTCACATGCACATACCACACGGGTACCACACACATCATATAAACACTGCACGTGACACTCACTAGAACCCACGTAGGTGAGTGCAGAGGCAGGCGCCCAGGCCACCCTGCAGCGTGAGGGTCTGAGGACTTGGGAGGTCTCCAGCAGTCCATCAGGAGGAAAAGCCACCTGCAGAGAGCCTTTCCTTCGACCTCCAAGTCCGGGACGACACCGCACTGGAACGAGGGGTGGTTCGCTCTTCCTAAGGAAGGTCACAGTCTTCTTTTGGGTCCTGTGTGGCCTGAACTATGCTCCCATGTGACAAGGAAGGAGCACTAAGAGTAGGGACTGGGCTGCTCAGACTGGAAGCCATATTCACAGAGCTGGGTTTTCACTGCTTCAAACAAGGCACGATGGGAATGGCACGCAGCTCTGTTATGCTGCTTGTGTGGCTTTGGAGGGAGCCCCACCCAGCATGTGACCCCAGGTGTCATCGGGAAGCCTCAGAGTCAGCAAGTACAGCCCATCACAAGTCGGGCCTCTGAGGAGCACTGCGAGTCCCCAGAGCAGACGCACTCTGGGCCTTAGAAACGCTGGATGCTGCTCTAATGTGAGAGCTGTGAAGTGGAACCACGGAATCGCCATGCATTCGGCTGCTGTCAAACCCACACGGATAACAATGCCGCAGAGTTCAAATAAGGAACTAACGGAGCCAAGACACAGCTTAGGTCTTCTGTATGTACACTTTAAATACTAATCCTTTTCTAAACGAGGGTTTTACATTACGCTAGGCCTGTAGCGTCCTTCTAGTATCTTACAGTGTTGGACTCACTAGACCCACGCGGGGCTAGGTTTGGGCTCGCTCGGTGTGTTCCGAGTGAGGACAGAGACTCTGGGGTGTTAGGTGACCCAGCAGAGGTCTACGGATCCCGGAGAGATGGGTGATAGGAGTGGGTGCAGGGGGAGGGGAAACCCTGTCTCCCAGGAGATGTTACTTCGCGTGACTTGTGTGCCGTGTCTTTAAACATTCGCAGTACCCCAGGTTTAGGGGGTGGGCATTACCCCAGCTACAGCTGTGGAGCTGAGGTCCGGGATCACACGCATAGCAAGTCCCAGGTGGGGATTTGTGCCTACCCCTGTCTGTCTTCGAAAGTCTACATCCCACTCCCAACAATCCACCAGGATCCCATTCAGCCTCCAACTCCAGGTCAACCTCCCTGATGGAGATAAGACCCATCGGCAAGAAGGTGAATATCCCCCAAGGGGCAAGTGGGTGCCCCTGGAAATGCCGGACACAGGAATCAGCCCCAGTGAGTTCTGCTCTTCAGCGTCGACTCCTTGGCAGTCTGAATGCAGATCTGTCTTGTGTATTTTACCCTTTTTAATTTCCCGCAGATGCAGCCCTTATTGCAAATGGCTCAATGACAAACATTTTCAGAAATCATTGCTAACCTTATCACTTCGCAATAATGCCAGAAACCAAAGAAGAATCCAACTGCAGAACAAACTGATCTTTTTTCAAAAGAGAGAAGTGATATTCCCAAGTCTGACAAGCAATTTTGAGTGCAATATCTGCTAAAACTGTGATAATTGTTTGTTTGTGCCACCTTGGGAGCCGACATTGCAGCCCTGGGCAGGGCCTAACATGGCCGATGTATCTGTGATGAGGCTCCCCACTGGTTATTTATAAATGATTCACAGATAGGCAAACAGAAACAGTGAAATGGGGAGGAATCCTGTCTCAAATCTGCCACTTTGGAGATGATGCATAAAGAGCCCTGCATGAAGGTTGCACAGAGCAAGATTCTCCCACTAGCCCTGTCATGGCGTAACCCTGGGCCATGCCCTGAATGCTCCTCAGTATTCAGGTCCCTCATCTGAAGAGTAGGGTGGCTGGATGAGCCTGGAATCTGGTGCAGAACAAATATTTCATGCAATTATTTCTCCATTAGCATGACCATCACCATCTCCCTCATCTCCACCATTACCACCATCACTATCACCATCACCACCACCATTACCACCATCATTACCACTATCACCATATCACTGTCATCATCACCATTACCATCATCACCACCGTTATCACCATATCACCATTACTATCGTCACCACCATCATTATCACTATCATTGTCACTATCACCACCACCACCATCATGGTCACAATGACCACCATCATCACCATAACCACCACCACTACCACCATTACCACCATCATTATCACCATCACCATATCACTGTCATCATCACCATTACCATCACCACCACTGTTATCACCATCACCATATCACCATTACTATCATCACCACCATCATTATCACTATCATTGTCACTATCACCACCATCAGCACCATCATGGTCACAATGACCACCATCATCACCATCACCACCATTACCACCATTACCACCATCATTACCACCATCACCATATCACTATCATCATTACCATTACCATCATCACCACCATTATCACCAACACCATCATCACCATTACTATCTCCACCATTATCACTATCATTGTCACTATCACCACTGTCACCACCATCATGGTCACAATGACCACCATCATCACCATCACTATCACCATCACCACCACCACCACCACCACCATTACCACCACTACCATCATCACCACCATTATCACCATCACCATCATCACCATTACTATCTCCACCATTCTCACTATCATTGTCACTATCACCACCGTCACCACCGTGAGTCACCACCGTCATGGTCCCAATGACCACCGTCATCAACAACGTTGTCATTGTCTATGGTGTCATTGTTGCTATTCTTGTTACTCTCCAGTCACTAGCTGCTGAAATAATGGATGATTATCCCATTGGTATTTCAACCCCAATTTATAGTTTCTGTTGAAAGTACTTTGACATTTGTATCAAAAATGCATCCCAAGGGACCAGCAGTTAGCGTAATGGCTATGTCGCTGGACTCCCATGTAGTCGACTACGATTCGAGTCCCGGACCCGGTGGCTTAAACTCACGCCGGGCACGTGTGCGTGCGTGCCCAAGATCCCGAGAGGAGAATGGAGGAGAAGGGATTGCGGCGTGGCCATCCCCCCTGGGGGGTGATTTCTCGCTTTCTGTCTCTCTGTCTCTCTCTGTCTGTCTGGCGAGCGCACACGTCCTATAGCCAAAACCTCTCCAAAAAAAAAGAAAAAGAAAAAGAAAAAGAAAAAGAAAAAGAAAAAGAAAAAGAAAAAGAAAATGCATCCCAAGAGGGGCAGAGCCACACTCTAGACTTGTTTTTCTGTGATCGTTGGTGGGGGAGGGTGACAGAGAGTCACTGAGGGATTAATGGGCACCCACGGAGTCCCTGGATAGAACTGCTCCAATTCTCTGCAGCTCCCCTAGACTGGACCAGCCCACTGAGCACACCAGATGAACTCATCTAAGGAATAAAGAAAAGGCGATGCAGATGTTTTCTGACCCTGAACCAAGAGCGGTTCCGGCTGGAGGGGCGGTGCTCACTCGCCTTGGTCGTGAGGCATGGAGGAGAGCAGAGGCAGGAAGCTCTGGGGTCCTTCTCCCAGACCCAAGAGATCTCGTGGGGAAGAAGCTAATGACTCCAGCCAGAGGGTCGGGCTCCGGGAGCTGCATGTCGTAGGAACCCTCGTCTTTCCACAGAGTCCCGTGTGCAGCCTCCCTCAAGCCTAAGGCCGAGTGGCCTGTCAGCAGCTGGATGGGGTGGGGTCTGTGCCAGTCCTCTGAGGGCAGAGTGGAGGTGTGAAGGCTGTGCTCCAGGGAACCGGCCACTGCACCTGAGGCTTCTCCTGAGCAGCAGGCCTCGGTCCTCCTGTCCCGGGAGGGCGCTCAGAGAAAGGGCACAGCTGAGCAGCTCTCAAAACTCTCAACCCCTGACACCTTCCACAGTTCCTGGGAAACTTTGACCATAAACACCAATAACAGCCTGGCATTCAGAAGTTGAAGCAACCACAGGGCTGCCACGAATTCTGGCGTGGCCAGGGTAGAGGATGCCCTGCCAGCGCCGACGACAGTGCCCTGGGGGCTGGGACAACTGGCTGTGGGCTGGGAGCTATGGCTGAGGGCTGCAGATGGGGCTGGGATGTGCGGGGTGAGGACTGGCTCCCACCTCCCGGCTGTGCTGTGCCCGCACCTCCTGCTCTGCACTGACTCGTGCCCGCACTGTCGCCGGTGTCCACAGCTCAGGTGGGTCACAGTGCCACGAACGAGGGCAGTGCGCTCTTGTCACAGCAGGTCATCTCGGACAGAGCCTCGGCAGGTGGGCATCCCCCCTTCGGTGTGAGGACTTGGGGACACAGTGGCCAGGGCTGTCTGTCATGGAAAACAAGCGCATGAGGCCAACGTTTCTGAGTTGTGAGTTCCAGCGTGAGGCGCGAGACCCTCTCCCCGAGTGCTGCTCCCCTTGGTCTGGTCTGGGAAAGATCAGGGACTAGCAGGACCATCTGGAATGGCTTCTCCCCATGGCCAGACTCCCAGAGACGTCTCCCCAGCAGGGTCTCAAGCAGCTTGTGAACTTCCAAAGATCACAGTCCGACGAGGACTCAGTGGTGGAGCGGGGCACAGGGAGGGGACAATGGTGCTGGGTGTGGCTCAGGGTTGGTCCGAAATCCTCCACAGAGAGCTTCGGCTTGCAGAAACAGGGAGAAGGTGACATTGCCAGGCCCTCTGGTAGGCGAGAGAGCCAGCTCCAGGGGGACAGAGGGGACTGGAGGAGGGCCCATGATGGGGGCACAGGGACCCAAAGGACCAGCCCCAGGAACATCCCCAGGGAACAATGTCCCCGTGAAAACACTGAGTGCACCCACACGAGACACCAGAGAGGCAGCATCGGGCACTGGGGCAGCTGCGACAGTGTGGCGGGCTCAAGGGCTCTTGTCACAGGCAGAGGGACGTGACCCTGAGCCAGGCCCTGGGAACCTGGCGGGGGAACCACGGGTCAACGTCCCTTGGAAGATGACTGGCTCTTTAGAGGGTGGGAGCGCCTGCCTTCAGCACTCTCCCGCTCAGCAAGGAGAAGGACTGCGAGCTTGGCTGAACACAGGCGCGGAGGGCCTCGAGCTCCCTGGCTGCGCACCTGGGAGCAGAGTGGAGCGGAATGGCCAGCCCTCGAGGAGCTGGAGAGAGCTAATGCTGAGCCCTCACATCGAGAGCGACGCCCCTCCCGAGGAGGGCGGAGGGTGTCCGCAGCCAAAGCAGCGGTCCCGGGAAGGCAGCCGTGAGCCTTGCTCTACAGGACGGAGAAGACAGAAGTAGAGACGGCTCGTGTGTGGACATCAGCCCAAGTGGGGCCTGGCCTCCCCAGAGAGGGCCCAGCTCTGCTGCGCAATGGCTGGCCCAGAGGAAGCCGTGTCCCGGGGCCGTGGACCATAGCCAGCTGGAACCGACCTAGCAGCACCTGGCCAGGCTGAGGCCAGGACGGCGTGCTCTCCTGGGCTCTCTTCCCACCCTCTCGCCCCTGGCCACAGTAACAGCTCGCAGTGGTCTCCAACGCCGGGGTCTTTTTTTTTTTTTTTTTTTGGAGAGGTTTTTGCTGTAGGGCGTGTGTGCTCGCCAGATAGACAGAGAGAGACAGAAAGCAAGAAATCACCCCCCAGGGGGGATGGTCACGCCGCAATCCCTTCTCCTCCATTCTCCTCTCGGGATCTTGGGCACGCACGCACACGCGCCCGGTGTGAGTTTAAGCTGCCAGGTCCAGGACGCGAACTGCGGTCGACTACATGGGAGTCCAGCAACATAGCCATTACGCTAACTGCTGGTCTCTCCAATGCCGAGGTCTAAGACCACACGTCTGCGATAGCTGCTCAGAGGCTGGGGACTTGCTTGGCACTTCTAAATCTGTGGGCATGGGATGGAGCGGCTCGTTTAAAAACCGGGCCCGGGGTCCTGCATAGCTAGGATTAACTCAGATCGGATGGTCTGGCAGAGCCTGGCCCTTCCAGAAAGACTCAGGCAGGGCTGTAAGGTCAAGGAAGCCGACTGCAGAGTGAGACCCTGAAGCAGCAGGGAGCACGTGTGAAGTTCCGTTCCCTTACACTGGAACGTGCGCAGTCGGGGCTTCACGTGAGAGGCTATTCGACATTGCGCTGATTTCCTCCTGGCTCCTCCTGACGGAGATGGCTCGCCGTGCTCTAACTGGGCACGCCTGACAGGGGCTGACATCATACTGTGCACACGGGAGCCATGGCGTGACCTCTGTGATCCACACGGTGGGCTGAGCGTCATCTGAGATGGCAAGTAGAACTGACGGGGACCTTCGGAGGAAGCCCATGCTCGGATCCAGTGCTCCCGTGGTCCACGCGGACCTCAGCGACAAGCCATGTGTGGCCAGGGAACAAGGAGGGCACTCCAGCCAGTGAGGGTGGAGAAGGCGACCTTCTAGAATCGGGAGCAGGATGGCAGACCCTCTCCCCAAGTGCAGTGAGGGGTGGGCGTTGAGGCTGGCAGACCTCGGGGCATCTTCTCGCCCTAACCGGAGCAGGGGAGGCACACGTCCACTGCCCAGGGCTGTGACGGTGAGAGCCAGCTCTAACGGCTCACACTTTCTTTGGGATGAGAGTAAAGGATTAAATGTGGGCCCCCACAACTTGCCCTCACCCTCTCTTCCCTGTGGTAACAGCATCATCTGGCACGTGGTTCTGAGGACCAGGTTAAGCTGGGGGTGAAAGAATAGAAAACCCAATTCCGGCTACACCCTGGGTTTACGCTCAGCTACTTGGCTCAAGAGAAAGCCGCCGTTCTGGCCTCTGCCCCCTCTTCCTGCAGGATTTAGGTGCTTTCCAGCTCAGCGGAGCCCAGTGCGTGACCCTGAGGCTCCTGTGGGCAGCAGGACGTGGACAGTGGGCCGAAGGAGAGGAGGAGGCTGGAGCTGGACCTTGGAGAGCCTGAGCCCCAGGGCGAAGAGTCAGCATTTCCCCAGGTTGTCAACAAAAGCCATGGGTGTGTTTTTGCAGAATGTTGTGTCTGGGAAAACATCCTAGAAGGATCATTCTAGGAGGTGTGGGAAGGATTCTGGAGGGAACTTTCCAGAATGAGGACCTTCAGACCAGCCACGAATGGCTCAACCACAGTGGTCCCCACTACTGAGACCCTGTACTGCCCAGGCTGGGGCCACATGGGAGACCTGGGTTTGACTCCTGCTCCATTCGAGGGCTGAGCATGGGGGCATACACCCGTAACCTCAGCCCGGATTACAAGGGAGGCTGAGGTAGAAGGATCGGGACTTTGAGGCTGGCTATGCAACATAGTGAGAGCTTGTCTTTAAAAAAAGGAAAAATGGAAAAGTAAAGAAAACAAGACAAAACAAAATGAGCCAGGAGGGATGTGCAGCCTGCCAGGAGGCTGGGACAGGAGGAGAACAACATGGCGACACCTGTCTGAAAGAAGACGAGTCAGCTCTGTCTGTGCACTCACTGGTCTCTCTCCCCTGGACAAGTGGCCAGGCCTGAAGTAAGTTGGCCGTTTGGAAACAGGCAATGGCTGGATTTGCCTGGAGCCCTGGTCTGCTGACCCCTAGCTAGGTTGTAAAACAAGTTTCAGTACATTCTAAAGCACTGAAAATTGACTAAAAATATGTCCTTTAATCACAATGGAATTGACTTAGAAATAATAGAAAGAAAGCTCAAGATATTTTTTAAATAAACCATATTTCAAAAAAGAAACCACAAGGAAAATTGAAGACTATCAACTGGATTGAGTGAAAATAAAACCACAACCTATCAAAATGTATTTGTTACACCTCAAGTAGAATTAAGAGGGAAATTTTATATTTATCAATTTTATAAACATTTATAATGTTAAATTGTTGATATTAGAGGAAAATTTATCTAAATACAGAATATGCACTTCCATACCAGTAAGTTTTGGGTTTTTAATTTGCATTTAATCACTGTATATCTTTTTTTCTTTAGGGGTCTTTGCCCTAGGGTGTGTACGCTCACCAGCGAGAGAGAGACAGAGACACAGAGACAGTGAGAGGGAAAGTGAGAAATCACTCCCCAGGAGTAATGACCACACCACAATCCCTTCTCCTCTGTTCTCCTCCTGGGATCTTAGACACTCACACATACATGCCCAGCGTGAGTCTCAAGTCACTTGGTCCAGGACTCAAACTGCGATGGGTCATGTGGAAGTCCAGTGACATAACTGCTACTCCATCACTAAACATCTTTACAGCATACAAAGTGTTTTTTCCAAGAGTGAATACAGTGCATATCAGTCAAGTCACAGATACTACAATGCACATTATCATCAGCAGATAACATTTTATTTTTGTTTCTGTTAAATGCTTTTTCCCCTAATCTTCTCCGTACCTCCCCATGTTGCCCCCCCCATACTGTCTCTAGTATCTGCAGGTGCCCTCCCTGTTATTGTGCCTTCCAGTCTCTCAGTTTCTGCCATAGGGTGCAGACACTCAGTATGTGTTACATGGGGACTTACAATGCTTCCCTTTCACAGTCCTGCTCAACAGTAAATCTTCCATATTCATCCACTTGGTATCAAATGCCAGGGTCCTATTGTCCTTTATGGCTACATAGTATTCCATAGTGAAAGTGTGCCACATCTTTTCAATCCATTCATCACATCAATGAGTTTTAAAAAATAGTAAATTAAGTTAAAAGTGCATCAGAGAAAAAAAATCAAACTAAAAACACAATAAAATTACAAACAAAAAAGATAGAAAAAAGTTAGTAAAGTGAACAGATTGTTTTTCAAAAAGATCAACAAAATAGAAAAAATCGATTGGCCAATATTAAAAATGAGAAGGCCTAGGGCCAGCTGCTGGCATAGTGATGAAGGCGGGTCCCACATGGCCAGCAGTGCAGTGTGTCCTGAGAGACACACTAGGCGTCTGTGTGCATGCGCGCCCCAAAGCCTGCAGGCCGAGCAGAGGAGAAGGGATTGCAGCACCACCAGCACCTCTGTGGGTGACGTCTTGGTTTCCCTCTCTGTCTCTGTCTATCTCTGGTGAGCACACATGCCCTATAGTAAATTAAATAAAAAGAAAAGAGGAGACACATAAAGTCTATCATTGCAATGAGAGAGGGATCAACAAAGCAATCACAGAAAGAAGTAAAGAAAGCAATAAAAAAGAAACCGGACAGCCCTGTAACAACGAATCAGAAAAATGAGAGGAATGGGTACATTTTACAAAGACACAACTTACTAAAATTCACTTAAGAAACGTTAGAAAACATGAAGAAACAATTATCAAGTAAAGAATTTAATTAGTAAGTAAAACTCCTCCCACAAAGGAAAGATGAGATTCAGAGATGGCTCTCTTGGTTGGTTTTCTCATATATTTGAGGAAAAAAGTATCAACCGTACACGAACCTTTCCAGAAAATAGAAGAAATGAGAGTATTTTATACCTGATTGGCAAGGCCACTATTATAATATAAAAAATAAATAAAGACATCATAAAAAATACCCAAAACATTAAAATACCTTATAAACATAGATTCAAAGTCTTTAACATAATTTTTGCAAATGAAATTCAGCAATACACACAAAATTATGCAATATGACCAAATGAATTTTATTCTAGGAATATGAGTTTGGTTTAACTTTTTTTTTCCTTTTTTTTTTTTTTTTTTTTTTGAGAGGTTTTTGCTATAGGGCATGTGCAGTCACCAGAAAGACAGAGAGAGACAGAGAGACAGAAAGCGAGAAATCACCCCCCAGGGGAGATAACCACACCACAGTCCCTTCTCCTCCATTCTCTTCTTGGGATCTTGAGCACACACATACACACACACCTGGCATGAGTTTAAGCCACCGGGTTCGGGACTCAAACCGTGGTCGAATACATGGGAGTCCCAAGACATAGTCATTATGCCAACTACTTGTCCCTTTGTTTTATTATTATTATTTTTTGGTTTAACACTTAAAAAATTAAATGAACATAATAAATCATAGTAATAATAAAGAACAACTATCGCATGACCATCTTAATGGGCACACAAATAACTTGTCAGATCCATCAGATATTCACATTCATATCTATAAAAATGTTGAAGACGTGGCCATAGTAATAAGAAAAAGAATAAAAGTATGTAGATAGCGAAGACAGGAGTGAAAATACCTTTATTTGGTAGCATATTGTGTATAGAAAATTATAAGAAACAAAAACAAAAAATAACTAGCTCTAAGCAAGTTTAACAAGATCAATCTAAAAAAACTACATTTTATAAATTTAAAAAATAGAGTTCAAAAATAAAATTTTAAAATTCCATTTAAAATAACATCAAAAAGAATAAAATGCTAAAATGAAATCTAAAAAATTGCAAGATCTTCGAGTTGAAAAATGCAATCTACATCTCAGAAAAATGTAAGACTAAATAAATGGTAAGATACACCATTTTCAGTGGACTGGGATACTCCATATTGTTTAAGGGTAAGTCTTCTCAGATACAAAACGGTTAAAGAAACCTACCAAATCTCCAACAGGCAATTCTGAAGAAACTGGGAAGCTGATCCTAAAATCAAGGCAGGAAGCCAAAGGAGCAAGAAGATCTGAAACAACTGTGAAAAGGAACAGAGAAAGGACTCACATTGCCCGATTTAAAGTTTACTGCTGGGAGCCTCCAGGTGGTGCAGCGGTTACGCCTCTGGACGCCCACACGCTGACTACAGTTTGAGTCCCAAACCTGGCGGCTTGAAAATCATGCCTGGCACATGCGCATACATACCCAAAATTCCAGGAGAATGGAGGAGAAGGGACTGCGGTGTGGCCATTACCCCTGGGGGTGATTTCTCACTTTTCCTTTCACTGTCTCCCTGTCTCTCCTCTCTGGCAAGTGCACATGCCCTATAGCAGACACCATAAAGAAAAAAAAAGCCATCGAGACTGGACAGTACAGCCTAAAGACAGACTTACAGGTGGATGGGTAGAACCCAGAGGACAGAAGTAACACACACAGTCTATGGCCGAGAGGGACGGGTGAGAAAGGACAGCCTGTCTTCTCACCTGCAGGGTCTGGGCGACGCCTTCCTCGCCGGGCCTGTGCCCTAGCGTCTGCACTGGTCCACGTGCAGGAGGCTCGGTGCACAGCAGGGGCCTGCCAGCTGCCACCACAGGGCTGCCACGGCACAGCGCCACGACCCTGCAGCCCACCAACAGGGACCTCCAGCCCACGGTTCTAGAAGTCAGGCATGTGGGTGCCAGGTGCCAGAGGCCTGGCCGCTCCGGGCTGTGAAGGAGGCTGTGCCAGGCCTCTCTCCAGCTTCCGAGCGGCAGTTTCCAGCGACCTCTGATGGCCTCTCTTCCCTCTCTGCTTTGATCTCACACGGCATTGCCCCGGGCGCCTGTCTGCGCCTCTGTCTCCAGATGTCCCCTTTCTATGAAGACACGGTCACCTTGGCCACCTACTCCAGCATGACTTCTCGAAGGCACTGATCACAGCTCCAGCCCTACTCCTAGTCAGGTCACGTGCTGAAGTATTGGGGCCACGGCTTCAACAGGGGGATCTGGGGACACAATTCAGCACTAAACAAGACACCCACAATGAAGGGGAATGCTCAGCTGTGAAACAGAACCTCCCGGGTGAGGAATGAAGACAGTGAGAGCACGGGGCAGTCATGGCTGCAGCATCTACCTGGAGGCCTGCTCACCGGGACCAAGCCCACCAAGCCCAGCATCTCCTGCAGCCCCGGGCCCAGCCACGTGCAAAGGGGTCAGACTCGGGAGCCGAAAGGAGGTCCCCCAGGAGGACTGACCCACCAGGTCCTGGCCCTTCCGTCATGGAAACCTCGTGTCCCGGGTACCTGCCACCAACTAGCGCCGCCCGAGTCTGCCACCTGACCTGGCCTGCTCTGCAGACAGGCGTGGTCTGGAGTGCAGCTCCCGTAGGGCCCTGTGGGACAGCCTCTGGGCAGTTATGCCAACCCAGGCTCTCCGAAGGCAGCTTCGAAGTTTTTAATTGAATGTTTTCAAATTTTGTACACGAGCCCCGAGGCAATGTGCTCTCAGAGGGCACAGTTTTACAAATTGGAGAAAAAATAAAGTAAAATAAATGAGGTTCTTCCCGTCCTCCCCCCTTCTCCTTCTACTTTCAGGCTAGACGCAGACCGTGAGCCTGCGAGCGCCCTGCAGACTCCAAGCCCTGGGGCCTGATCACGTGTGTCCACACTGAGACGCAGAACCAGCCGAGCCCAAGGCATGGCTGGGCTGGGTGGCTCTGGACCTACCTTCTCCGAGTCCAGCCACTTATCAAAGGACACCGTGTGTGTGTCACTCCCTGGCAGGTGACAGGCTGAAACAGGCGGATGGGAGAGACAAGTCTGCAGGCTCAACCCCGGGCGCATCTGCATGGCTGAGCTCCTGCCCCTGTGCATGTGCACAAGCACTCATGGACCAGCACATACTCCATACACACGCGTGCACCAGCATGTACTCATACACACACATGCACCAGCACGTACTCCATACACACACACACCAAGCACCAACATGTGCACATGCACTCACAGACCAGCACATACTCCATATACACGTGCATCAGCACATACTCCACACACACATGTGTACCAGCACACATTCCATACACAAACATATGCACCAGCATATACTCCACATACACACGTGTACCAGCACACACTCCATATACACACACACCAGACACCAACATGTGCACATGCACTCACAGGTCAGCACATACTCCATACACACACGTGCACCAGCACACACTCCATACACACACACACGCACCAGGACATACTCCACATACACACGTGTACCAGCATACACTCCATATACACACACACACCAGATACCAACATGTGCACATGCACTTACGGACCAGCACATACTCCATACACACATGTACACCAGCACACACTCCATACACACACACATGCACCAGCAAATACTCCATATACACATGTGCACCAACATATACTCCATGCACACACACATACACCAGACACTATCATGTGCACATGCACTCACGGACCAGCAAATAATCCATACACATGCGTGCACCAGTACGTACTCCATACATACACAGATACCAGACTCCAACATGTGCACATGCACTCACAGACCAGCACATACTCCACATACACACTCGTGCACCAGCACGTGCTCAATACGCACATGCATGCACCAGTATATACTCTATACACACACACACACATCAGACACCAACATGTGGACATGCACACACACACACCAACACATATCCCATACACAAACACACCAGACACCAACATGTGCACTATATACACACATAAACAAGATACACACACACACCAGACACGCACACACATACACACGCATATACAGACACACACTACAGTTTTGAGAGCTCGGTCACTTTCCTCTCTGCAAACTGTCCAACCTCAGCCCCAGGCCACTACAGCCATTTGGTGAGTCCACTCTTGGGCCTGCCCGACCAGGGTCCTGCATCTCAGGGGGTGTCTCTCCTCTCTGGAGGTGACTTGTCTGATGCCTCTGCCCAGCGTGGGGAGTCCCCACTGCTTCCAGGGAGAAGGACATGCCTGCAGACTGGAGTGGAGGAAGGGGTGTGGGCAGAGAGGCAGCCCAGCTTCCAGCCCCGGGACTTCACTCCCCCCGACGAGCCCCACCTTCCTGTTTGTCCGGGGAAGATGAACCACTCTCAGGCCTACCCGGAGTCAAGGTTGCCTCCCTTACCCTGCCTGCAGAAGCCCCTGCACAGAGCAGGACCAGAGAGCAGAGCAGGCCTCTCCAGGCCAGCCTGTGCCCCTCATCCCACTAAGGGTCCCCTGCGGGCAGTACCTGGTGTCCCTCAGGTGGCCCAGGCTCCGCAGGTCTGGGGCTAGGACAGGTGTGCTCTGGCTGGTGAGGCCTCTAGGTCTGAAGAGGGCCCTCAGCCTGGCCCAGGGGAGCCTGGGGAGCGAGAGGAGCATTTGACCAGGACAGCTGGACAGTCGATTTCAGGCTCCATGCCCCTAGGAGGGAGGCCCGGGGTCTGGGCAGGTGAGTCATCATGGGCCTCAGACCTGGAGTGGCCAGCGGGCGCTCGGTCCCTCATCGCCACCTTCCGGATCACTGATGCAGGAAATCCACCTCAGGGGCTTCTCCCTGGGAAAGCCCAAGGCTGCTATCAAATCTGTTGTCCTAAAACACCCACGTGACCGAGCCGGGTGCTAATGTCTCACATGACTTCCGGCCAACCCCTCCTTCTGAGGGCCAGCTCCCGGCCTGTGCCTCATACACCCTCCAGGAAGCTCAGGCTGCCAGTACACGCCAGGGACCGCGCAGGGAGCTCAGGCCGCCAGCACACGCCGGGGCCGTGCAGGGAGCTCAGGCCAGCACACGCCAGGGACCACACAGGGAGCTCAGGCGCCAGCACACGCCGGGAGCCACGCAGGGAGCTCAGGCCAACACACGCCAGGGGCCGCGCAGGGAGCTCAGGCCACCAGCACACGCCGGGGACCGCGCAGGGAGCTCAGGCCGCCAGCACACGCCAGGACCGCGCAGGGAGCCCTGCTGCCCACAACTCTGGAGTGGAAAGTCCGGGAACGAGGTGCTCTGCGGAGCGACCATCCTCCGATGGCACCGAGATCCCAGAGGACACGGAGCCCCAGCCAGTTTGCGCACACATGCCATCTGTTTAGTCGACGGCCCTTCCTGACGTGCCTCATCACAGGGCGTGGTGTGAAGAGCCCGGACCCCAAGGGACTGTGTGTGAGCTGGACTTGGGAGGCCCCGTGGACACATGGGGGGGGGCACACTGGAGAGCATGAGCTGTCAGGTCTAGGCCGGCCCCAGGCTCTGTGTGGAGGTGCTGCTGCGTGGAGGGCCTGGAAGGCTGGGGAGCTGCAGGGCTGCAGGGGACGCCTCTCCAACCGGCACGCAACGGCCTCACGCCCTGGAAGGATGGCCCCCGTCTGGCTGCATGCATTTACTGGGAGGAGACAGCCGGCTCCTCTGCCGGCGTCCTCATCCGCCCCCCCCTTCGTGTGCCTGACATGACTGGGACAAGCCTGCCTTTCCCAAGGTCCCGAGACGTAGTGAGCCGGACCTGGGACCCAGCTGCTCTACTAGAGGACTCCAGCTTAGATGTGGAAGGAATGAGGTCACTGCCTTGGGAGGACCCCACCAGCGAAAACGACCTGGCCACACTACTCGTGGGTGTGCCTTTAAGCTGTGCAAATATGAATTCTGGTCTCGATCTCCTGCCTCATGGTGGTTTTTATTTATGTTGTAACATGCGGCGTTTATGTATTTGGCAGTACCCCCTCCTGCTCCAAGCAGGAGCCTGCTGCTAGCCGGGGAGGGGACGCCGTATGAATATTGTATCAGGCATGGGAGAGGAAAACGAGGGCCTCGCAGACGGACACGGTGGACCGTGGCACGCAGGAGGCGGCAGGCAGCACGCTTGTTTTCCTCCTGCACGGGAAGAGATGCCGGCCTCAGAACACAGGGACAGGGACTGGCACCTCCCATCCGTCACGGCTGGTGACAAAGTGCCTCCCGGGTCTCCTCTGTGAGGTCCTGGGATGAACCACACTTCTACCACGCACCCTCACCGGCCTGTGGGACAACAAACGAGGACAGAAGTGGCGTGACGTGGGCGAGGGGAACTGGCCTTCGGCCACCTGTCACGCTTCGAGGGCTCCCACCCCACTGCGGCCCTGGGGGCATCTCAGGGTCTGGGCCTCTTCATCCCTGCGTGGGAGACTGCAGATGGAGCAGAGTTCGTCGCCTTAGAGCTGGGAGGACGGCGTCAGCGGGTCTGGGCCAGTGCCCTCTGCCCTCCTCTGTGCTGGTGTCCCGTGCCATGCTGAAGTGGAGCCCACACACCTCGAGTGCAGACGTCCACGGTGCCGGGGATGGAAGCCACTCGGGTGTCCGCCAGCCAGAGACGTGGTCCGTCCACACGCGGGAGCACGACTAACGTGACTCAGCCTTGGGAAGGGACAAAGCACCGACCCAAGCCCCTGCTACCACGGCCCCCGGGCCTACCTGGGAGGGCCAGGCCTGCCCCAGACCCCCATGCCGGAGTGCGAAGAAAGGCTGGTTCTGGGCTGGGCGACTCCAAGCCCCAGGGGAAGGCCTGCAGCCCCGAGACTTTCCACAGCTGAGAGGTGAGGCAGCACAGGGCGCTGCGGCGGGGGCCGGCCAGGGGAGGCCCCTCAGGTGACCCTGGAAGGAGAGCTGGCACCGGGGCGGGTGAAGCAGCCCGGGTACTGCAAGATCCAGGAAGGGGTGGGAGCCCAGGGTCGAGAGTGCCTGGGCCGCCCAGAGTCAGAGCGGAGCCTGGGGAGCCTGGGCCACGCACAGGCCTGTCTTGGCACCCGTGAACTTCAGGGCTGGTTCGGCTCAGAGGAGCCCGGGGACGGGCTGGTGCTGCGGTGGCTGGTGGGAGATGGGGGCAGTCCCCGCCCTGCCCCGGGCACTCTGCAGCCACAGGGTTCCCCAGGAGACAGCGTCCGATGGAGGTTCAGGAGACACTGTTCTCACCGTGGCCAGCAACAGGGTGCTGTGTCTGACAGGCGGCTTCACAGAGAGTTCCCGGGTGTGGGGGTGGGTCTGAAGGGGAGCCACCCCTTCCTGCTCTGTACGGCTGCTCACCGTGTGTCAAGTCCCTCCACTGTGGGGCACCTCTCCCGACCTGCTTACCGGACACTCCCTAGAGGAGGCGCTCTGGGTGGCCACAGCAGGGCCTGGGCCACTCGGTGACTGCTCTGTGGAGAGGGGGCTCCCCAGCATGCCTTCCCGCAACCCCTCCTCTCTGTCAGCCCGGACACCTGCCAGGTACTAGGTACGGGGTTAGGTAGCACTCGCCACCACACGAGGGAAGGGGAGGGGGCAGCCTTGACACACCCGGGGCGGAGCCTGAGCCTCCTCAGCACAGCCCAGCCCGCCAGCTCCCCCGTGAGACATGAGACGCAGCCGGCGCCTGGCTTACCTTCCTGGGGGAACCTGCGACGACCCGGGGAGGTTAAGGACTGCCAGAGAGCGGGTCCGCAGCTGGGGAGCTCTGTGAGGACACCCTCGGGCTGCCAGCATCGCCACACTGAGCTGCTCAGCAAGGGCCCTACAGGTTCATGTGCACATGCATGCACACGTGCGTGGACGTGTGCCCCCACACAGACACTCATATGTACACACACATGCATATGTACCCACACCTACACACAAAACACACACACATGCACGCACACCCACATAGACACACTGAACTGCAGACTGAGTGGAGATGGGTCTGCTCCTGTGTAGGCTGCGGAGGCCACCCTAGTCTGGGGTCAGGAGTCCCTGGAACCACCCCACCCAGACCTGCTCCCCAGACTATAGGAGCTGCATGGGAACAGGCACCATAGGCGGCGTGGTGTGTGTGCCAGGCCGGCACTCACGCCTGACAGTCAGGGCACTAATGGCCACTTGTGTCCAGGAGGCAGCCAGGTGAAGACAGCCCTGACGTTGGGGAGCCGACAATGGGGCCGACTGCAGGAGTGGGCAGCGGCTAGTTCCCTCCCTTCCTGCAGGGAGCCACTACCGGGGGAGTCCTCCTTCCGTCCGACCCTGCACCCACCTCCTCCTGCCCCTGCTCGGGGCTCTCGCTTCCGCAACTGGCCCACCTGGCCATTTCCCGAGCAGGGGACTCCACGTCTCCTTAGCACCGGGTGACGCCCAAGCCCCAGCCCCCAGCACCAGCTCAGACTCAGCTCTTTTGGAGAGCCAAGGGCCCCCACTGGGCTACCCCAAAGCCCTGACAGGGACTCCCAGGACAACGCTGGGTGCAAACTCGACACAGCTTGGGCTCCGTCAGCCCAACCCCAGCCTGTGGACCAGCAGGTCAGCCTGCAGATCCGCTCGCCCCTGGGAGGTGAGACAGGTGGTGCCCAGGGGCTCAGTGGCAGTCGTGGTGGGAGCAGCCGGAGCCCACAGGTGCTCCAGGCTGTGGGATGTCGGTGTCTGCGAGGGCTGTGCCCCACGCCCGCCATCTCGGGCCTGTGCACCTTGCTTCAGACACACTGGGGAGGTGCCTGCAGTCACCATGCCAGGGCAGGGGTCACAGGCTGATGGGGCCTGAGATGGCTCTGCATGTAGGGTTAGACCAGCCCGTCCCTCCCTCCTGCACCACAGATCCTCCGCGGGGCTTGCCCGCTTCCCACGGCCAGCAGGGAGCAGCTTGGAATACACAATGAGGCATGTGTCATCCTGGACCCACCCATGGGTCCTTCACTAGAGGCAGAGAAGGTTCTAGAACAGGCTGGAGTCATGCCACTGCTGCCACTGGAGGTTGCTGCGGGCCCAGCCTAGCTGCTGGGCTAGTGGCCTGGCCTCGCCCGGCCCGGGGGACGGTGGGCGGGCCGATTCCCAGGCTGGCCTGGACACTGAGCTCCTTCTCCTCGGCCTCCTGCCCAGGGGCCGGGCTCCCAGGGATTATCCTGCCTGCAAAGGGCCTCACGGTGTCGTGGTTTTGGCAATTACTGAAAAGAAAGCCTGGTTATTATTCATGTCGTGTGTTGAGAAATCTCTATAAAGTTTTACAGCCGCAAATGTAAAAGGGGTTTTTATTAGTTTAACGCCCCTCCCCCCCGCCCCCCACCCAGGCTAGGCCTTTGTCCCCCGCCTTCCCAAGCAGCCCTCTCAGGACTTCTGCTGCTGGGACGTGGCACACCTGTAAGAAGGGTGGCCACACCGTGGGCTTCCCACATCCCCGGACCCTCACAGTCTGGTCCTGCCTCCCTCAGTCCAGCCAACCCAGTGACCCAGATGGCTGTCTGCTTGCTCAGTTGGTGAGCACAAGCCTGTGAGGTGGGCCCCGCTCCAGGTGCAGATGCATGGAGGGACAGCACACACCAGGACGTGTCCATACACCCAAGCCCACCGGGAGCACTCAGGAACCCCATGAGAAGGCCCAGAGCTGGTGTGACGCTGTCCTGCTGGCCTGCTGGCCTTGGCATGCGTAACCACTCTGAGCACATTTCGTGTTGCATGGGGTGTATAGATCGGCCAGTGTGGACAGCAGGGCGAGGGAGAGCCCAGCCGGTGGGGACAGTGAGGGGAAAGGGCTCTTTGCTGAGGAGTGTGGGAGGAGTGACCTGGACTGAACAGGAAGCCAGGGGCACACCAGGGTGCTCAGACAAAGGCCAGCAGAGGAGTGTGGGGACAGGTAGGAGGGCCATGTAGTCGGAGCAGGGCCACCCTGTGGGAGTGCAGAGGAGGCCGTTGCAGAAGGGCCAGACCACTGGCGCCTTGCAGATGCGGAAAGGGGCTTGGGCTTTACTGGGAAGGTGGGATGGGCAGAGGTTTGGAGCAGGGCAAGAAACATTCTGTCCTTTGTTAAAGATCACTGCTGCTGTCCAGAAGAAGGGAGTGCAAAGGCAGGAGCTGCAGGGGGCGCCAGCGAGCAGAGGCTGTCGCTGGGGGTTGCTCCGTACCCCTCTCCGTGCTGTCCCTGGGGAGTTAGGGGCAGGTTTAGCCAACACTACTGACCGTGGTTTGGGACCACATCCCCCTGGTGCCCAGTGCAGTTCACGTGCTGAGCCAGCGTGACTGGCCTTTGAGAGAGTTCTTGACTCACCAGGTCCCCTCACACCAGTGAGGTCACAAGCAGATGCAGCCCTGAGGGAGCTTCAGCCCTTTAATTGAGGCTGTCGCAGCACAAGGAATCCCTGCACGGACACTGTCTAGAGAAGTTTAAGGACACAGTGACCAGCCAGCAATGCCGCTTTTGCGAATGTGGTGCAGGGCGTTCTGCGCGAATTCCCCATAAGGCCAGGAAGGGAGGAGGAGGCTGGGACCTCCAGAGGGCTCAGGGAGGCAAGGAGGCTGGGCTGCCGTAGCTGCGTCTGGACACCCCGAGGAGCCTGAGGGCCATCACTACTCTGCTCACAGGGAAAAGCTGAGCAAACTCACAATCGTGCTTTACTTAGACCCGTGAGAGAATCGCGATCCCAGGGCAAACTCTTACCTGGACAAGTGGAGAGAGAAGCAGGTAGAGACAGAAAATCACAGAGGGGGCTCGCTGGGATCACAAGCCTCTGGAGCCTGGAGCTTGTTGGAACCTCCGACAGTGACTGATGAACTGGAGACAGTGGGAACTGGCTAGACCGTTAAAAACGCCTGGGTGCTGACATTCAGAATATGTTGAGTGGGGACATACAATGCCTCTCTTTCATCATCTGGCTTACTTAAATGTAAAAAAAACAAATATATTTAATTTAAATAAACAAAAATAAAAAAGTCCTGTGTCCCAGGCTTTTATAGGAACCCTCAGAATATCAGGGTAAATATCTGGAAATGAGCGGAAAATCACTTTATGCATTAGGGAAGTATAGCAGAAAAGTACCCACTTTGAAATATGTCCAGAGAGTTCTTTTCTGAGTAACATAATCTTACCCTCAAGGAAAACTATTTTGTCCAGAGCTTTATCTGATCTCTAGCCTTTCTGTCTCTCTAAGGGGAGAATAAAAAGACCACACAGCACTTGCGAAGGTCAAAGCTCAGGAACTCAGACCCAGACCCAGCCATGTGGTGGGAAATGGTGCTCCACAGCTGAGACCACGTGGTAGGTCCACGGTCAATTCCTGATCCAACCTGAAGACTGGGCACAGTGGCATGCACTGGTAATCCCAGTGACTGGGGAGGCTGAGGCAGGGGAACATGGGCTTGAGGCTGACGTGGACAACACAGCAAGAGAGTGTTTCTTAAAGAGCCAGATATGGTAGCAGGCATACGTAGTCCCAGCTGGGAGGCAAGGCAGGATTGCTATGAGCTCAGTCTGTTACAAAAGCTAAAATTTAATTATATAGTAAAACACTTCTCCTGCTACCCACAGGGCCCCAAGATAACAGCAGGAGATACAACTGTAACACTGTAAAAATACTTGACCTTAGAAGGAGTTCTTAGGTAAACACACAGACAACTAGAGAGGGACAGACGAACAAGGGACCCAAGGCACATGGCAGGTCAGTGAGCACTGGACTCAGCCCAGCTCCTCCAAAGGTTAACACAGAGTCCACATGAAAAGCCTGGACACCTCGGTTCCTCCAGCTAGATACATCATTCCCACCTTTCAACAACAACAACAACAACAACAACAAATGGCAAGTCATGCCAAAAGATAAGGAGAACACAGTGCGGAGAGACAAAGCAAGCATCACAGCCAGACGCGGATACGGCATAGCGACTGGGATTATCTAACTGAGAGCTCGAACAGCTGTGATTGAGGTGCTGTGGCTCTACCAGAAAAGACAGGCAAGATGCCGGGACGTTAGCAGAGATGGAAACTCTAAGAAGGCATCAAAAGGGAGTTGCTGGACATGAAAATCATCTTAGCAGAAACATCGAAATGCCTGGGAAGGGCCGTCTAAGTTGACTGCACATGGCCACAGAAAGAACTCAGGAGTTTGAAAATGTGTCAATGAAGCTTCACTGTAACACAAAGAGAAGCATGAAAAAATGGAACAGGACATCCAAGAACTGTGAGACAGTTACAAAAGGAGTTGCATACATGTAGGAATACCAGAAAGCCAAAAAGAAAGCAGTTAGAGAGTAAGAAATTCTTGAAATAATAGCTAAGATTTTCCAGAAATAATAATAGGCACCAGACCACAGATTTTGAGGCTCAGAAAACAGCAAACATGACAAACAGCAGCACTGTATACTTAGACACACCATAGGTGAACTGCAGGAGCCAAGCGGGAAGAATCTTAAAATCAGATTGATTTGATGGTGGGACGGGGTGGGGCATGAAAGAACGAAAGATAAATCCTTACCCACAGAGACAGGAGATAAGAATTACATCAGACTTCTCAGCCAGCACAATGAAAGCAGGAAGAGATTGGAGTGCCTGTACTCTGCGGCAGAAACGGAAAGACTGCAGGGCATGATGGCAGAAATGGCAACAGTGGGTGCTAGAGACAGTATGGGAGGGGTGGGGAGCAGGCGGTCAGAGGGAGGGGTTGCAGAAACAGCAGAGAAGCATTTAACAGACATAAAATGAGAAGAAACGTGTTGATAATGTATATGGTAATATCTTTGAATTGATTGATATGTACTGTATTTGTGCTGGGAAAAACAATTTTGTACACTGTACAGATGATTAAATTGATTAAATGTAAAATTTAAAAAGTAATAACAAACATTTTAAAAATAAAAAATATAAGAGTTTGGAGTGAAATATTTAAAGTATTGAAAGCAAAACCTTCCAATCAGATTATTGTATTTAGTAAACACATCCTTCTGAAGTGAAGGAGAAATGCTTTCTCAGACAAACAAGAACAAAGGCAATTTGTCAAGAATAGACAGCCTTTCTAGAAATAATAAGAGACATTCTTTTTTTCTTTTTAGGTAAGTTTTTATTTTTGTTTGTTTGCTTTCACTATAAAAAATCCCCAGGGGGAAGATCATTCCAAAATCCTGGGATTTTGGGCATGCACACATGTACCCGAAGTGATAGTCAAGCCACTGGGTCTGGGACTATTCAGTCTAGGTCGGCCCTATGGCAGGCCCACCACCCTAATCACTGCACCACCTGCTGGCCCCAGTAAGAGACGTTCTTTAAGAAGGAACTGGCCAGCTGAGACTGTGGCGATTAAAGCACTGGGTTCCCACATGGCCAACCACAGTTCATGTCTTAGACCTGGAAACTTGAAAATCAATCCAGGTGAGTATGCACGCAACCCCAAAATCAAGAGGAGATGGAATTGTGGCATGGCCATCCTCCCAGGGGGGTGATTTCTCACTTTACTTCTCTCTGTCTCCTTCTGGCAAGAAACTTTAAAAAGTTTTGCCACCGGGTCCAGCAGTTAGTGTAATGGCTATGTCGCTGGACTCCCATGTAGTCGACCATGGTTCGCATCCTGAACCCGGTGGCTTAAAACTCACACCGGACGCATGTGCATGAGTGCCCAAGATCCCGAGAGGAGAATGAAGGAGAAGGGATTGTGACGTGGCCATCCACTCTGGGGGGGTGATTTCTCACTTTCTGTCTCTCTGTCTCTCTTTGTCTGGCGAGCGCAAGCACCCTATAAGCAAAAACCTCTCAAAAAAAAAAAAAAGTTTTGCCACCTTATGGCAAAGCACCCCCCAACCCCGCAAAAAAAAAAAAAAAAAGAAGAAAAATTATACAGGTCAGAAACTTCGATCGACACAAAGAAATAAAGAAAGAACACCAGAGAGAGGATAAATAAAGGTAAGATAGAATATTTAATTTTCTTGTTTTTGTTTGCTTGTTTGTTTGTATGGGTTTTGCCATAGGAAGCATGCACTTGCCAGGGGATGACCACACCACAATCCCTTCTTCTCCATTCTCCTCTCAGGATCTTGGGCACACATGCACACCTGCCTGGCATGATTAAACCTTGAGTCCAGGACGCTAACTGGTGCCAGCCACGTGGCAGTCTAGTGCCTTAACCATCAAGCCAGGTGCTGGCTTCGATTTTTCTTACCCTTAATTTGTTTACAAAAATAAGTGTTCAAAGCAATAAGAGCAAGGCCCAGCAATCATGGTACCCACAGCTAAGACATGGTATTCTGTGGGCCAGGACCACCGGGGAGGGCCTGCTTAGATTCCTGCCTAGCACAAAGCCGGGTACAGTAGTGCACGTCTATAAACCAGTAACGGGGAGGCTGAGGCAGGAGGATTGTGAGCTCAAGGTTGACCAGGGCAACACAGTGAGACTGTCTGAAGAGTCGAGTGTGGTGATGCACACCTGGATCCTGACCCTTCCAGGTCCCGGAGAGTTACAACGTAGGGAAACCTTGCCTGCAACAAAGGACTACAGGTATTCCGCAGATTTGTGTAAAATGTGTATTATGTAAAGACTATGCATGGATTTCAAAATTGTTCTGCACCAATATAAATTTGTACTCTAATTCCAATTTTTCCTTACAAACTTGTTTCAGTTCTCCTATGGGTGATTATAGCATGTAGGTGAATGAAGTGAATGACGGCAGTGCTATAAGGAGTGCAAGGGAAGGATCTGGAAGGCTCTGCTGTAGGAACCTGTCCCACAGGAAGGAATGTTGTGCTTTTGGAAGAGGAGCTCAGAGGAGCTGTGAGTTCAAGGGAAATAACTTCATTTAAAGTAATATTATTTATTCGCAAAGAACAGAAAATTAAATTACAGAAAAAATTTAGGGTATGCAGAAAAAGCAGGGAACTGCTAAAAATAGAAACACAGTAACAGCAGGTGGTATGTGGTTTGGGCACTGGATTCTCACATAATTGACTTCAGTTCAAGTCCCAGACCTGGCATTTGAAATCCATACTGGGCACATACGCATGTGTGCCCTAAGTCCCAGGAGGAGAACAAGGAAGAAGGGATGGCAGCATGGCCGTCCCCCCTCGGGGAGGGGCGATAGCTCATGTTCTCTCTCACTCTCTGTCCCTCTGGTGAGCACATGTATCCTATGGCTAAAATGTAATAAATAAATAGGAGCACAGGGGCCAGCCCCTGGTGTGATGGTTATGTTAGCTGTATTCCACATGGCTGACCACACAGTTCAGATCCTGGACCCGAGGCTTAGAAAACACACCAGGCATCATGCCTGTATGCTTAAAATCCTGAAACAGAGGGTGAACCGAATGGATTGTGGTATGGCCATTCTCCATGGAGGGATACGTTCTCACTTTCCCTTCTCTCTCTCTCTAGTGATCATATGTGCCCCCTGGCAAGTTAAAAAAAAAAGGGAAGAAAAGAAAAGAAAAGAAAAGAAAAGAAAAGAAAAGAAAAGAAAAGAAAAGAAAAGAAAAGAAAAAAAGAAAAGAAAAAAGAAAAGAAAGAGAAAAGAAAAGAAAGGCTACGTGTAATAAATAGAAAACCATTGCAAACATATTATCATGGATATTAATGTACCATACCAATGATCACTTTAAATGTGAATAATCTAAATATACCAATTAAAAACCACATGTTGTCAAAATTAATATTTAAGCTATATAATATATACAATAAACCCATCTTTTTTTGGGGGGGAGGGGAGAGGTTTTCGCTATAGGGCGCGTGCGCTCACCAGACAGACAGAGAGAGACATAGAGACAGAAAGCAAGAAATCACCCCCCAGGGGGGATGGTCACACCACAATCCCTTCTCCTCCATTCTCCTCTCAGGATCTTGGGCATGCACGCACACCTGCCGGGCATGAGTTTCAAGCCACCGGGTTCGGGACACGAACCACGGTCAACTACGTGGGAGTCCAACGACATAGCCATTACACTAACTGCTGGTTCCCTGCAAACCCATCTTAAATATAAAGACACCACAGGTATGTTAAAAGTAAATGGGTATGTCAATACTGAACAAAAGAAAGCTTTCGTAGTTAGATTAATTTCAAGCAAATTAGACTCAGAATAACAAATTTCTCATGGACAAAGAGAAGCATTACATGATGATTTGGGGGTGAAATTTTCACAAATATGTAACAACCCTTAATGTGTACATCTCTAACAACAGGATGTCAAAATACACAAGGGGAAATTCTGATAGAAGTGCAGGAGAAAAAAGAAATTCTCATTTAGAGTTGGAGTCTTCGACACCCCTCCATCAGTAATTGACAGATTCGGCGGACACAAAATCATAAGGACATAGTTGAACTGAGCAACACCATCAATCATTAGAATCTAATTGACATTTATAGAATACTTCACCTAACAACAGCCAAATACACCTTCTTCTCAGACTCACATGGGACATTAACCAAGACAGACATTCCAGGCCATAAAATGGCCCTTAACACATTTGAGAGAATATAAATCATAGAAAGTTGTTTTCAGTCCACGAGAGAATTAACCTAGAAATCCATACCAAAAATCTCGCTTAGAATTGCCAACATATTTGGAGATTGAAATACATAGCACAGCTATATGCTGGAATGTCATTGTTGCTAAATAACACACAGGCTGAAGAAGTTCCAAGAGAAATTACAAAATTTATGGAATGAAACAAAACCAATTATAGCTTTTATGAGTATATTAGAAAGAAGATCTAAAATCAATAATCTAAGTTTCCATTTTAGAAAACTCTAAAAAGAAGAGCAGATTAAATTCTAAGTAAGCAGAAGAAAAGACTAGTATAAATCAGAGCAGAAATCAATGAAATTGAAAATGAGAAATTAATAGAGAAAAATCAATAAAACTGAAGGTCAGTTCTTTAGGAAAAATCAGTAAAAGTGATAAACCACCAGCTGGGCTAACCAAGAGGTAAAGACAGACAAGTTACAATATCAGAAATGAAAGAAGGGACATTCCACCTAACCCCATTAATTTTAAACAGATACTAAAGGGATGTTGTAAACAGCTCTATGTCCACTGCTAGTTATCAAAGCTCGTTCTTTACCGCCTCTCTTCGATACAGTTCTAGAAGTCCTAGTTAGTGTAATAAGAGAAGAAAAAAAATAAAGGTGACTAGATAAAAATAAAGGTGACAGAGAAATAAAATGGTCCTTGTTTACAGATGACATGACTGCCCACACGGGACCAGCAGTTAGCGTAATGGCTATGCCGCTGGACTCCCACGTAGTCAACCACAGTTTGAGGCCTGGACCCAGTGGCTTAAGACGCTGGGCGCGTGTGCGTAGTGCCCAAGATCCCCAGAGGAGAATGGAGGAGAAGGGATTGCGGCGTGGCCATCGCCCCTGGGGGGTGATTTCTCGCTTTCTGTCTGTCTCTCTCTCTCTCTTTCTGGCGAGTGCACGCACCCTATATAGCAAAAGTATCTCCAAAAAAATAAAAAATGACTGCCCACAGAAAAATTCCTAAAGAAATGCATACACATACATGCCTCTTAGAGAACTTATAAGCAATAAAGCAAGGTTGCAGGGGAAAAAGTCACCATAGAGTAGCCAACTGCTTTCCTATGTATGGTATGCATGAGTGACAATTGCAAGCTACAGTTAAAAGCACATCATTTAGTTGAACATGGAAAAAAATTAGATATAAATCTAATAAAATATGAATAGAATTTATGTGGAGGTGGTACTCTAATAAAATATATTTTTTTAAATGAAGAGATGTTCCATCTTCATGGATAGGAGAACCCCAAATTGTTAAGATGTCAAATTTCCTCTACTGAAATTCAGATCTAGTACAATTACAATAAAAAGTGTAGCATGTTATTTTGTGGATGTTTACAAACTGATTCTGAATTTCAGATGGAAGACAAAGATCTAGAATAGTTAACATGAACAAACAAAATAGATGAATAAAGCCAGAGGACTGACACCACCATGACATACTCCAAAGAGTGATGCTCAGAGTATACAGGAGGATACAAAGATGCACAGATCAAGAGAGCATGGCCTTACAGAAGAACAGACAAATAGATCCACGGAACAAACAGCGGGCCCTGAAGGAGACCTACACAAATACAGAAACTGATCTTTGACCAAGAAGCAAAGGCAAGTCAGTGAAGAGTGGTGTTAGAGTAACTGAACATCTATACACAAAAAGCAAAAGCAAATACAGACACAGACCACATGTCATTTGTGACAATAAAATCAAAATGGATCATAGATCTAAGTGCAAAACCATAACACTTCTAGAAGATAACACAGGTGAAAACTAGGTGACCTTGCCTTGGAGGGGACTTTTTAGATACACTACCAAAAGAATAATCCATGAAAAAGAGCTTGATATGTTACATTTCATTGGAATTTAAACTTCCATCCTAGAAAAGACACCATTAAGTGAATGAACTGACAAGCCATAGACTGGGACACAGTGTTGCAATGCACACATCTGATAAAGAAATGGTATCTAAAATAGACAAAGAAATTGTCACACTCAATTTCTCAAAATTGTTAAAACTCAGCAATAAGAAAAAAGCCTATTAAGAAACAGACGAAAGATCTGAACAGACATTTTGCCAAAGAAGATAAACAGATGGCAAATGAGCATATAAAAGGTGCTCAGTGTCATATGTCATTAGGGAAATGCAAAGTGAAACAGCGAAGAGATGTTGTGACACCTATTCGGAATGATGAAGACCCAAAATGTGGTTAGGGTGCGGAGTGAGAGGAGCTCTCGTTTATTGCTGATGAGATGCGGAATAGTATTTCTACTTTGGAAGACATTTTGGCAGCTTCTGAGAAGAGAAGGGAGGAGAAGAAAATATGGCATGGCTATCCTCCTGGGGGGTCATTCTCTCTCTCCAGGGAGCACATATGCCTTATAAAAAATAAATAAATAAACAAACAAACTAATAAGCAAAAAGCAAATGAGCTCTCAAGTTGCATAAGGACTTGAGGCAGGTACGCAGACTGTGAATGAGAGGAGCCACGATCAAAGGCCTGCTAGTCACGTGACCCCTGCGTGCTATTCTGAGGAAGCCAGACCCGTGGAGACAGTGCAAGTTCCGGGCTTGCCAGAAGTCTGAGTCCTAGCGGGGAGTGATGAGTGGGGGCGCCCAGGGAATTTTCAACATGGTGAAAATATTCCGAAAGGCACAGCAATGCGCATGAGCACATCCCCATTCACGCCCACACAGCTGTACACAGACTGACCAATAGGGTCGTTGGAAGGTCGTGATATATTTTTCTGTTTTTCTAGGTAAAAATGTGTCATGACTTTTCCGATGACCCAGTATATATACATCAGTAGTTATTAGTAACGTGTCACTGTTGGCTCACTCGTAATAGCCCGTGGACCTTACCTTACTAATACTCACCGTTAACAGCAGAGGGAGAAGCAGGGGCGGGGCAAGTGGGGACTCTGAGACTCTGTTCAGCATTTCTGCAAGTCAAAGAGTCGATCCTATTAGTTAAACATGCGTGTGAGTCTCGCCCTCCTCTCTCTGTTATCTGTCTCTCTATCATCTCTACCTGTCGTCCATCGCCTGTCACCTGTCTATCATCTCTACCTGTCGTCCATCGCCTGTCACCTGTCTATCATCTCTACCTGTCGTCCATCGCCTGTCACCTATCATCTCTACCTGTCATCCATCGCCTGTCACCTATCTATCATCTCTACCTGTCATCCATCGCCTGTCACCTGTCTATCATCCCTCTACCTGTCGTCCATCCTACCTGTCATCTGTCTCTCTGTCATCCCTCTACCTGTCGTCCATCACTTGTCATCTGTCTCTCTGTCATCCCTCTACCTGTCGTCCATCATCTGTCATCTATTGTCCTTATACCTGTCATCCATCGCCTGTCATCTGTCTCTGTCATCCCTCTGCCTGTCATCTATCCTCTCTCTCTCTCTCATCATCTATCTATATCTATCCTGGCCTAGCCACAGCACACAGCAGTGCACACTGGACTCTACTCCTTGGCAGGCTGAGGCCACACAGGAGGCCCAGGTTCCATTCCTGGCCCACCTAAAAAGCCAGAGGCAGTGGCCCACAGCACACTCGCCTAGGATCCCAGCTACTTGGGAGGTGGAGGCAGAGGCAGAAAGAGGGCTACAGGGTGAGGCCCTGTCTAAAACACCGTGTGCACACACACACACCACCCCCCGGAACTGTGTCAGAGTCACAAGTCACAAGGATTAAACAACTGAACAGACACAGCCGCTGCCTGTTGGGACAGTGACTTGAGTCAGCCGCTATGGTGGCCCGTGGGGACAGAAGGAGGCGGCGGAGGCCCTGGGAAGAGGAGGCCGTGCAGGCTCCGTGTGAAGTGCCGCTGCTGCCCTGGCGTCTCACTTACCCATGCTCGCTGCGGTGTGACCTGCGTCTCATTTACCCAGCTCGCTGCAGTGTGACCGGCTTCATGCCTTTCACAGAACCTCTCTCCCAGGGCGGGGGTAGGCAGGAACTCGGGCTACAGCCCAGGCGTTGCAGAAAGCCTTTGGGTAATTATAATCAGGGGCTTTTAAAATGCCGCTCTGACTACTCTACGGCCCAGGAGTTGAGGGACAGGAGCAAAGCGATGCAGGTCAAGTGCGCTGTGAAGTAGACGCTGGCAGCACGGCCCAAGGTCACAGCCGTGGGGGTGCAGGAGGCGGAGAAAGTCACAACTTCTGGAGGAGAAGCCAACGGGCCTAAACGCTGCAAGGCCATTTGCGGGGTGGAGAGCTCGGTGGTAACCCCCGATCTGAGGCTTGGACAGCTGGGAAATGGTGAGGCTTATTTATGAAGGAAGTATTTTTAATCACAGCGTGTGTTAGCAAAATCGGCATTTGACTTTGTCCACATTAAGCTTCTGATGCATTCTTCACATGCACGTGGGCCCACTACGCCAGCACCTTGATGTTGAATTGGAGACCTGAGACTCTCCAAGCTTTAAATATCGCTTAGGAGAGGAGCCGGCCAAGTGAGTGGAGTGGATGGCCGACAGGGCTGCAGTAAGCCCGGGAGGGTGCAGTGAGGCAGGATCTCAAAGCAAACGTCCGAAAGGAAGCAGCAGCCAGCTGGGGCTGTTTCCAGGCGACCGTGTACGAAGCAGACCAATTACTGCTGGATCTGGCAGCGGGAGAAATCACTGGGGAGGTGGCTGGGAGCTGCATGAAGGGAGACACATAGGAGACAGGTCCGTGGAGACAAGGATGAAGGGGACTGGGCACGGAGAGATCGGGGAGAGACGTACACACGGACAGCTGGATAGATACACAGACAGACGGGTGGGCAGGCAAGGGGTCTGGGGAAGAAGTGACTCCAACATTGAACTGAGCGATAGATTTATAAAGGAGAAGTACGGAGGGTGGAACCAGCTGAGACCTGGGAGAGGCCTCAGGGAACCTGACGCTGAAGTCGGGTACCATCTGTCAAATGGAAAACTGGCTCTGATGAGGCCGTAAACGAGTTGCTTGCGGGGTTGAAAAGGACAAGGTCTAAAGATGAGGAAGAAAGACTTCAGGACAACTGGCACTTAGCTCAGGCAGCATTTCTTAAAAGCTCATATGCTATTAAGAGTTCTTTGCACTTAAAGTGTCAGAAATTCTACTCGAACTTATTTATGGCAAACGGCTGTTTTTGACAGTGACCACCTTCTTATGAGAACATGCCTCCGGCAAAAGATATCTACATCTCTCTCTGGAGGAAAGGCCAAAGGAAGGTGAGTGCGAGTCTCGACTCCGCCTTCACCGTGCAGGACGCCCAGGCTTCCTCGAAACGGCGGGCCTTCGCTGTGCACAGAGGGATTTGTGCATGCCGGCTGCTCCCTGTCTTCTGCCAGCCACAGAGCAAGGTGGGGCTCACGGAAAGGAGATCCGTCAAGAGGTACCACCCAACCGGGCTGAGTGAGAATCATCCCAGGGAACACATTTGCATTTAAAAAGAAAGAAGAAGAAAGAGAAGCAAGAGAAGCAAGGAATGTCTACTGTGAACAATGGCGAGTGGGAGCATCCGCAGTCCTGCTCCATCTCTCTGCACTGACTTCATTTACACAGTCTATTTTTTTTTTTTTTTTGCTTCAGGGTGCATGCACTCACTGGAGAGACAGAGAGAGACAGACAAAAAGCAAGAAATCCCCCCAGGGGGTATGGCTACACCATAATCACTTCTCCAATCTCCTCTCAGGGTTTTTGGGCATGCACATACACACACCAGTGTGCGTTTTAAGCCACTGGGTCTGGAACTTGAATCGTAGTTGACTACTTGGGAACCCAGTGACATAACCATTATGTCATCTGGTGGTCTTACAGAGTCCATTTTTTTTTTTTTTTTCTTTTTTTTGGAATGGGTGTGATTTCTGCCATAGAAATCACAGTATATCACAGACGTTCAGTATATATTAAATGGGGACATACAATGTCTCTCTTTCATAGTCTGGCTTGCTTAGCTTGACATTAACTCTTCCATATCCATCCACTTTCTATCAAATGCCAGGGTCTCTGTGCTTTTCATGACTGAGTAGTATTCCATAGTGTATATGTGCCACATTTTTTTTCAGTTCATTCATTTGCTCTTGGACATTTGGGTTGATTCCATTTCTTAGGAATTGTGAATAAAGTTGTCATAAATATGGATGTGCAAGAGTTTTTCTGACTGAATGTTTTTCTTTCTTTTGGATTGAGAACCAGGAGTGGAATTACTAATAGTAATTCTATTTGTAGTGAACAAGATAAAACTCTTAGGTCTCACAATGGTTTGTGGCCCGATTGAGGGGCCCCAGTGTGCAGATAGATGTGTGAGTATTCAGGGGTAGTAATATTTTGTGGGGTGGGTGGGAGAGATTAGTGTAAATATGTCCAAAAACACTTCCTAGGGTAACTAATGCAAAAACTAGTTGAGACATACTGATTAAAAGATGGGCTTTCCCACATTGCAACAAGACTCTGTCCCCCAGGGTACCAAGTGCAGTGGAAGGGACTGCCCCTCCCTCACTATCCAGACAGAACGTCCTCAGGCTGCTCTCGGTGGCCAGGCTTAGTTCTGTCCCTATCCCTGTGTCTCTGAGTAGTCAGAACTCAGCATGTGAGCACTCCGGGATCTGGGAAAGTGCAGCCTCAGCCACACGAGAGGAAGGGCAGACCCCTAAAGGAAAAGCTATGGAGGTGGGAAACGGGGAAGGATTCAGAACAGGTAAAGACCAAAGATGGTGCCCAGGACGGCCATAGGCTAACTAGGCTGAGTAGAATCCCATTCCCCACCTGGGGAATTCTGTAACCTATGCCAGTGAGAAGTGAGGAGCCTTGATACCTATCACTTCTGGACAAAAGCTTACGGGCCATCATAGTCCAGCTCCTACTGTGGTGGTGACAGAACACCAGTAGTTTCTCTATTCCTAGGAGTCCCTGAAGACTATGACCAGGCCTTGACCACGTACGGAGGAGAAGCAAACCTGCTCAGCCACTAGCATGCAGATGCTTTTGCTATGCAGCATCACTGGCTGAGGCTGACAGATTCACTTGACCTGCAGATTGAGGTATTATACAAAGATCTCTGCTTTAAGGTGTGTGATCTAATTCAGAGCTAGCAAATATAAAAGATAGAGAGAAATGGAGAAATGGCAGTTACTTAAAATTTGTATTCTGATATCCAGTCAACTCGTTTTACATTGTCATATCCTAAGCCATCATTTCCTGCTGTTTTTTTTTTTTTAATTTGCTCTGTGGTATGTGTACTCACCAAAGAGAAACAGGGAGAGGGAGAGAGAGAGAGAGAGAGAGAGAGAGAGAGAGAGAGAGAGAGAGAGAGAGAAATGAGAAAACACCCCCCCCCCAGGGGGATGGTCATGCAGCAATCCTTTCTCCTCCATTCTCTTCTTGAGATTTTGGACATGCACACACATGTGCCTGGTGTGCATTTCAAGCTGCCAGGTCCAGGACTTGAACTGTGCAGTCAGCCATGTAGGTTCTAGTGCTGACCTCACACGGTAAATTTCACAGAGCGTTGCTCAGGAGAGAGCCAGGTGCTGCAGGTCCTGTTCCTGGTGTTTGTCCTGAGCACTCTGTGTCCGACTGCAGGGCAGCTCTACACAGCAGTGCACAAATATTTGCGAAGACTTATGTGTCAATGAGCTAGACTGGAAGGGTCGATGTGAAGCAAAGAAGACTTATTGGATAAATGAAGAGCCCTACAAATCTGAAGGCATGGGTTTTGCTGTAAAAAGCAAGCTCGTCCCACATAATTCATTCATTATTGACCTCGGGATGAGCTGAAACACAGAGCTTGATGAAGTAATGACGCAGCAGCTCAGGGCGGGGACCCCCAGTTTCCCAGGCCCCACAGAGAGCTTACCAAATCAGCTCCTGGAGGCTGAGCCAGAAGTTGAGATGGTTGAACAAGGGTCCTGGGAGATGCTGGCATGCACCCCACTTTCCAAGTCTCCACTGTAAGTTGCAATTGCTCGTTGAAACATCGGTGGGAGTGGGTGCCAGACCCCAGTCAGCTGAGCCCCGGGAATGGCCCTAAGGAAGCTCGCACCACTCAAAAAATCTCACCAACAGTCTCTTGCAAAACAATTAAAGATTTTACAAAGAAAAAAATGAAAACCGTGCTCCTAAAGTCCCACTGCCTGTGCAGACACTTGACGTGCACTATAAACTAGCAACCACTTTGTCACCTCCAGGGAGCAGCCGGGACCTGCTGGGAGCTGCTGACTGAGGGGCTAGCTCGGCCTCCCACACCGTGCACCAGAGGAGAGAGCGAGGCGAGGTTTTTCCGTCAAAGTTTTCACGTGAGCATCTTGCATTTCCCTATCAACCTTTCAGTAGCCTTATTTTTAGGTGTGTCTCTTTCAATCATTCACAATTATTTGTTAGTCTTTTGGAGTTAGTTTTACAGCCTTGTTCTTCTTTTTAGGTTTGTTTATCCATGAGCGAGAGAGACCCAGACAGAGAGAGCAGCGCCACCAGGATTGCGTCCCCTCCTCAGCCAGCTGGACTCACAGCACGCATGATCCCCAGGCACCAGGGAGCCCTGCAGCCTCGGACCAGCGGCATTCCAGTGTGAGTCCACCCTGCGAGTGTCGCGTGTCATTGCCGTGCTACCTCCATCGGCACGCTAGGAACTGATTGTGTGCGTACACGTACCTGCTGGGTATCCTCTGTGGCCGCACTCGCACTCACGCTCACACGAGAACACATGCTCCAGGAGCGCAGGACTTCGCTCACCCCATTCCTCGCTGTGTCCTCAGAGCAGAGCTGGGCTACAGGTGCTGAGCAGGATTTGCTGAGTGGGTCAGGGGCTGGGAGGCTCTCGGCTCAGAGGAAGGAAATCAGGTTCGATCCTGGTTCATCACCGAGCAGCTGCATGGACAGGGTGATGGGCATCCTCTCTCCAGCCCCTCGCTGTGGGCATCCCCTCCCCTGCCCTGGGCACACTCTGGGCGTGTGAGCCCCTCTCCAGCCCCTCACTGTGGGGCATCCCCTCCCCTGCGCTGGGCGTCCCCTCTCCAGGCCCACGCAGTGGCTAGCAGCAGCAGGCTCCGCTGTCGGCGTGGTGCCGCGGTGGAGATGTGGGGAGGCAGTCGTGGAATCCTGGCAGATCTTGGCGCCTGCGAACCAAGTCCAAAGCCAGCATGGGAGCCAGGAGCTGGGAGGAAGGCCCCTCCCACGCCCACCACTGGCTAGGTGGCTGGGGCCAGCCGTACCTAACCCAGAGAATGAGCAGATGTAGAGTGGGGACTCAGTCCAGGTCAGGTTGGGGCACTCCTGGGAGGGGCCACCATCTCTCTCCTGGGCACCAGGAGTGGCAGGTGCAGCCCCAGGCCAGGCGCCTGCGGCCACGGCTGGAGACTCCACTTTGCCTTTGCTCTCTGGAGGGAGGACAGTTACTGCCCCGGGCTGCCATGTCACTCCCAGAGGGGAAGAGCGGCCCCACTCTGCCTCCTTCCCGAGTCTGAACTGCGGTTCCCGTCTCACGTGCCCCACCTGCTCTGCTCGGGCACTTGCTCAGGCCTCCACACTTCCTCGCTTGTTGGTGAAGTAGATACCAGAAGGGAAAGTGTGGAGGTCCTGGCACCTGCCGAGGCCTCGGAGGGAGAGGCATGAGATGCAGCTACGCCTGCCATTTACCGGGCGAGAAGCAGAAGAACGGGACGGCCGCCCGAGCTTGTCAGAGGACTGTGACCTGCGGGCAGCTCAGGCTTAGGCTGAAGAGAATGGGGGGAGAAGGGGAAGGAGGAGAAAGCGAGGAGGGAGGGAAGGACAGAGGGAGGAAGAAGGGAGAGAGAGCAAGGGCAGGGGGAAGAAGGGAGAGATGGGAGGAGGGGAGGTGAGAAGGAGGGTCTGGCGTCTGGGAGGAACAGACTTGCAGTGTCCTTGGAGCCTGGGCTTTGGCCACTGCCACCCACACGTGGCATCCCCCACAGCCTGGGACCCCACGCCGAGGGCATCCCGTTCCCCAGCCCGCTTAGCCTTTGGCTCAGGCCCACGTGCACGGCCACCCTGGAGGGGCTGCCAAGCCCCATCCGCTCCTGAGCACAGGGCACGCTCCAGGCGGGCGGTGCCACAGCCCCCAGCGCCTTCCTCACCCGGTCACTTTCAGGGCCCTGCTCCTCAGGAGCTGCAGACCGCCTCTTCTCCATCCTGCCCAAAGCACCCCTGCTCCAAGGCACCCAGAGCCCCCACGCCCAGGACTCTGGGAGGCACGAGCAGCCCGGGCTGGGCCTGACGGGGGGTTGGAAATTGGCCCTGCGAGCGAAGCCTAAATCAACATGGAGCGACTCGCGTCCTCGCCCTGCCCCGCGCAGCCGGCCCGCCACGGCCTTGTCGGCTGTAAAGTGCAGCTGCGTTCCTCATATCAAAATGCACAGCCAGTGATATTTAACTGTAAAGAAATACATCCTCCAGCGATGAATACAGTCAGAAATTACTCAGCGCATTTAACGGCGGAGGGAACGGCCGTGTGGATGTACTGCATAAATTCCGGAGGCGCGACGGCCGCTCATTAACGTTTTATCTCCTGCTGGAGTCTGACCTTGCTGCCCGGGTGACCGGCACACCGGGAGCGGGCTCTCTCCAAAAGCAACCTGAGCCGTTCAAGCAGGAGATGCCACTCGGGTGCTTCCTGATGCCTTCCCTAACCCCAGAAAGGGAGGGAATGTGGGGAAAAAAACCCACTGCCTCTGAACACGCAGAAAACCAGGCCACTGAGACACACTACAGTCCATCCGGGGAAATGAGAGCCCGGTGAGGCCGGCGCTGGCAGGAGGGCACGGCCGGAGCATCGCGTACTGGAGCGGGAGCTGGGGGCCCGTACCTGGCAGGCGTGCCAAATTAAAGCCATTTACTCATGCCAAGGCCATGGAGTGAAGCCCTGCTCTGCCCGAGGCCCTGGGCGTAAAGCTGTCAGAGTCCTGGAAGGGACAAGGCAGCCTCTGCCTCAGGGTAGAGCCATCTCAGCCGACAGCCGGAAGACAGTGTGCACTGAGAGACAGAGAGAGAGAGAGAGAGAGAGGGAGAGGGAGGCCGGAGGGAGGCAGAGGGAGAGGCAGAGGGAGAGTGAGACTACACCCCCATGAAGGATGGCCGGCCACAGCCCTTTCCCTCCGTCTCTTCCCGTCTGGATTTGGGCGCACACTCAGAGTGATTCTTGGGTCTGGGACTCAAACCCCAGTCAGCCGTGTGGATCCAGCCACCTCAACAACCATATCACGGCCGGCCCAGAAGGCGAGGACTTTAACGTTGCTACTGCCCGGTTCTGCCCCCAGATGGCCAGACGCTTCAATAATGACGTTCTTTGGTGAATTATGGGCACACGTACAGGTGGCATGTACATGTGACCTTGACAGCTCGTAATTTCCACGTTGACCCCCCTTGCTTAAGCAGCAGGCTGCCAAGCTGGCCTCTGACCCTACTTCTATGCAGTCCTAATTTTTCCTGGACTCGTGTTCTTTACTGTCCTTAGGCCGCTCAGTTTTTCCACAACCACGGTAGATGCTCTGATTCCTTCATGAGGTCTTTGCTTCGTTTTGTGAAGAGCTGGAAGAGCTTCATTTCCCACAGCCCTACAGGCTGGAGAAGAGCTGTGGGTCCACGGTGGCCTGGGAGGCAGTTCAGCTGGGTATGAAATCTCCGGGGCGCCAGATCGTGGCACAGTAGTAACACTTCACTCTGAGTCTGACCTGCGTGAGGGGGTTCTGGGTTCACGTCCAGTGACCTTTCTGAGCATGCAAAGAGCACGCATGCCTCTCATCCCAGTCTGGCTGAGCTGTGGTGGGTCATGATGTGAGCAGCATGTTGGGAGGGAACCCCACCTTTCTCTCACTCAGGGAAGAAAGGAATAAACAACGACTTCAGATCACTACATTCATCCCTTCACATTCGACAGCCTGTTGTTTTCCATGTTGATATTAAGTGTCACGTTGGTTGTCTTCATTTTTCATCCTTCAATTTTCCCAGTTACGTGTTTATCATTTGTTTCTAAAAGCACTCATGGGCGATCTATTCCTTATGGTTTTTCACACCTGAGAATGTCTGACTCCTATGCTTATATTTAAATGAAAACTAATAATGAAATATAAAATTTTACATTCCAGAAACAGAACTCTGGGGTCACAATCTTTATCTTACAAGCTGTAGACACTGTCCTGTAGTCTGAGTGCAGGCTGAGGCCGGGGTGAGCCCAGCACAGTGCATGGATCATAAACTCACCTATAAGAACGCTGCCTGAGAGGCTTCCCTCCCACACCTGGCCTGGCCCGCCAGCGGGTGTTACGGAGAAGCTGAGGCCAGCCTGGGATTTCCATCTCATGGACAACTGTGGGTTTTACTCTGCCTGAATAGCTGAAGAATTGGTTATTATCGCTAAGTCTAATAACTCAGTCACTACATGCCTGGTGCTGTTTCTGTGTCAGCTTTTCTGGTGACATAATTTCTGGTAGTGTCCCATTCATTCACCTCAGAGACCTCACCCTTCCCAGTACTCCGTCCCAGCCCTTGTTCTACCCCAGGGCCGACGCTGGCCTGTGCGTGTGCACCGTGGGCCCTCAGTGGCCCTTAGCTCCCCCTCTACGTTGCTGCAGCAGTCTCCAGCTTTGCCTCGGTCGGTATTACACTGCAGCCCCATCTAGCCTAGATCCTGTCACCTCTGATTTGTTTTTGCTTCTGATTGTTCACTGTTGATGGTTCCTCGGTTTATTTCCTCAGCCGGCCAGTCGTTTCTGCTTCAGCCCCGAACTCTCAGACGACCCATTGGACGACCCCTCGTCAGCCATCGGAGGACCCCTCGTTAGCCATTAGACGAGCCCTCGCTAGCCACCGACTGACCCTCGTTAGCCATCGGACGATCCTTGTTAGCATCATTAACTAGGCCACTTTCTGAGGTCTGGACCCCTCAGACCCTGGGGAGTGCCCCGGCCGCTGTGTGGAGTTTCAGATGGGCTCTCCCACTGCGCTCACCACTGTCCCACCCTCGGCCTCCCTGCTCTTGCTCTTGCTCAGGTGGGGCGGACCCTGGTCCACTCCCCGCTCTGTCTCACGGAAATGGGTATCCTCCCCCACGTGTCCCTCTAGCCTGGGCTGCGGGGATGCACTGGGGAGGCCCAGCTGGGGCTGGCTGCCTTCCCTGGGCTAGCCCTGGTTCTGCACGGTGACTTCCAGGGCACCACAGCCGTTCCCAGGGGTGCCCTTGGCAGCGTGGAGCCGAGGTCAGAGAGCACGGATCTAGGCTTCCCTCCCCATGCACCCGCTCCTCAGCCACCATTTCACACCCCAGTCCCCCAGGGCTAAGTGCAGTCACCCACTCAGACCAGCTGGTCCTCCTGGAAGGAGGTGCCCGGACCTGGACGTATAAGAGGCTTCCTGTGGGTGTCAGAGGGGAAGGAAGCAGAATTGGGGAGGGAAACCCTTGCGGCCTTCAGGCGGAGCTGACGAGGGCTCCACCAACCCAGCAATCCAGCGGGGGCTCCAGGGCAAAGGCCACTGCCCAGGGGAGTCCAGCACTGGGCACCTAACAGGACCAGCCAGGCCCAGGCCCAGGCCCAGCCGTGTCCAGCCCTGGCCCGATGCTGGTCACTGGGGCTTCAGCCGAGAGGTTGAGGAGAGCTCTGATGCGTTTAGTCAGGGGACCACAGAGGGCCACACCCCTGGCGGTACGAGAGTCCCTCTGGGGGGAGAGAAGTCGGAGTGCCACACCCCTGGCAGTACGAGAGTCCCTCTGGGGGGAGAGAAGTCAGAGTGCCACACCCCTGGCCCCCACCTCCCTCCCCCCCCCCCCCGTGCTGGGAGCTCTGTCCAGGCTGGGCAGGCCAGGCCGCGGTGGTGCCCCACCACCCAGGGCAGCCACGGGCAGCACACCCGCCACCGCTGGTCAGACCGTGGGTTCCAGCTGTGTCAGAAAGTAGACTCAGAAGCTCCGGGGGTGCAGAGAGGGAGAAGTCAGGGCTGGCCCACTGGCCCCCAGGGCTGGGGTGAGACCCACATGGCCTCGGCAGGGTGTCCCCATCCTCCACCACCCCTTCCGACCCGCACTCTTTGGGGAGCCTGGGACGGATCCGAGGACCCTAAAGTTCACTGGCCTGAGCTAAGTCACTGAGAAACCTTTGAGAGCTTGGCCTCCGTATCTCGTGTTGGGGGGCTTCCTAAGACAATGTACCCTACTCTCTGGGGTCTCAACCAGGAGCACTGGCCACACCAGCTCCCGCCAGTGCCCCAGGTGCCTTCCTCTGGGCCTCCGGATGCACAGACGAGGCCACAGGCCGGGGAGTCAGGGGGTGCCAGGGCAAGCACCAAGCTCCTGGCCTGGTCCCACACCCGCCAAGGCGCAGCTTTGTCGTGGGCACGGCAGTGTACGTGACCCGTGGCTTTGTCGTCCCTGAGCGCACCGCAGGGCAGCCTTGAACTGGGGAGGAGCGGAGGGGCAGAGCAGGCACCGGAGGCACAGACGCTGCCCTCGTGAGCCAGCCCCTCCTGACGTCAGCAAGATCTCACGTGAGATGCCGAGACCCCAGAGACACCGAGTCAGTGGGGAGGAATCCAGGCCAGCAGGCAGCGCCTTCCAGCTGGCCCACGCGGGGACAAGAGGGCGTCTCCCCGTGCCCCTGTCACCCGCCGCACTGCCCTTACAAGCCCCCGAGGGACTTCCGCGGGCTCAGGGCAGCCGGAGGGAATCAGGCTAGACTCAGGGTGCTTTGGCAACCTTCCCTCCTCCCTCGGCTGGAGAACAGCAGGCGGGCCTGGGGCACGGGGTCCAGAGTAGGGAGCTTCCCGCCCAAGGCTGTGAGCCTGGCTCTGCCACCGCTGCACAGCCCCTTCCTGGTCCCCGTTCAGCCCAGCTGCTGCCCGTGGAGACAGGGAGACCCCTGGCTCCTCCCAGGGGCCCCACGCCGAGCGGGAGCAGCGGGTCTGGTGGGCAGGTGGGTGGCGGAAGGCGGATGTTGGTCACGGTCACCCCGGGACATCACCGAGCCTTTGCTCGGGGTCGTCCTTTGAGAGATGGGCTCAGGGAGGAGTCACAAAGGAGGCTTTGAGCTCGCCGCCCCGTACCCGGCCACTGTCTGAGGAGGGGCGTGGAGGGCCTTCTGTGCCGAGACACAGCGTGTGTCAGACCCCACGGCGGGGCCCAGAAGGCTTTGAGAAGTCCTGTGTGTGTGTGTGCACATGCGTGCAGCCTGTTAGGGGTAGCCGGTAATACAGAAGGCCCAGAGGCAGCGGGCTTCCACTCTGCCCCAGGCTCCCATGCACGCCCCTCAGACCCTCCTCTCCCCTCCTCTGCCAAGACCCGCCCTGAGTCTCCCTGTGTCCAGGGAGGGAGTGAGGGCAGCCCTGGAAATAAGTCCCCGGCGACCAGGGTTCAGTCCTGCCTCTTACTATCTGTGAGACCCTGAGCTGGTCACTCACCCTCCTGGGACTCAGATCCTGGTGCCTGGAATGAGGCCACACTGAAGGTCTCTGCAGCTCTGATGGTGCGTGTCCTGGTCCTCCGTGACCCCTCCTGCCCCAGCGCTCCCTCTATGACAGCCTGATCTCAGGCCCCCTCGGTCCCTGAGCACGAGTTCCCACACAGGGCGCCGGGCCTTCTAATGAGACGGTCCGTGCTGGCTCCCCTGCCTCTCCCACTCGCACAGCACAGGATCTGCAGCAGGAGGGGCTTGGGAGCGCCAGGCAGATGGGAACAGGGGACGGAGTGGTGAGCACAGGGATGGGAGAGCAGTAGACTGCGCCTGGGCTGTTCTCCGCAGAGGACGAGAACAGCAGGTCCTGCGGCAGCCGGATGGCTCCAGGCAGGGAGCGGGCCTGAGCCCGGCCCAGGTGGAGCCCCTCCCCGCGTCCTGGGGATAGGAGGTCACACAGGCCGGCGCAGGACACAGGGGTTCCAGGCCAGCCGCTTGGTCCCACCTGTGGCCCGCCCCTGTGCCCCGCCGGAGCCCACGCCCTCCCCGGCACGCGTGCTCATGGCCCAGGAGGCCGACGAAGCAGCTCCATGGGAAGCTGATGACCGAACCTGGAGGGAAACCCACCTTGCTGGTACCTTCTGAGTGGGCGCCACGGCTGGGAGCAGATGGGACAGCGGAATATTTGTGGATTCCAGCCACCATCTGGTCGCGATTGATGGCCCAGCTGACGGCAGGTTCTTCTGGTTTCCTAGCGTCATTAAAGATGTGTTATTTATCGCTCTGTGCCGTTTCTGGGTTGGCCGTGGAGCTCTTCAGCGCTCCCAGTCTCTGGTCCCCAGTGACTGTCACTCAAGAGCACCCTTGGTCTCCTCGGTGCGTTCGTGAAGCCTCTCTGCTGACCTTGCCCTCGGCGTGCCCTCCTGTCCCGGGTCTGCAGCCTCGGGCTACGTGTCCGCAGTGTTCTCACCACGGAGCCTCGGTCACGTTTAACTCTGCAGACGTCCAACGACGACAGTTTACTGCCACATGGAACAGTGCTTCTGCCAGGTTAATTCCTGTCTTTTTCACGCTGATTCCGCCAGGCGGGAGAGGACAACTTTTATCTGGTTCACAGATACCCGGCTCCTGGCTCAGATCGGGGTCCAGCCTGTGTTCTGTTCTGGCTCAATCTGGCCTATCTCCAGGACTTGGGGACTTCCAGAAAAGGAAGAGTATGTCTCAAAAGGGGAAGAGGGACATCATCCCAACCATCTGCTGGAAGGAAGGGGAAGGGAACGTACTCTTTTTAAGGAAACCATTTAAGTGTAAAAAGACGTCTTCCCTAGTTACAGATGAAAACACAATGTCGGGCGAAGGGATCACACACAGGCCATCTCCCACTGCGTGATTTCAGCAAGAGGCGCTGTGACGATGGTCCCCGGGAGCCCCAGGTCTGAGCGCCGCATGTCCGTTGAACCAAGTGAACTGGCCCGACTTCAGATGGCTCAGACACAGTGACACCGAATATGACTAAGCAGCAGCCACGGCCACCCGGTCAGACACGGGCTGGGGTGTCCCAGGGCCCATTTTGACGTCCCTGTGTTTTGGGTTTGTTTTTGTTTTTGTTTTTGAGAGGTTTTTGCTATAGGGCACATGCGCTCACCAGACAGACAGAGAGAGAGACAGAGAGACAGAAAGTGAGAAATCACCCCCCCGGGGGGAATGGCCACGCCACAATCCCTTCTCCGTTCTCCTCTCGGGATCTTGGGCACGCACGCACACACACCGGGTGTGAGTTTTAAGCCACCGGGTCCCGTCCCTGTGTTTTTAAAATTGTGGTAACTATACATAATGCACCGTTTCAGCCGTGGGTGGGGACCTCTCATGCTGGCCTGTGCCCGTCACCACCGCCTTCGCTAGAACATCTCACCTTGCAAACTCGGAACTGCGTGCCCCTTCAGTGACAGCCCGCCGTTACCCACCACCACCACCCCCCCCCCGCCAGCCACCACGGCCCACTTCTGGCTCCCTGCATTGCCCACCTGGCCTCATACGAGTGCGTCACAGCCGTGTTTTCTGCCGGCCCGTTTCTGTGCACACGTCTCAAATTCATCGCGCTGAAACCCACGTCAGGCCCCCCCTCCTCCCCGTGGCCGCCGACACTGCCGGGCGGACAGACCACACTGCTTATCCACTCATCACTGATGGGCACGTGGGCCGCGTCTGTCTCCACGATCACGGTGCACACGCATCTCTCCAGCCTGTGTTCCGCTCTGGGTGTGTGTGTGTGCCCAGAGTGTGAGCACTGACCCAATGGCTGTCCTCGGCTCAGTGCTTCCCGCACCGGCTGCGTTCTCGCCAGCCATGCACGAGGGCCTGCCTTCTCTGGGCTCGTTGTTACGGCGGTTGAGACAGCAGTGTTCGGCTGTGCTGACGCCGACCTGCAGACCCACCCAGAGGACTGGGATCTGGGTGGCGAGAAAGGTCAGTGGGGTGCCCACTGTGGGAACAGCACTGATGGCCAGTGGGCTCCATGTTCCCGGGCCCACACCATGGCCACGCTCGGGTCCCAGATCTGCAAAGAGGACAACTCTGCCTCGCCCTCCTGCTCCATCCACAGCGTGCTGGCACTCCACCCCCATGTTCCTCCCTGCAGAGAGCAAGTCTGTCCTGGCTCCACCCTCAACGGCCCTTTGTCTGGGTCCACTGCCCATGCTGAAGTAGCAGCCATGCCCTGTCCCCTGGCACATGGCTGCATCCTGGCACCTGTGTGTACTGGTGCCCTGTCGAGCAGGCAGCATGGATGTGGCAGCTGCAAGCCCCACCCGGCTGTTGGCTGGCCTGGCCTCGCCACTGGGGCTGGTGGGAGCGGCTTTGCAGGACGGCACAGACGTGTCCCAGGTGTCCTGTGGGTGGGAAGCAGCACAGTGCCGCGGGCTGACTGCAGTTCGCTCCCTTCTCCGCGGCAGGCGTCCACCTGCCCACAGCCCAGGCGGCCAGCGCTCTGCGAGCGTAGTTCACTGACGCAGGAGCAGACGGGGCCAGGTGGAGAGAGCCCTGCGATGAGTCGGCCCAGCCTCCGTGCAGGCCGCCTTCCTCTCCGGGCGGAGCCCGTGAGGCCCACTCCTCTGGCGGACCCCCTTGCTTGTGCTCCTGGTGCACACGGGTGAGCAGACAGCGCTCCTGAGAACGCGGGAGCAGGGCAGTGGTGGCCTCCATCCTGCAGGGCCGTGGAGCAGGTAGCCAGGACACAGGGTGGGCATGGCAATGGCCGTGGGAGGACGTGGCAAGCCCTGCCCCTCCTTCACCGTGGTACTGGAAGGCTGGCCTCCATCCAGTCGGAAGGCACCGGGGCAGACACAGATGTGCCGAAGCCAGGCCCAGGAAGGGCATGCAGGCTGTCAACCTAGGGCGGCCTCCTCCTGGGGCCCAGGTCCAGCTTTAGTCAGAGACGACCGAAGGCCCGAGGTGACTCTGCTGCTGGCCAGTCGGACAGGACAGGAGGGCTCGTCCCAGCCCTGCCTGCTGCAGGGACTACAGGCCTCCGCTCCATGGGCCACTCACCCAGGAAGGGCCCTGGACTGCCCTGCAGGAGCCTGGCACCCCTGGCCAAGACTGCACAGGTTGGACTTCGGGAGGCCCAGTGAGTCCCCTCCAAGCCAGGCCCTGAGAGTCAGAGGTGAGGCTACCAGGAAGAGAGCTGCAGTGCAGCAGGTCTGGGCCTGGGCAGGAGGGAGTGCTGGGAGGGGAGGGCACCCTGGTGGGGGCAGGAGCATGAGAAGGGCTGCAGGCTGGACGCTCTCCCTGGGTGTGGGCAGGGCAGAGCATGCAGCAGCATGGTGTCCACACACCCCTCCACCTTCCTGAGCACCCACAGCCCTCCCTGTGAGCTGGCCTCAGGCTCAGCACGCCGACTCGGAGTGGGCAGCCACGCCAACAGTGCGGTGGCCGGCAGGCGCGGTGGCCGGCAGGCATGGCGACCCCTTGCTGTCCTGGTGCCAGCCAGCCCACTCTCCTGGAGGCACCAATCCCATACCGTCACTGGGCTTGGTCCTGTCACTGCTGCAGCTCACCAAGACGTGCCCTTCTCCTGCAAGACACTGCTCCCCACGAGAGCGCGGGCCTCGCCCAGGGAGGTGCTCTCCTGCAAGACTGTGCTGCGGCTTGAAGGTGGTAGAGCAGCCGCGCTGAGGAAGAGCGAGCGTCAGGCCCTCTTATTTCCGAATCAGCTTCGAGAGGTCACTTGAGCAGAAGTATTGGGAAATTGATCCCCCCCCTCGTCCTGGCCCTCGCCGCGCTGACGCCGCCTGCTCACAGGGCTGCCTCCCTGTGGACGAGGGGCCGTGTCGGGTCCCCCTGCTCCCAGCGAAGCAGACTGTGCAGACGGACAGTGGGTGCATGACGACGAATGACGGACAGCGGAGGGAGGCGCGCCCAGGCGGGAGGGGCGCTGGGAGCAGCGGTCTGTGGGCGATGCCGGAAGCCTTCGCCTTACGTGACCCGGTGTGTTCCATCAGGCCCAGCACTCGCTGATAGGCCTCATGCCCCCAGCCTCCTGGGACACAGCGGTCAGCCTGGGGCCTCTGGCTTCAGAGAGCCGAGGGAGTCTCGAGATGTCAGAGGGCAGCCCAGGGCTGGGAGGGGCCTGAAGTTCCCCTCAGACCCCCTGTGCACACAGGGCCCGTGGAGGCCCCCGCTTGTTCTTGTGCCCTGGCCCAAGGTCCAGAGCCCCCGAGTCCTTCCTTCCGGGGTTCCAGCTCATCCGTGCCGGCGCTCAGACACGCGCTCCAGGAGGGCATAGGCGGCCCTCGGGCCCTCGGAGTCCGCCGTCCTGATTCTTTGGCTGCCGTGTAGTCACCCCGAGTTAGGACTAGACCTCCTGCGCTCCTTCGGCCTTTCCTCAGGGTGCAGTGGGGGCCGCTCCATTCCCTGTACCTCCTCGCCTGTGATTCAGTCCCCACGGCATGAGACGCAGCACTTGGCGTGTTCAAGGTGCTGCACGGGCCACTGAGCACACGTGCCTTCAGGACTGGCCATCTTCCCAGGGCAGCCTGGCCCACCGCCCAGCCGCCGCCCCACCCCGCTGGCTGGCTCTGAATTGCCTGCTTGGGGCCTGTGCTGGTGGCCCCCTCCGCACTCTCACCAGGCACAGGGTCCCGCAGGCCCGGCCCTGGGTGCCCTCTGGTCTGTGGCTGAGCAGGCCCAGCGCACGCACAGACCTCCCTGGCTGCGCCCCTCTGCAGGTGCACAGGCCACGCCTCTGGCCACTGTGCCGGAAGCCACTGTGAACAGGCGCACAGGCGTCTCCTGGAGTCTGCCCTGGCCCTCCCAGGCACATGCTGGCAGCAGGACTCCTGGGTCCCACAGTTCGCTCAGTCCCATTGTTGACCCAGGCACCCAGCCCCTCGGGAGGCTTCTCGAGCCCTGGGTGGTGTGGAAACCTCCTGTCCCCCGAGCCTGCACACCTCGGCCCACCCCACATCGGCCTGCACTTTGAGCCTGCTCCGCCTGAACAGAGGAATTCCCTCTTCCTCTGGTGCTCAGCCCCAGACTGGCGCCAATGGGGTCGGAGTGCGTCGCTGAGCTGGGCCGAGGGGAGCTGCAGGGCTGCCATTGCTCTCTCCGGACAGTCACCAGCTGCGGCTCACGCCCTGCCCGGCTGCACCGCCACGTGCCGCCTTCCCGGCCTCTCCTGCAGTAGGGCCTGCCCAGCCTGCGGGTCTGACTCCAGGAAGATGTGGCCAAGTCACAGGCTGTGTGTCCTCAAAGCCAAAGTCCAGGTTAACTGTGTCCCCGTCCAGCGCCCAACAAAGGGAGGGCCCCCTGAGAGTGTGGGAGGACACACATGCCACCTCCCTCCCTTTCACACCGGGTCAGAGTCATCCTCCCAGAGGCTGAGAGGGGATGAGGGCCTCCGATCACCCTAGACTGCAGGCAGCCCTTATGCAGCCCTGAGGCCTCCCTGGAGAGGGTCCCACCTGCCTGTCAGGAGTGACAAGAGCCCTGTCCCATGTGAGGCTCTGACAGGATGGAAGCAGAGCCCTGCACCCCTCAGGCCACCCCAGGCTGAAGTCAGGAGGCCAGGAGAGCCCTCCATGTGGACACATCCTTGCCAGCGCCATGACTGCCACCGTTAGCCAGGGCTCCCTCCAGAGCCGGACAGAGCTGTGGACAGCCAAGGAGGACTGCGGTCCAGGACCGTCACGCCCTCTCTCTTTGCCCCTTGGATGGAAGAAGGGAGCCTCATCTGGGGTCCAAGTGGCCCCAGAGCAGGAAGCAGCTCTGGGCGACTGAGCCCTGACTCGGCAGAGGGCGCTCCCTGGCACTTACTGGCCCATGGTCCTGGGGCCGAGGGGCCCGGCAGTGGCGGCCAGGCCTAGGCTCTCGGGCTGAGGAGAGCCATGGGGTGTCACTAGGAACGCATGGAGCCTGCCTGCTGTGCCAGCTCACGCTTCTCCGGGTGACGAGGACTCCTCTGTAACTGCCTGCCATGGGCCTTGAAGTGAACACGGGCTGACCAGCCACGTCCCCTTATGGCTCCAGGACACGAACCGTGGTGTTGTCACCCAGGGACCTGGAGGCTGCCGGAGTGGGGGTAATGACCCGTGCTCTCTGTCCCTGCCTGTCTCAACCCACCCAAGGCCCAGCCCCGGGGACGCACCCCTCCACAGCGCCACTGGGGGGTGGGGCTGGGAGTCAGTATCGAATGGGGACAGAGTTCCCGCCAGCATGGGTGGCGGTGACAGTCATGAGAACGTGCTCGGGCCCTGGACCGACGCTAATGGTTAAAGGCAAATCATCCCACGTGTGTTGTACCATGACAGAAAACACTGGACCGGCAGGTGGCATGTTGGTTAAGGCCCTGGACTCCCACATGGCCAACTAGAGTTCGAGTCCTGGATTTGGCTGCTTGCTTTCTCACATTCCCTTTCTCCTCTTTCCATCTCTCTCTGGTCAAATTAAAAACTAATAATAACAAACAAAATTAAATAAATTAATAACTTATTTAAAGGAGTGTTGAACAGAAGCCCACTGCTGACCTCCTAGTGCCGCCCCCAACATCCGTCAAGTAAACTGGACTGTGGGACCCGCCTTCCCAGCTGCTGGGAAAGCCTTTGCTCACCCCTTCTTAACCGGGGAGACTCTCCTGTCCTCAGCCCAGATCCAGTGTTGCCTCTTCTACCCAGCCCTCCTGGACTGCCCTGTAGAACCAGCGGGACAGCGGGGCATGGTGCAGTGAGTGATAAGGGCTGGGTCCGTGTAGGAAAGGTCTTGCGTCTGAGCCCCAGGAACCCCCTGCACACTGCACCTAAACGCCGTGATCCTGGCTGGGTGGGGAGACCAGACCGCTGGGTGAGGACCCTGGCAGGGGCTACCTCTCTCTCTCTGCCTCATGGGAGAAATAAATAATAAATTAAAAAAGAAAACTAGACAGACAACCAAACCACCAGTGACCACAGGGACAAGAGGGTGACCCCAGGGCGACCAGGACAGGTCAGTGCAAAGTGGGCTTCATCTGACCTTCTGTGGGTATGGCAGAGGACAGGGGACTCGACTGTCCCCAGAGAGCACCCCAGGTTCCAACTTGGGGCAGGTCTGGGGAGCTGGCCGACAGGCAAGGTGGAGGGAGCCCCGAGGACACCTCAGGCTGCCGTGCGGAGCTGCAGCCCAGGGAGGACTTTGCCAGTGCGCTCGCACCCAGAACGAGTTTGGAAGACTCAGGCCTGCAGTCTGGGTTCTCATTCCTCTCTCCTCCGGGTCCCGCCTGCAGGCAGGTCACGCTGCACGCTCCACATTCAACAGACATCGTTCCCGCGATGGCTGCTCACAGCTGGGCCTCTTCAGGCCGGCACGGTAAGAACCGGGATTGCTAGCCCTGGAGAGAATGCACAACGGTGATGTGTTCTTCTCCTGGACCCCACAGAGCAAGCTGTGCAGAAAAGCAGAAAGCGATTTTCATAAATTCTTTATGCTATTTACTTAGAGCCTGTGTTTATTAAACTGGTTGGCTTCCAAAAACTCCTCGTAGAGTTCTCTCTCAAAAAAGTAAGTTTTATTCCTCTAACCCACTATGAATTAAAAATGGGCCTTTGACCCACTCAGCACATTTTCCCACCCGTTAGACTTACGTAAGGAGTGGAGACGGACAGCAGTCCCACGCAGTTCGGACTCAAATACACACTGTCTGCAACCATGTAAGTTGAACACGATGGGCCTTCTCCATGTTCTGTCTCTTTTTTTCTCTCCTTGCTAAGACATTTTAGACCCTCTCTGGGATTGTTCACTGGGGTGAGCCCTTGAGAGAATCCAATTTACAGGAAACAGCTTTAGAATTCTCCAGGCCCACTCAGGACTGCTTCACGTGGGAGCTCCACAGGCCTCTCAAGATCAGCTGAGCGTGGTTTAAAGTCCTCACCTTACCAGTCAGGAAACAGACCCAGAAGGGACTGTGGCTTGCCCAGGCTTCAGAGTCAGAGGCCAGCCTGGGGGATGAGTAGGTAGCGTAATGGCTATGTCGCTGGACTCCCATGTAGTTGACTGCGGTTCGCGTCCCGGACCCAGTGGCTTAAACTCACGTCGGGTGCGTGTGCGTGCATGCCCAGGATCCCGAGAGGAGAATGGAGGAGAAGGGATTGTGGCGTGGCCATCCCCACTGGGGGTGATTTCTCGCTTTCTGTCTCTCTGTCTCTTTCTCTCTGTCTGGCAAGCACGCACGCCCTGTAGCAGAAACCTCTCAAAAAAAAAAAAAAAAAAAAAAAATGAGGACAGCCTGGGAGCTCAGAGCAGAGTCTCCCAACTCCAGGCCTCTGAGCTGAGGTCACAGGTCCTGACTCCAAAGGATGACACCTCCTGACAAGGTCTCAGTGCAGCCTCAGGCTGGGGGACCCAGAGTCCCGGTGCCCTGGCATCTGTGAGCCCAGGGTCTGGGTGCCCAGTGTCCATGAGGCCATGTACCTGGGTACTCTGGCATTCATAAGCCCAGGGTCTGGGTACCTGGGTGCCCAGATGTGTAAGACCCAGGGTCTGCCCAGGTTTCTGTGAGCCCCAGAGCCCAGGTGTCCATGAACTCCAGGACCTAGGTACTTGGGTGTCTATAAACCTCAGTGTCCAGGTGCCCAGAGTCCCATGCTCATGGTCAAAGTGCCAGGAATACGTGGCACAGGCACTGTTTTCTTGCATTTCTGCTTGTTTTGTCATTTGTTTGTTTATTTTTATTTGGCGCTTCCAGGAGTCCCATCTCTTGGGTAACCTCGTAATCAGAGCCAGCTACGTAATCCGCCAGGCCAGTGAGAAACACAGACACAGTGCCCTTTGTTCAAAGGCAGAGCGAAAATGCTGATGAGGGTCCTAGCACACCGAGGTTTTTCCTTTAAAAATAGTTCGTTACTTCTAAAATGTAGTAAAATATACTGACATGGTGAGTAACAACAGAAATGTAAAAAATGCAAAATAATGTTTGTGGAGTCATAATTTTATGTAAGATAATAAATAATGACACTTCATTAATATAATGTCTTGATTGATCATAAAATCTTTCTGATTGCAAGTTTATTAGGTCATCAAAGTCCCTACTTCCAGCAACTCCATTTCTCGGTATAATTGAAGGCTATGTCAGCTGCATTTGGCAATGCAAGACAGCAAATGGTTTTTGATCGTTCCTACCTTTGAGCAGGATCTTTCTGCAGATGCAACAACTCCTGGGGCTGTTAGAGCCTTTGCAGGCTATGATGACACTGGGACACATTTCTGATCAATTGTTTCAAAATGTAAATTTGAGTACATCTGATGATCCTGGTGAAAGAAGTTCTCTATAAAGATTGAACTTTCATAGACTTCAGTCTCGTGGAATTCGGAAACGAATTTCCAATGTAAGTTTATACAACGGCATGTTGGTGTCTCGATATTCTCCGTAATGCGTGCACTTGTGCAAGGAGTCAAAGGCGGCTTCATGGCTCGTACGTAGGCCACACGCCCGTGTCTGTGTTCCGCTCTAGCATTTCAAAACCGCCCTCACCAATCACTGAACCAGCGGAAGCGTCACATGCACATAGTGTTTTTATTCCCATCGTATACAATGCCTTTTCAATTTAATTTTTATTTCTAAACCTGTGGATATGTGCCTTGCAATGTTGTAGCTGTTTTCAAAGCTAGAGATTCTTAACTGGATACACTTTCTTGCGGTGATGTGTACATTTTTATCTTGCCATAATTAGCCAAAAAACTGACTGCCAAGTGCTGTTACCTCCGGTCGGTCACCCTCCTTCAGGAGACAACCCTCAACAGACAGGCTCCCCGTGTGGGCCCGGGGGCTGTAGTGGCTCCTACCTGTGTCTGTTGTTACCAGCCCTGTGGCCAACCTGGCCTAAGTGGAACCCTGGCTGCCCTGAGGCCTGCACCAGCATCCACAAATGCTACCTGTCTCCTCTCCCCTCCTCTCCCCTTTCCTCCCTCTCCCCCATCTCCCCTCCTCTCCCCTCCCCTCCTCTCCTCTCTTCTCTCTCTCCCCTCTCCTTCCTTTCCCTACCCTCCCTCCTCTTTTGTTTCTCCTCTCCCCTCCCCTGTCCTCTCTCCTCTCCCCTCTCCTCTCCCTTACCTCTCCTCTCCCTTCTCCTCTCTTCTCCCCTCTCCTCTCTCTTCTCTTCCCACTGAGGTGCCAGGGAGCAGATCCGGGCTCCCAGAACTCACGGTAGACAGTTGCCACTCTCAGCTATGGAAGGCGTCCTCTCTGTATAAGGACAGAAACCCTCTGAGGGATTATCAGGAAAACTAATTACTGTTTGTTTTAAGTGACAAGCAAAATTGCCATGTTTCTCTTCCTTGAAAAGTTGGGTTTCTTCTATGAATTATTCACGCCTCAGTCTATGAGTAACTCTAGCTTGTTCACGTCTCTGTTGGTATTATTACCCTCTTGGGGATGCCTAAGAGCAGTAGTGGGCACTGGGTCAAGGCCAGTTTCTGGGAAACAGAATTAAATGTGAGAAGCAGATTCTAAGGAGTAAAAGGAGAAGATCATCTTGGCTCCACTCCTTACAGAGTATCTCACCTTGAGCACGTGGCGTTACTGCCGTGGCCTGATCTCTTCTCTCCTGAGAAAGAGCCACCACCAAGCACAGCGGCTAGTGCCAGGGGTGAGGGCAGCCGTGCTCTGGAGGCAGCCACGGCAGCAGGTACCAGGTGCTGGGTTCTTGCCAGATGCCAGGCAGAAGCGAGACTTTCATGCTGACTTCACAGTAAGGCTCTGGGGTGGGTACTAGTGTCTCATGTGTCCAGCTGAAATCATTGACACGAAGCATTTAAGCAGCTTTCCCAAAATCCAGTGGCAGGGTTAAGACCCCCCACACATTCCGTCTGACCCCACAGTCTGGGCTTATCCTATCGTAGCACATCTTAGTGAAGGAGGCATGCTGGCTGAGTCCCGAATAAAAGGCTAGGTCTTGGGACCAGCAGGTGCCATAATGGACTCTCATGTAGTCAACTGCAGTTCGAGTCCTGGACCCAGTAACTTAAAACTCACGCTGGGTCCCTGTTGAGTGTGTGCCCAAAATCCCAGGAGGAGATGGAGAAGCGATTGCAGTTTGGCTATCCCCTGGGGGGTGATTCCTCACTTTCCTTCTCTGTCTCCCTCTGTCTCTTCGGTGAGCACACCACCCTACAGCAAAAAAACTCTCAAAAATAGTTTTAGAAGCAGGTGTATGTGAGTGCTGCCGTAACGGGACCCCCCTCCACCAGGCCGTGCAGGGCCAGGACAGGGCTTTCCTGCTTCACCCTTCGAGGCTGAGCTCCAGGGCCAGGTGCAGGAGGGACAGCTCCTCGCAGGCCTCTCTCCTGCTCGCCGGTGGCCTCCTCCCCACGCCCACGTGGCCTGCCTCTGAGCACCGTCAGCTCCTGATGTCGCCCTCTTCTTGTGAAGACGGCCATCATGCTGGGTCCAGGCCCCTTCGCTTTTCCTTAGTCACTCTTTAAAGATCTGATTTCCACACAAACCCACATTCTGAGGCTCTGGGGCTTGGAATTTCAACCCACGAACTTCATGGGACACAATTCAGCCCATACCATTTGATTCTGTATTGGCTCGAATAATGGCCCCCGGAAAGTAGCCACCTGAAGTCCACAAAGTCACCTCTGGGAGTCGTGGAAAACAGGTCTGTAGAACGTGACTGGGTTAGGGACCTGGGGCTGAGGTCCTGCTGGACCACCCTGGATTAGGGGAGCCCTAACCCAATGGCATGTGCCTTGTGAGACTTAGAAAAGGGAACCAGACAGAAGAGGAAAAGACACGGGGGTGGAACGGTGGACAGACTGAAGTGGAGGCCAGGGTGATGCGACCACAAGCCAAGACATGCAGGCAGCCACCAGGAGTTGGAAGAGGCAGGGAGGACCCTCCCCTAGAGCCTCCCGAGGTGCCCTGCTAGCACGTGGATCTCAGAACCGAGGCTCCCAGGACTGTGGGAATAAACGTTGGTTGTTGAGCATCATTATTGTGTTGCTAGAGGCAGGATTTTGCTATGTTGCCCAGTCTGGGCTCAGACGACTCATAGTCCTCCTGCTCCAGGCTCCTAAGTGGTTAGGACTGCAGCCCACAGTGCTCGGCTTAAACAGCTATTGTCCTAAGCCACCCAGCTGGTGTCCACTTTGTACAGCAACCACAGGACACACATACACCACCCTCCCTTAACTCCCGACAGCGTGCTCTGCCAGGAGGTGGAGACCTGAGCGTGCGTTTGGAAAGCACACTGTGCGAGGAACGGCACGGCCCTGCAGTGGCCAATGTGACCTCTCCCTAAAACGGCAGTGCTCATGCTGGGCCTTCAGCTGCCCGGGAGCCCGGGCAGGCTCTCTAAACACTCCCCTGGGAGTCCGCCCCACCTCCTTGTCCACAAATACAGCTGTGTTTCTTTAACGTATCTATTTCTTCCTCGCTGCGGCCATCTCTTTTCCTAGGGATGAAATAAATAGTTTAGGTTTCCTATTCAGGATTTCACTTTTAGCTGCCATTATATAATCTTGCAAGAACCTCTCGTCCTGCTCCTGTGGGCGACTGAGGTCGGGCTGATGTAATGGAACGCTGTCTTTGAGAAGAGAGGTTTGGTTTGGCATCAGACTGCATCTGCCACAGATTTTGAAAACCGAGTTCTCTTTGGCTAAGGTCCAAGTGGGTGGTGGGTTCTGAGAATTCAAACTGAGTGCCAATTTCTGTGAAGAGCATCGCCGATGTTTCGATAGGGATTGTGACATTCCTCAGAGAAACCGAAAATAAAGTCTTGAAATCCACAAAACCACAAAAGATCCCAAATAGATGCCAAAGCAATCTTGAGCAAAGCAAAAGAAAAAACACACCTAGATAATCCCACTGCCTGATTTCAAAATATACTGCAAAGCAGTGGTAGCCAACACCGCACGCCGCAAGAGCAGTCAGGTCCGTGAACCGATTATGAGCCAGTGCGGGAGAGCGGAGAACCAGGAGAAACTACCCGTTTACAGCCGAGCAGTGGCAACGACAGAGACATGGGATCACGAGTCCGTTGGAAACCGCGGGGGTAGAGAGCCAGTAGTAAACACACACGGTACAGCCAGCTGTTTCCAACACGTCGCGGAGACTCCCGGGAAAGGACGAGTGGCTCTTGGAGAGCTGGACAGCCGCGTGCAGGAGGGAGAAAGCGTCCCCTATCTCTCACTACTTACAAAAACAACTCGAAATGAATCGAACGCTTAAATGTAAGACCCCAAAGTGTAAAACCACCAGAAGAAAACCCAGGGGACAGGCTTCGTGACGTCGGTCTTGGCGAAGAATTTTTTATATAGGAGCTCAAAAGCACAGCCGAGTCCGACACTATTGGGTCGCTGGAAAAGCCGGCGTGTTTTCCCATGCAAACATGCATCGCGGCTTTTCCTGCGACCCCACACATACAACGAAGAGTTACCCACGTAATGAGCACATCCATCCCCTCGTGCGTTTATCACTCCTTGGCGGGAAGAGCATTCAAAATCCTTTCCTCTGTTTTGAAATACACCGTACATCATGGTTAACGCCACTCAGCCTCTTGTGCACTAGAGCTCACCCTTCCGCGGTTGTCACTTTGTGCCGCCGGCCCACCCACCCTCACCTCCCAGCCCTTCCCAGTCTCTTGTAACCATGGCTCATCTCTTCTCTCTGCATCCACAAAACCAAGTCCTGTGGGTCCCACGTGCGAGCGAGACTGTGGCACTTGTCTTTCTGTGTGTGCCTGGCTTATTCGTTCAACAGGAATGTCCCCTGAACTCATCCATGTTGTCGAAAGTGACAAGATTTCATTTTTTAGGGCTAAATAGTATTCCATCTACGCAGCTATGCCACGCCTCCCTCCCCCACTGCTGTACCGATGGACGCAGAGGCCACGTGTGCATATCTTGGTTCTGGTGAGGAGCGTGGCCCTCGTGGTGGGGCCCAGGTACCACGGACATACCCTCTCCTTGCCTTTGGACATAAACCAAGGGCTGGGAGTGCTGAGCGTATGCTAGTTCGAATCTTCCGAGCGACCCCCATACTGGCTTCCCTCCCAGTCGCACTAGTTTACATTCCTACCCACAGTGTAAAGGAGTCTTCCCGAAGTTCATGAGAAAGCATGCGAGGGGAAAATGATGCATAGACTTCATTTTTTTCCCACCAAAATAAACTCATACTTTAATTCCATTTTTCTATGAACTTTTTGAAGTGCCTTATGTACACCTATTGAAACACAATACTGTGTCCCTTAAATATGTATAATTACATATCGATTAAAAATAGGGTCGATTTAAAATTTTAATTTTGACTTTTTTTAAGTATAAATGTGTGCTGAGTCCCCAGGCAGAGTCTTTCGAGGGAAATCGCATTTCGCTGACCCGAGATCACAGAGACTGAGCTGGCAACACCCGACAGCCGGGCTGTCTGTGGCGCCCACAGAGCTCCTGCGTCCGAGTTTCTGCCCGCCAACGCGGCAGATCCTGTGGAAACAGTCTCTATTTTAGGAACCTCAACTGAATCCTTTCACTAAGCAGATAATGACCGCCCAGCCCCCGACTTCAAAGCCGGGTTTTCACATTTAGACTTCCACGGAAGACCTCACTCTGGAGCAGGCGGTGTGAGCAAGCTGGCCGTTTTCACTTGTGGCGACACTGCAGGAGTCCCCAGTCCAGCCAGACATGCTGGGTCTCCTCTCCCCTTCTTCAGAGGAAGTGTCCGCCTTCGCCACGCTTACCCCAGGGAGGGCCGGGGCCCACTCACGCAGTCACAGCTTAGCGCTGGTAGTAGCCATCTAACCAGAAGCTGCGTCTCCTGGCCCTGGCCGCTCGCCCCTGCCCCGTTCTCCAAGCCCTGCAAGGCCTTTCACCCTGACGTGGCTCTTCCCACTCTCCCCGGGCAACCTCAGGCCGCACACATGGCCCGCAGGCCTGCTGTGCAGACCCTCAGGAGCTGCACCTCAGGGTCCCTCCCTGCGCCTGGCAGCACCAGGACCTCCTCCGGGGCAGCAGATGGCAGCAGGGCCTGCAGGCATGGCCTCCTAGTTCCCCAGCCCCCCGACACCTGCCATCCCACGGCACGCCGGGGCTGAGGTGCTGCCGCTCTCCTGCCGCTCGTCAGGTAGGCCTCTACACCTTCCTCCTTGTCTGGTCAGAGTTCACAGAAGCCCCCGTGGCCCTTGCAGTCAAGTCACAAAGGCAGAGTCACTCCGCAGCTTGCCCTCCCTCCACCCTGCACACCTGGCCACAGCCCGGCTCCAGCAGACGCCCTGCTTAACACACAGTGCCCACCACACGCACAGCCCTCTGGAGGGGCTTTGGCGCCTTCTCCGCCCGGCCGATTCCCACGTTCAGAGCCTTTAGAGTAACATCCTCCGAAGAGCCTTCTGTGATATCACACACAAGTGCCCCCACACAAATGCATGCACACACACACACACATGTGCCCCCATGCTATGCACACACAAATACACACACATACACACATACATGTGCCCCCATGCTATGCACACACATACACACACACATGTGCCCCCATGCTATGCACACACAAATACACACACATACATGTGCCCCCATGCTATGCACACACACACATACACACACACATGTGCCCCCATGCTATGCACACACAAATACACACACATACATGTGCCCCCATGCTATGCACACACACATACACACACATGCATGTGCCCCCATGCTATGCACACACAAATACACACACATACATGTGCCCCATGCTATGCACACACACACACACACATACATGTGCCCCCATGCTATGCACACACAAATACACACACATACATGTGCCCCCATGCTATGCACACACAAATACACACACATACATGTGCACCCATGCTATGCACACACAAATACACACACATACATGTGCCCCCATGCTATGCACACACAAATACACACACATGCACACATGTGCAAGTATATGTAAGGCACACACACGGCGGCCTGCCTGCACGGGAGCTGACGGGTCACGCGGGGGCCTGCCTGCTCCCTGGCCCAATGCTCGGAGCTTCCACAATGAACATCGAGACCACGCGAGGAGGTTTCCATGGAACAACGTGGGACAGTCGTGACAGCTCACAGAACAGCACCTGCAGGTGCACGCCCTGCAGCTCGGAGCACCCCAGCTCAGGGCACGTCCTGCAGATTGAACCCCCACGCAAGTGGAAGCTCAAAGACACGGAAGCGAGGGGCTCAGGCCTCAGCCGTGTTAGTAAGCACTCGGGAACCGTCGTCTCCAGGCCCTTTCCCGCTAACCTCCAGCCAGGTCCTGCCAGTCACAGCGCGGCCTGGGCTGTCCGGCGGAGGTGGTGTGAGCTGGTATGGCATCTCAGCTAAGCTTCAACACTCCTGTGTCATGGCCAAGATGGCCCAGCCCTGGGCTCACGTCCACCGGCCTCAGCTGCAAGCCAGGCTCTGGTGCAGGGCACGCATCCCGCCCCAAGGGCCCTGCCGGCACCAAGCACCAAGGTGCGGGCGTCTCCACAGACTGGGTCTGAGGGAAGGCCGTCATGGGGAAGCCCTCTCAGCTCTGCCCAGTGGCCATCCCACGACCTGAGGGCACGGAGACCCAGCAAGAACCCAGCAAGGTGGCTTTTCAGGAACGGAGCCTCCTGCAGATCGAAGGAAGCGCCCAAGCTCCAGGGCCAAGTGCCACATCCTCTCGGGCGGGCTGGGCCTGTGCGGTCTCTGTTCCCACTCCCGTCTCACTAGCTGCTCACCTGGCCCCTACTCTGGCTTCCTGGGGGAGCCTCGTCCTGCTGTCATCCTTCAGTGTCACACCAACCAGAGGCCATGCTGGGGGAACCCCCAACCAGGGCTTGATCCCCTGCAGACTCCCTCCATGCAGCGGATGGGACAAGGCTTGGAGGGACCCCACCCTGCATCCCAGGCCCATTCCCACACCACCCAGGTCCGTGGTGTTCTCCAAGCTCGCCGAAGTCTGGCAGCCTCGGCCTCTCCAGGAGGACCCTTGCCCACCTGCCCCCACAGGCTCGGAAGCTCCGGCCTCGCCTCCTAGCCGAGGCAGTTCTCAGAGGTGGTATGGCGCGTGCTCGCTCTCCTCAAGGTCCAGGCCCATGTCCCCGACCAGAGCCTGGCCTACAGACGTAGTCGCAGGCTACTGCCCTCTGACAGGATCAGGAGCCCGTGCTGACCCCCAGGAGAGCAGCCCAGCTCCCCTCCGGCCTCCCCAGCCCAGAGCCACCGCGGGCGGCACCGTCTTCATCACAGGCCGTTTTGGGAGCTGTTTGACCTTGGGAGTCTGGGTCATGCTTGGACGTCCAGGCCCCAGTGTCTGTCGCCCATGCAGGAAGGACTGTGGGGGCGCTAACTGGAGACAAGAGCCCAGGGCCTTCTGAGGTCCTGGTCGAAGCCTGGCCAGCCACGGGCAGGATTGGGAAAGCAGGGCGGGACAGGGGCGCCCCTGCTCTCCCCCAGTCAGGGCTGGCTCAGGTCAGCCCCATGTGGATCCTCCCAGCAGATGTTCCCCAGCCCTCCAGGCCCTGGGTACCCTGCCCTGCCTGCCACGTGTCCCCCAAGGTGCGGGGTGCACACTATTCGTGCTTACTCTGCACCTGGGGTCGACATGTCCCAGCACCCACCCCGGAAGGTGCCCTGTCCTCACACGCACAGGACACAGCGCGGCCTTGTCTGCGGGGCGCGTGGACTAGAGGCCAGCAGGCCCCTGGGTGCTTTCCCTGCCCCTGTGGCCTGGTGCGCTGTCCAGGCCTGCCACACCAGCGTGCTTCCAGGGACGATGGCTGGCTATGCTTCAGGACGGCGGCCCAAGCTCCAGGGAGGCCTCGTCCCAGGCCAAGCCTGGTAGACAGCCATGTCCAGCTGACCAGTGCCCTGGCCCAGCTCTGAACAGGACCCGGATGGGCTGGGCCGGCGGGATCTGCAGACAAGTTCTGAACAGCCCCTCGGCACCAGCTGCTGTCCCACGGCCCTGACACCAGGCTCGGCTCCCTCTACACGTCATCCTCACCCAGCAAAGACGTCCTGGATGTGTCGTGGTCGCCCTTGGTAACCAGTGGTGCATCTGGCCCGGAAACCTTCGCTGCAGGTTGTGGGGCTGCCGGCCAGAGCCGCCGTCCGGGCTGTGCCACCTGCTTCCTCCCTGGGGGCGGAGCACCCTCAGCCTCAGAGCACTGGGGGGCGCGGGGTTCTGGAGGCCACCTGGGTCACCCACCGTCACCACCCACGGCCTCTGAGCGGGATGTGGAGAAGCAGAAATGTACACAGCAAGGCCTCCTGCTGGCTGGGCAGGGCCCGTCCTCTGGGTGCGTGTCCCATGAGAAGTCCTTCCAGAAGACCGCCCATGTGGACGAGCCCCAGGTGGGCTCGTTGCCCAGGGCCGTAGGCCCAGAAAGCCTTACCATTCTTCACAGCACCCATGGCCCTCAGGAAGGTGCTGAGAGCCAGGCCCCAGTCAACCCTGGGCTTCCGCTCACCCCCGTCGATCCCTGCCGTAAAATGGGACATCGCCCGTAAGCACGTTCTTTCCAGTGAGTCCGTCTCTGTGTGGCTAAATTAAACATGGCCTCCACCAACCCGGCCCCGTAGCACTGAAGACACGTTCTCGCCACTCTCCGGGCTGGCACGCGGCGAACGTTTGGCTCGGTTGATTGGGTTCTGTTTCTTTTCTGGTGTTTTTGAAGAAGTCTGAGTTGCTGTTGGGAGTGGTTGAGGCTGGGTTGGTGGGTTAGGAGGTGAGGGCAGGCCCTGGGGCTGCAGACCTCAGCCTGTGACCAAAGGCTTGAGTCCGCCTCTGCTAAGGGGTCGCCTGTTGGGGTGCAGGGGACCTGGCACCGAGGCACTCGCAGCAAGAATGCTCTCTCACCCCCAGTCCTGCTCGGCCTCTCATTTTCTCATCCCTATGTTTGGGGAGTGTGGGAGAAGGTTGGTGCCTCAGAGTCCTGGTCTGGAAGAGGGCGGTGTTGGGGACATCATCTTCGAGAGGTCCTTCCCTGCTGAAACCCTGCCATTTCACCCCCGCAGTCCACACGCACCCCTGCCCTTGGCCAGGGTCGCTGCATGTCTTACTGTCACGCCACCATGTCCCCGGGTGACCTTCCACTTCTCGGAAGGACCCAGCACCCTTCAGGGTTGTGCTGAGGGCCACATGGCAGAATGTCGGGCTCTGGGATCCGTGAGCTCAGCTATGTCACGTGTCCCCAAACAGCTCATCAGTGGCTTTACCGTGTGCTGAGACGTGAATGCACAGCTGCACAGAGCCGCACAAAAACACAGCAGGGCGCACTCTGCTGAAGTCAGGTGGGGCTCAGCCTGCAAGGCCCTCAGGTGGGGGTCAGCCTGCAGGGCCCTCAGGTGGGGGTCAGCCTGCAGGGCCCTCAGGTGGGGGTCAGCCTGCAGGGCCCTCAGGTGGGGCTCAGCCTGCAGGGCCCTCAGGTGGGGCTCAGCCTGCAGGGCCCTCAGGTGAGGAGGGGCCCGCCCTGTCCCTCCCTATTTGTATCCTGTCCTCTCCAGACCAACCTCAGCCCCAGGGTCTGTTGAGAGAGGGGGGACTTCCTTCCCTCTGACTCTGCACCACCATGGAGGTGAGGACTCAGCACCGGAGCTGGCCACGTCGGCCCAGCGACCCACAAACACTGGGAACCCCTCATGGCAGCTGTGCTGAGGTGCATCCCCAGGACTCGGAGTGTCCTAGTAGCAGAGCGCAGGGACAGTGACCTGGGACATGAGGTGGAGGTGACACCCTGAGTGGGGCCCAGCCTCAGGGAGTCAGTGCAGTGGACCCCCTGCCACCCAGGTCCAGCCAGTGGGCACAGAGGGAAGGGGACGCCCCCTCCCTGGGGACACCTCGTGAAGCCCTGTCCTTCCTCTCCGGAGGACAGGGTTCTGCACTTGCTTTGCAGGCTCCCGGGCAGGCCATCGCCCCTCGCCCCTCGACACGCCTCGTGGCCACGGCAGCCAGCCTGCACGCGGCTCTCGCTCACTCTCTCCTGCCCCCAAGAGAGCACGTTTGGACAGAAAAAGTTCAAGCGAGGAGGTAACGGGCTTCAGAGGCAGCAGGTGGAAGGCTTGGCACAAGGGGACGGCAGGAGGGGCAATGCCCAGCCCGTGCAGTGACAAAGTGGGACACGAGAGGCAAGAGCTTCGGACGTCAGCTGGCTGAACCTCCAGGACACAGCTGTGCTCCCCGAGAGACCCCAGGAGGTGCGGGCCAGCCTATCTGCACATCGGCCACGTCCGGGAACCCTAACCCCCCGGCTGTGACTGGAACTTGGAAGGCCTGCACCTGCTCTTCCCAGGCCGGAGCCCGCATAGCATGAGCTGCAGGAGGCCCAGTGCAGAGTCCAAGCCACGCTGCCTCGGGGTGCAGCCAGGCCACAGCTCTGCGTGGCACGTGCAGCCTGCAGACGGCCCTTGGGGGACTGGGGTGAGGGCTGAGCAAGGCCATGTGAAGCACCCCCGTGACACGCCGGGGCTCCAGCCAGTCCGCATGCTGGCCATTGCTCTCTGTGGGCGCCACCGTGAGGTTGTCACTGCCACTGCACACCTTCCGTCTGCGGCTGTACGGCAGAGCCCGCCTTCCACCGAGCCAGAGAGCCCGGCATAACGGGTGTAGGCGTGGTGGCCCAGGGCCTCAGCCCATCTGCTGAACTGTGGGGCCGTGGTCAGGACCTCAGCCGGCAGCCACCTGGCCTGGCCTTTGGGCTCATCTTTGGAACCAGCACTGCCTGCCCAACTGACCTGCGTCCTCCTGCCCACCGCGTCCCATCCCCACGTTGCAGCGCTGTCCTCTGAAGTGAGCATGTCGGTCGGTGGCCTGGGAGGCGTGACGTTCAGAATGCCTGTCACTACAGGGTGGGAGTGAGCCCAGAGCCTTCACTGCGCCCGGGCCGTGTCCACCACCTAGTGTGACACAGAGCGCAGCAAGCGGGGGGTGACACCTGTGGTGACTGCCGACCTCCATGCGGACACAGTACTGGGTCCTGCGGGGAGCCCCGTGGCCTCCACACCGGAGCAGGACACGAGCACGTGGCCAGACCCTGCCCAGGGAGCACGTCCGCCAGCTCCGTGCTGCCCGGCCTCCGCAGCCACCCTCGGTGCTCCCGGAGGCAGCCGTGGGGCTGGCCGTGGCCCTCCCTTCACGTGGTAACCCCTCCCTACGGTCCAGAGCTGCAGCGGCCGCTTGCTGCTCCTTTCTCCAGTCGGGCTCTGGGACCTCGGCCTGCAACGGGGGCTTGGCGGATGGGTGCACAGGGGAGTGACGTGGCAGCAGGCGGACATGGTCACCATTTCTTAGAGTGAGAAAAATGAGCTCCAGAGAAAGGAAGGAATCGCCTTCATGTTGAGAGCAAGTGCTTGGAGCTGTCCCTACTGCCACAGGGTGGGCTCGGAGGGACGGAGCTGCTGAGAACCGGGCGGAGCTGCTGTCCCCAGGGAGAGGATGCTGTCCCCAGGTGGGGGCTGCCACAGGACCCACCCTGGGTAGGAAGCCGGGCCTCCCCCGCTGGGCTGTCCCGGATGCAGGCGGCCCCAAGAGCAGTGGGCGGTGTCTCACTCCCTCGTGCATGGCCTGAGTGTCACCTCTCTGAAGCTGGATGTGAACAGGTGTTTTCTGCTCAGAAACAAGCTCTTTCTCTTTTGGAACCATTTTTTACCAAAAGCAGCAGGCTCAACCATGAGCTGAAGTCCCGAGTCACAGGCTTCTCCTGCCGCTGACAGCCGCCCCTGCCAGGCGTCAAGCTCTCACCGGAAGCTCCTCACGGCGGCGGCCAGCCCTCCCCACCCTGGCTTCCCCCTCCCTGTCACCGTCACCGAAGGCACAGTTCATTAAGATCGTCAGTAGTGGCGGAAACGTTGCAGGGGAAGAAAAAGCTGTTGACAATTTTATTTTTAAAAGTAACTAAGAATAGGGTGAACCCTGTAAAAATAGCAAGCCTGCCAACAGGGCTGTATCGAGGCCGAGTTCTAGAAGCCAGAGTGGCACTGCCTAAGAAGGGGACGAAGCACAACGTGCGGGACTCGGGAGGACGCAGGACGGTGTGCAGGTGGGGCCGGCCCCCGCCGCCCTGCAGTTCCTGACACAAGCACTCTGCCCTGTTACCCCCACGCCCTCTTAGGGCGGGACCGTCCTTTCCCACAGAGCACGAAGACTCTCACCTGAAGCGTGAGGGGTCTTCACGCAGCTCGTGGGTAATGTATATTATTAAACAAAGCAAAACAGAAAAAGGCCTCATGGGTTTCGGAATGCCTTGCAGCACAGCAAGCTGGTACTTTAATGCCCTTCCCGTGTCCGGGCAGACTACATGCCCTCACTGCCCGGCCTGTGCTGTCTCCCTCAGGAGCCGAGGGCTCAGCAGCGGCCGCGGCAGGGGGTGCATGCCTGCCACGCTCACACATTCTCTCGGACGTGTGGCGAGCGAGGAGCCTCAGAAAGCTCACGGCCTTTGTGTCCACCGTCTGGGCCCTGGGCGGGAGGGACGGGACCGTGGGGTTGAAGACCGGGGCGCAGCTGTCCCCACAGTGGCCCAGCATGGGCGGGGAGCGAGGGCCGGTGTGGGCCTCAGCAGGACGTCTGCGCTCGGCAGGGATCTCACCGGTCAGGCCCCGCGCCCGCCCTGCACAGGAAGGCAGCGTGTCCTCGTGTCGCGAGTGTCCCACGGCCCCGATGCAGCAGCTGCACAAGAAGGGCTGAGGCCTGAGTGTGCACACCCAGCTGCCCCAGTTCTGCCCGCAGCAGGTGACATGAACACCCTCGGAAATTACGAATGAGCCTCGCTGTTCTTGGGGACCCAGAAAGGCCAGGACAGCCCCGGGTGCTGGGTCCACAGTAAAGGCAGGGTCACGGGAAAGGGAGCGGTTCTGGACAGCGTCCACAGGGAGGTCTCACGGACCAACACCCAGTGGCTGGCCACGAGAGGCCAAGAGGCGAGACCGAGTGTGAGTCTGCCCGGCTGGGAGGCCCCGAGGTCCGGGAGGCCCATGCTGTTCAGGAGTGGTAACTGCGGACGGTTCAGGTAAGCATTGACCGTACCCCGGGGTGTGCTGGGCTCTGAGCTTGCAGAGTAAACCTGGAGAGGCACGTGGTCCCCAACCGCAAGGCCGGTGGTCAGGCCCTGGGCAGACATGGGGGCTTCTCAGGCCCTGTGGTCACAGGGCTGCAGCCTGCGCAGGGCCTAAAGGCCGTCAGGACTCAGCCAACTGGTGCGGTCCCACCGCTGGTGTCCTCAGCATCGGGCCTGACCGATCCCTGCTGGTGCACGATTTTGAAGCAGAGCCTGGACTCTGGAACACGTCCAGCTCACAGACGTTTCTTCACAAAGGCAGAGGCACTGATGAGACCAGAGTCCTCAGTATTCTGCTTCCGATGAAGAAGAGCAGAGACCAAGGCATCCATAAACCAAGTGCCGGGAAGCAGCCTCGTCACACTTCTCGCTCTCTCCCTTCCAAAACTGGGCTGAGCACCCCTGCTCAGCAGACCCTGCAGCTCCTCCCGGGTCCCCTGGCACCCAGCTGGCTCCCAGAAGCCAGCACCTGCACCTTGCTGGGAACCCTCAGCCTGCAGAACCCACTCCCTCTTCTTGGCAGGCTAGAAGTGCCAGGACCCCCAGAGCCAGGCCAGAGGGGACGGAGGTGCATGTGCCCTGGCCCCTGACTTTGGAGAGACAATTTACAGGCTTGTGTCTCGCTCCACCTTCCAGGGTCCCCAGCTCCAGTGCTCCACTGGGGAGCTGTGCTCTGGTCTCAGCTGGGACCTGCCTCCTCCCCCCACCACTGACCCACGCCCTCCCTGGTCCCTGCAGCTCCGGGCTCCTGGCCTGGGGCTCACTGGCTAGAGCTCTGCTCCTGGGGGTCTTCTCAGTGAGTCTCTGACCCAGCGTCCCCTGCAGCCTGTGCTGTGTATTCCGTTTGCTGCAGCAGGTTTAAGAGCGCCAGCCAACACGCACCGTCAGATGGAGTGCAAGAACCACCCTTGGACCTTGTCTCCCTACTTTAAAAAAGTGCATTTATTTATTACTTCTAAAAGAGAGAGACAGAGAGAGGCAGCCCCTGTAGCTTCTCCTGCTACGATCCCCCCCGGCCTCAGCAGCCCCCACCCCAGGCGTGCTTGCATGTGCACACAGCACCCTCTGGATGAGCACTGGGGCCCCCGCCGTGAGCTAGATCACGGGGCGCTGGGCCACCGTGGGGCCCCACTGCAGGCCCCATGCCTCCCTGTGGTGTGTGCGTTTTCTGGGACCGCAGAGAGAACGCTATCTGGCCTTTCTTATGACCACTTGCGAGCAAGTCCTTCCTCTTCCGGAGGGGCGATTCCAGCAGCTGTCACTCAGCTGGGGTGGGTGTTGGGACCGAGCAGCTCGGTTTGTGTAAAGCTGTCCCACGTAGTAGCCATGGGAATAAGGCGCTGGTTCCCACCCAGCTCGTCCTGTCCCGGCCTGCAGGGCACTTGGCTCCTCCCGGCAGTAACACCCTCGCGGGGACGCAGCCTTCCGCTGGTTGAAGGCTGGGCCTTCCTGGCAATAATCGCAGGTGACCGTGTGGAAGCACTGCCGTGTGCAGGCGTGGTATAGACAGTGCAGGTAGGCTCTCCCTGGGCGCTGTCATCCCCGTGACACATGGACAGATGGGTTGTGGACCAGTACAGGCACAGCACAGAGGCCCCGGGACAGCACGGCCAGTGGCCAGGAGGAGCGGAGTGGTGGCCAGCCGGGCAGCCTGTGGCTCTAGATGACCAGGGGAAGAGACTGTGGCCTGTGCACAGAGCGTAATGTTATTCTGCTTTTGAAAGCAGATCTTGGTGGGCCGGCTGGTGGCATGGATCCCACATGGCAAACTGCGTGGTTCGAGTCCTGGGCTCAGGGGCTTGAGAAGAACGACGTCTGAAAGGAGAGTGGAGGAGAAGGGGTTGCAGCGTGGCCCTTTCCCAGGGCGGGGGTTCTCTCACTTTCCCTCTCTCTGTCTCTCTGTCTCTCTCCAGTGAGCTCACACACACAATAACAAGTTGTTTTTTTAGAGGATGTGTCCAGAAATACAGACGAGCTCAGCGGACTCTAGGCTAAGTGGCATTCATCAGACATGGACAGAAAAGTGCTGTAAGAGCTCACGCATATTTGGGATCACAAAAAGAGTAACAGAGTCCCTGAACATGTGGAAATGCAGAGCGGGGCGGCAGGGGACAGTCGAGGTGACGAGCGGCTCCAGTGTAAAGCGGTCGCTCTGGAGACCCGAGCAGGATGTGGGGATGCAGGGAGTAACCGAGGAGCCCTGAGTACGACGGGCACGAGCCTCGTCAGTGGAAGACACGTACTGTGACCCCAGCCCTCCCGAGCCCCGCACTGAGCCCCGCCCGACGTAGCTGGGCTGAGGGCACGTCTCCAGGCAGGCGGAGAGCCTCTAACACGCTCTCCGTACGAGGGCCAAGCAGCTCTCTGAGTCTTACCCACCATGCTGGACGTGCAGAGACGGTGTGGGACGCCGACAGCGCATAGACGGGGTGTGGGGCGCGGACAGCACACATGACGGGTGTGGGACACGGACAGAGCACATGACGGGTGTGGGACGCAGGCAGCGCACATGGGTGGGTGTGTGGGACGCCGACAGCACACAGACATGGGTGTGGGACACGGACAGGGCACACGATAGGGGTGTGGGACACAGACGGCACACATGGACGGAGGTGTGGGATGCACACGATGCACACGACTGGGGTGTGGGATGTGGACAGCGCACACGGATGGGGTGTGGGATACAGACAGTGCAGACAGGTGTGTGGTATGCGGGCAGTGCACACGCACACGGACGGGTGTGTGAGACGTGGGCAGTGCACAGAGACAGGTGTGGGATGCAGACAGCACACAGAGATGGGTGTGGGAGGGGGACAGTGCACACGCACACGGACAGGGGTGTGGGACGTGGGGACACGGAGTGTGGAGCTGAGAAACCCGTGAGTCGCACACCGGGACAGCCTGTGTCACAGCAGGAGGTCTCCTGAGAGACGCATGGACTTCAGACATTCGTGCCAAAGCCCAAAAGTGACGACGTGAGAAGACAGACACGTGGGTGACAATGCTGCCATACTGCACACCTGAGCTTGTGCAATAATAATAAGGTACAGGGTCGCGAAGAGCAGCCCTCGGCGTGACCCGAGGTCGCACAGCCCCACGTCAAGGCCAGCACTTGCACCCCGTGTCCTGCACCCAAGGCCCGGCTCCCCCGCACCCTCTCCAGGGAGCTGGCTCCTCCGTTTACTGAGAACACGTCTGGAGCCGGTATTTTTAGGCCGTCTGGCGTTACCGCGCTCACACTGAGGAAGTATTAACACAGCCCTGCCTTCCATAAACAGCCTGTGTCCTGCTGGCGCACACTGTGGAGGGGCTGTGGGGACGCAGAGTCCCAGCGCCCTCAGGCAGGCTGGGGACTGGCTCGTGGGAGCCACACAGGACCCGGACACCCCTGGGCTCGGGCCCCTTCCTCCTCACAGTCGGAGCGGCAGCGATGGCGAACGCGTGGTCCAGGCCGAGAGCAAGGCCGACGGAGGGAAGAGGCCCACATTCCAGCCTGCACCCCGCTCTGCCCACGGCGCTCCAGCTTGGAGAGGGCTCTGCTTTGCCAAGAAGGAGAGTAGGAGTCTGAAAATAGAGTGACGCCCCAAGGCCACGCCGCGGCAACGGAGAGCTCTCAGCCGTCCAGGGTTCCCTCCTACTCCAGGCTGCCTTCCAGGGTTAGGAGAAAGACAGCACTCCTCGGGCTCCTCAGGAGATGGAGACGAGTGAGGAAGAGGCGCCCGGGGGGGGGGGGGGCCAGGGTGAGGCAGGGCCCGGCACAGTGGGGGGGGGGGGGGTGGGCCAGGGTGAGGCAGGGCCCGGCACAGTGGGGGGGGTGGGCCAGGGTGAGGCAGGGCCCGGCACAGTGCACCCCCAGGGAGCGAGGGGCCCTAGGTCCTGTGCCGAGAGGGCGAGCCGGGCGTCGGCAGAGATATCGGCAGTGCCAGGAGGGGCCGGGGAGAGGGAGGAACGTGGGGCTGCCCCAGCAGGCCCGCTGTCTCTGGACTCCACACTCAGGTAGCTTTTGTGTCTGCCAGAGGGAGGTGAGGGACCTCCCTGGGCTAGGACAGGCCTCCTGAGATGGCCTCTCTGGGCACAGCATGACGGAAGAGCGTCCCCGGGAGGGAAAACAGCACTCGTGAGCACTGGGTGCCTGAGTGGTGGGTTATCGGGGATTTCCTTCCTCCACACTTTCTGGTTGATTTCTCAAAATATGTACTTCTAAGTTTTTATAATAAGCGTATTTAATCATTGAGAATAGTGATGGGCCAGCAGGTGACATGGCGGTTAAGGTGCTGGACTCCCACAGGGCTGACTGGCTCTAACCCCGGACCGGTGACTTGCTTCCTAGTTTTCCGGGACGCCACAATGGGCTAGGGCACAGGCTGGGGCTCAGAGCCCACAGGGCACCTACAAGCTGTCACTTGGCACATGGGGAACCAAGGCTCAAGGCCCACAGCGCCAGGGGGACAGGATGCTGCCCGTCCCAAGCCCGAATGTCCGGGCCTCTGTGGAGTCTTGCACCTGCGTGAGCTCAGGGCAGGGTGGCAGGAGGAGCCCGGTCACCCCCACCCAGCCTCCGCCAGCCCTGGCAGGCCACCAGCAACCCACGGACAAACTACTGAGTCCAGCCAAGGGCACTAGGCCTGGCCCAGTGCCCGACCTGCCAGCTGACCCACAGACTGGAAAATGGCAGCAGCATTGCAGCTGAGTCGCTGGGTCCCAGGGAGCCTCACTGACAGACAGCGATGGCCATGGCCCGCTCAGCGCTGCTGGCTGTGAGTGCCAGGCCAGCGTGGCCACAGGAAGCACCGACGCAGGCAGTGGCCCGGCCCTGCCCCGTCCAGCCTCTCCAGCCTTCTCGGCATCGGCTGTAACCACTCCTCCTGCCCCAGGGCTTTGGCCTCGGCCCGGCCACTCTGCTCCTGGAGGGCCCGGGCGCTCTCCTGGCCAGATTCCCTCCCCCCGCTCCCAGTCACTCTGACTCCAGCTCGCCTCCGTGTTCCCGCCCGCTGCCCGTCCCTCCTCACCAGGCGTCAGTGATTGCTTGCTGCAAAACAGCCTGCCCAGAGCCCAGGCCTGGGCACCTCGGTCCCCCCTCGTGCCTCTCACGCCGAGAGGCTGCACCCGTTTCCCTCCACGGCGGTCAAGGAGGCCTGGGGGCATGGCGACGTGTGCGCTGACCATCACATCTGCTCTCCACATCTGGAAAGGGGGAAAGGGAAGACCAGGCACTCCACCCTGGAAGGCTGGAGCTGTCCAACAACCATGCCCAGCTGGGGAAATTCATATTTTACACACACACACACGTTATCATATATATACACATTTATATATTTATACACATTATACATTATATATACATTTCGTGTATATATACGTACTATTATATATATATGCATATATATTATGCATATACAGGCCAGCTTGTGCCCAGCTAAAACATCATTGGAGACATTACCCTGAGAGGAGATGAAAGGTGGATGAGCTGGGTGTTGGGGCCCTCACAGTCCCTTTCATGTCCGATGACGCGACTGTCACAAACCAGTCAATGTCAGAGGTGCTGCTCGGGTGGCAGCCGTCCCTCTTCTGTGGTTGCAGGTTTGGAGGAAAGCTGAGTAGAAAGGACAGAGTTTCCACATAGCCTGCGCATGCGCACACGGCCCCGTGATCCATGGCTGGCCTCGGCGCTCCTGGCATGCAGAGGAGCCGATACCCGCACGCCGTCACCGACTGCGGCCGTGTCACACGGCACCTGCGCGTCCTCGCGTCTCGCATAGTGGCATGTGGCCATGACAACGCCACGCTGTGCCTGTCCATCCCCCCTCCTTGTAACCTTGGTGACCCCCGTCTCCACTTTTGCCTTTTCCAGAATGACATCGCCGGACTCACACAGTGGCACGTGGCCTCTGCAGACTGGCCCCTTACCCTTGGGACGTGGAGGCCACTCCGTGTCCCTTCACAGCATTGCATGCTTTCCGCTGCCAACACTCCGCTGTCTGCGTGGGCCTCGTCCTACGTGTCCATGGAAGGACACCTTGGGCGTGCCAGGTTCCGGCAGTTAGGAGGAAATCTGCCATGAGGGCCTGTGTGTGGGACACTACTTTTCAACTGATTTAGATTTTTTTTTGCTTTTGCCATGGGCATGTGCACTCGCCACAGAGGAGAGAGATTGGTACTGAGGAAGGGAAAGTGAGAAATCAGCCCCCTGGGGGATGGCCACGCCACAGTCCCTTCTCCTCTCAGGATTTTGGGCACACACGCACATGTGCCCAGCTTGATTTTCAAGCCATCAGGTTCAGGACTCGAACTTCAGTCAGCCATGTAGGAGTCCACTGCCTTAACCACCGTGCCACCTGCTGGCCCCAAATTCATTTACTGAAAAGGGCGTAGCTGAGTCCCAGGGTAAGAGAAGCGGTTTTGGAGGCGCTGTGCACTGTCTGCCACGCCCTGGCCCCGCACTCCCACCGGCAGAGAGGGGCTTGCTCTCCACTCCGCGTCCTCAGCCCTCCGTGTGGTCAGGGCTCTGGGTTTCCTCGTTCTAATGTGGTGTCGCGCTATTTTAATTTCCGGTCCCCTGGGGTCACACGCTTGCTTGTGCCTCTGTACCTCAGTCCGTGCGGTGACCCTTCAGGTGCTTGGCCTGCATTTTTATTGGCCTGCTTTCCTGTTGCTGAGTTTTAAGAGTCCTTTGTGCATCTTAGATTCAAGTCCTCTGTCAGCTTTCTGCTTCTCGGATATTTCTCCTGCCACAGTTTGTCTTTTTGTTCTCTTAGCAACGCCTTTCACAGAGCACAAGTTTTCCTTTCAATGAATCCCAACTTTTTTTCTTTTGTGAATTGGCTTTTGCTGCTGTATCTAAAAACTTGTCCCAGAACCGAGGTCCCCTGGATGCTCTCGGCTCCCCTCTAGACGTCTTACCGGTTCACGGTTTACGGCTGAGTCTACGACCCGCGCAGAGCTCGCTTCTGCGTGTGCGTGGTGCAAGGGCAATGCCTGCGTCCCTGCTTTGTGCATGTGACTGTTCTCATCAACATGTTCGCAATCACTAAGTGTTAATTATAAAGACCACAAAGAGGCAGGGCAGGATCCAGGTCTCGCACTAAGCAAAACACCCTCCTGCAGAGGTCTCAGGTAAAGAAGTTCCCTCGGCCTGGGCCGGTGAGACGAGGTGACTCCCGTGGGCAGGAGTCAGGGGCTTACAGAGCAGCCCTCGGGGCCTCAGTGCCAAGGTCACACCCACAGGGCGTCGGGCCATGCCTGTGTGCTGAGGGCTGGAAGAGACCCCCCGCTAAGACACTGGTGGAAGGTGCAGCATCTGATAAAGAGGGAAGGGCAGGAACCCACAAGTCTCCACTTAGAGGGACCTCACTCTGCACTGAGCACCCGTGAACTGAAGAGCAGCTGACAGGGAGGGCTTGGGTGGAGCCAGAGCTGGGACTAAGCGTCTGTGCTCAGCCTAACCGCAGTGAGGCTCCGCTGCAAGCCCAGCTCAAAGGCTCCTGTCTCTGTCCTGGCCGAGTCCAGTTCTAGCAGGAGTCTTGCTAAGTGGGTGTAGCCAAAACCCCCCATCTCCTCAGTCAGCTTCCACCCACTGCTCCCCACTCCACTCCTAGACAGCACTCTTCCATGTATTTGAAGCCGAGCCCGACCCCCCTCCCCTACTGCAAAACCTTACCCTATGGATCCCCAGAGATACTGTCATCTACTCTCTTTAAGCATGACAATAATTTTTTTCTACCTTTGCAAGTTGCCAGAGGGTGCATGCGCACACCGGAGAAGGAAAGTCAGAGACAGAGGCAGAGAGAGGGAGAGGGAGAAGGCACCCCAGTGGGGAAGTCCCTGTCTCTCCGCCCTAATGAGGTAGGAGTTAGACCCTTACAGCCACATCGGGTAAGGGCCCTGAAAGGAAGTCACTGAGCTTTTCTCTAGTGATGTCTGTGTTCTCACCGTGATCTGGCTGGTGCACAGTAAACGCCCCTTTACCTGTCTCTAAAGAATCTGTGAGTCCCTGCTAAGGAGGCAGCAGACAGGACTATTGAGCATGCAGAGAGGGTACAGGCCAAGATGGCGTCACAGTGGCAAAGTTCTCACAGCCGGAAGCTGCCTGCTGGGGACTCGAAGAAACTGTGAATAAGGGCACCAGGGGTTTTTGGTTTGTTTTAGTTTTAGTTTTGTTTTTGCCATAGGACAGAAAGAGAGAGCAAGAATCTGAGAAATGACCTCCCTCCGGGGGTGACGACCATACCACATTACCCTCTCCTCCACTCTCCTTTCAGGGTTTTGGGCACGCACGCACACCTGGTGAGATTCTCAAGCCAGCAGCTCTGGGACCTGAACTGTGATTGGTCACACGAGACCCAGCGCCCTACCCAGGGTGCCACCCACTGGCTCCAGGCAGCAATTCTATTCGGGGCTGTACTCTAACAGGCACAGAGCCCTGCCGGCCAGCCAACCCCGAGAAACGGGTCACCGCTCACGCAGACCACCACAGAGCGATTTCGGAGGCCACTTCCTTACTACGGAGCCAGCCCTGGCTCGGGCTGCTAGAGAAAGCCCCCAGCCTCTCTGCAGCAACCCCCTCAGGACCCCTCCCTACTGGGGGCTCTGCCCCGCCTCCCCTCTCCTAGTAAGCCCTGCCTCGCTGCCCCCCTGCGTCCGCACCTGTACATCTGCATGTGTGCTGGACAGGGGCCAGCACAGGGTTGGCCTGATCACCCAGCACCCCGATGTACTGTGGGCCGAAGGGCACACACAAGCACAATGCCCCACACGTGTTCTCCCCCACTGGGGCCGGGGCCTAAACTACGGCATCCCTGCGGAACGTGGCTTCTTTAACCCCAGCCCACGGGGCCGGCCCTCACCCCTTCCTTATTGTAACAAGAGGCCCAGCAGGCACAGGCCCCAGGGCTCCTGTCCTTGGCCCCACAGCCCGCAGCCCTGCCCCTGCTCCCAAGGCCATCCCGGTCTGCCTGGCCGCCAAGGGGCAGCCAGAGCACCAGCACGAGCACCCGGGCGGCCGTGCAGGGCTGTGTGTGGAGGCCCAGCCAGCTCTGCCCGTGCCCACTGTACGCCGGCACTGATCCCGGGCAGCCTCACAGCCATGCGGCCTCTGTGTCTCCTGCCACACTGCGGGGGAGACCCGAGCGACAGAAGCAGGCCAGAACGGAGCTCTCCTGCCTCCCAGCTCAGGGTATGTCAAGGGCGTAGACAGAGCAGCGGAGGCCCCGGCCCTATCGCTCGGCACTGCTTGCCCACCACGACGGTGGTCCTGAGTCCCACAGGGAAGTCCTGGTCCTGGTGGATGGAGACTGGACTGTGAGATGAGGACACAAGAGGCCAGAGTGGCCAGACCCAAGCAGGACAGACGCCTGGCCTTCCTGTCAGGCCCTCCCCCGTGTCTGGAGGCGGAGGCCACGTGGAAGCCCCTGAGAGCTCTCACTTCCTGCGTCCTGTGACCCCCGTCCCTCCCCCAGGAGTCAGCGTGCCCAGGCCCACACAGAGCCTCGCAGCAGCTGGACATGTTCTGGCCACAGGACGTAAAATTCTGAAAGCCACTAAGGAGTCTAGAGCCCCATCCCAACGTCTCAGACCCACGGAGCTGGTTAGATGGGAAGGTGGGCCAAGACCTTTGGCTCAGCTCTAACCCCTGAACTGCTGGCTTCGTGTAGAGCCGAGGCCAGAAGCCTGGTGCACACCGAGGTACCAGACGGAGAACCTCCAGCACCTGGCCGCTGACCCGTCCCGATGTCCACCCACTAGGAACATGCTCCTGCATACCTCATGGCGGTGGCACAAGGAAGGGCCAGGCTGGGTCCAGGCAGACCGCTAGGAGCCCCTGGCGTGGTGGACAGGAGACCGGCCGTCCGCTCTGCTGGGACATGGAGGGTAGAACCGGTTATGAGAAGACAGAGAAGACAGAGATACGGCCCTGGCAGACAGCTCTGGCCACCGCAGAAAGGAGTGGGACACGGTCTCAGGACACATGCCCAGGATATCTACCTAGGACAGAGGCAAGATGCGGCCCTGACCACTCAGACACTCACGGGGGCTCAGGCCCAACCCTGGGCCGGCCCATCATCGAAGCCCACCTTCCGACATCTAGAGACCCCCTCATGGTGGCTCTGGGCCAGTGGACGGTGCCCTGTGCTCAGAGGCTCCCCGCCCGGAGCCAGCGCCTCCCGAGGTGGCAGGCCATCTGCCGCTCCGGAAACGCTGCGCCCTGCGTTCCGGAGCTGCCATCTGCGCTGTCGGTGTGCTCCCGCCCCTCAGCCACACAGGGCGGGTCTGTTCCCTTGTCCTCGGGAGAGGGTTCGGCTCCAAGGGTGTTTGAAAATAGCTACCGTCTCCCCTTTGCCCCTCCACCACTGCAACCAAGGAGAGGAGGGCTGCTCTGCCCGGGCACCTGCTGTTTGTCGAGCGTTTTATTCGGGTCAAGACACGATTATTCCCGTTCAGAGATAAAGAAAGTGGGCTTCGGCGAGGTTAACTGCCGGCCAGGGCCAGGCGGGGAGAAGGAGCTGCTGAATGCAAACCCAGCTCTGCTCGGCTCCAAAGGCCACCTTCTCCCTGGGGCCCTGCTGAGTGACAGACTCTCCTGCGAGCAGGACACTCCCAACCCACGACTCCTTGGCGCCAGGGCTGCCCTCCGCCCCCACCATCAGCCTTCTCCAGAAGGGCAGCCCGGATGCCCACGGCGGTCCTCAGTGGGGCGCTCTCTCCTGTTCTGTAGCTACCAGAAATATACTCCGGTCAGATCACGCAGTGCCCAGCCAGAGTGTCCCAGACAGGGCTATTTCAGACCCTGGGCAGGTGGGCCAGGCTGACACAGGGGCTCCAAACCCCGTAGAGCACCCACGCTTTTCCTTGCAATCTACCATCTATACCAGTGTCGTGTTGCTCAGACTCACGTCCTGGCCTGTCACCCTCCAAGAAAAGGGATGGCAAGGCTTTATCCATGAGGGGACCCCCAGAACTGCCTCCTGCACCTTGGCCCAAATGGTATGTGCCCTTCAAAGATCCATCCCTGGCCGGGAGAGTAGGAAGTGCACAACGGGCTTAGAGGAGCCATGCTCCTCCCCGGGGGTGCTGAGGGCAGCACCCCATCTGGACCCCACACCCCTGACAGCTACCGAGAGGCGAGACGCTCCGTCAGCTGGAGCCTGAGGTGAGAGGGTGTTAAGGAGGCCATCGGGGCTCAGCTTTGCCACCCAAAAGCTAACCTCTCTCAGTGCAAATACCCGAAAAACCTCTGGTAGAAACATTTCACTTTAAGAAGGATCAGAAATTTTAGCCCAAGTAACAATATAATACTGGAATTTCAGACTCCACTGCCAGCCAGGCATGGCAGCCCAAAGCAGGGAGGGTGGAAGTGGTTGCCAGAGGAGTCCAACAAATATGGAGGCAGGGATGCCTGGGGAGAAGGAGACTGGTGGGTGGGGGCTGTGATGGCTGGGTGGGTGGGTGGGTGGTTGGCTGGGTGGGTGGTAGGTGAGTGGACGGATGGGTGGATGATGGGCGGATGGATGGATGAATAATGGATGGATGGATGGATGATGAGTGGATGGATGGATGGATGATGGATGGATGGATGATGGATGGATGGATGGATGGATGGATGATGAGTGGACGGATGGATGGATAATGGATGGATGGATGGATGGATGGATGGATGGATGGATGATGGATGGGTAAACTGTGATGGATGGATGGATGGATGGATGGATGGATGGATGGATGGATGAGTGGATGGATGGATGGATGGATGGATGAGTGGATGGATGGATGGATGGATGGATGATGGATGGATGGATGATGAGTGGACGGATGGATGGATGATGGATGAATGATAAGTGGATGGATGGATGGATGATGGATGGGTGAACTGTGATGGATGGATGGATGGATGGATGGATGATGAGTGGATGGATGGATGGATGATGAGTGGATGGATGGATGGATGATGAGTGGATGGATGGATGGATGATGGATGGATGGATGATGGATGGATGGATGGATGATAAGTGGATGGATGGATGGATGATGGATGGGTGAACTGTGATGGATGGATGGATGGATGGATGGATGGATGATGAGTGGATGGATGGATGGATGATGGATGGATGGATGATGGATGGATGGATGGATGATGGATGGATGGATGATGGATGGATGGATGGATGGATGATAAGTGGATGGATGGATGGATGATGGATGGGTGAACTGTGATGGATGATGGATGGATGGATGGATGGATGATAAGTGGATGGATGGATGGATGATGGATGGATGGATGATGGATGGATGGATGGATGGATGATGAGTGGATGGATGGATGGATGATGGATGGATGGATGATGGATGGATGGATGGATGATAAGTGGATGGATGGATGGATGATGGATGGGTGAACTGTGATGGATGGATGGATGGATGATGAGTGGATGGATGGATGGATGATGGATGGGTGAACTGTGATGGATGGATGGATGGATGGATGGATGGATGATGAGTGGATGGGTGGATGGGTGATGGATGGATGGATGATGGATGGATGGATGGATGATGAGTGGACGGATGGATGGATAATGGATGGATGGATGGATGGATGATGGATGGGTGAACTGTGATGGATGGATGATGGATGGATGATGAGTGGATGGATGGATGGATGGATGATGAGTGGATGGATGGATGGATGATGGATGGATGATGGATGGATGGATGGATGGATGGATGGATGATAAGTGGATGGATGGATGGATGATGGATGGGTGAACTGTGATGGATGGATGGATGGATGGATGATGAGTGGACGGATGGATGGATGATGGATGGGTGAACTGTGATGGATGGAGAGTTGGATAGAGGCAAGCTATTTCAGGGGACTCACCCTGGAAAATGTGGTTTCTGTTTTTCTCAACTCCTCTAGAGTTGGCGAGGGTTGGAAACCACCCAGGCAGTGCTTGCCGCCTTCCCAGTACCTCTGGGTTATCAGCTCTGAGCACAGCCCGGCTCCCAGCAGGGCAGAAGCGCGACAGAGACTGGCTCCCGTGGTCACGCCGGCACAGTGGGAGCACGGTAGTCCCTGTGGGGCCTTTTCTCCCCACTGTCCTGTCCTCGACTCCAGCACTGAGGCTCCCCTCTCATTCGGGGTCTCCGTGCAGCCCCGTGCTGTGCTCCCACGGGCATAAGGTGAGGCGGCGCGGAGAACCCCTAAAGACAGCACCAGGACAGCACCTCCGTGTGCCTGGGGCAGGGCGGGGTCCACAGGCTCAGGAGAGGGCCCTTGGGCACCAGGAGGCCCCAGGGAAGGGTCTCAGCCATCTCCGTCCATTTAAGACCCGGGCAAGGGCGTGGGCGTGGGCGTCTCAGCCCACAGGGCCTGGGGACATGGAGGAGAGTGGGAGAGGCCCCGCGCAGAGGGACTTGCGTGGTTGGCCAGGGGGCAGTGTGTCTTGGAGCTGCCGTACAGAGGGAACAGGACCCGCCCCTGAAAGGCCGGCTGACTGCTGGGAGCTGGAGCGAGGACCAGCGTCCAGGCAGGCCGGCCCCAGCTCCAGGGTGGGCTCTAGTGGAATCAGTGTGTGGGGCTCTGAGGACTCGGTGCCCTCTCCCGGAGACAAACTAGGAACCTGCCTGCTGGGAGCAGGTCTATTTATGGCCGTCTGTGCTTCTGCGGTTTCCCTTCCCATGCGCCCTCAGATCTCAGCGATGCTCTTTTGGAAAATTCCAGCCTGACTCAGCTGCCCTGAGAGCAGGGGAGGATGGGGGCACCTGGTCACCAGAGTGCGTTCTGGGGAGGCAGCGGACGAGGGGCTTCCGTGAGCAAAGCGAAAACAGAAGCCCCTGGGGAGGTGCGGGGGGCTCCTCAGTAGCCCCTTCCCGTAGCCTCAGAGTCAAACCTCCAGGACCGTGTGCCCAGCTCACCAGGAAGGCTGTTCTCCAGAGGCTCGCCAGGGCTACCTGTAGCAGCTTCCGGGATGATCAGTCCCTGATGGGGCCATGCAGACAACACAAGTTGGTAAAGAGGCTGTCTCCCATGGCCTGGGTTGGGAAGAAACGGCAAGATAAAGCCAGCAGTTTACTAACTCTCCTTGTGTCATTTTTCTGGCCTGTAGTTAATTTCTCTGCCATGAGCTTTACTGACGGTACCCCATAAGGGCAAAATAACACCCCCAGCCTTACTATAATTTTTACAATAACACTGAAGGAATGCGGATCCCTAACGCTAGCAAATGGGAATTATCTCCTGAAGTCCCCCCCCCACCTGCCTGGAAAATGTCAATAAAGAGTGCTGCAGTCACCTCTCCTACTGGGGATTACATAGATAACATTAGAAAGGTTTGGGTTAATAGAAAGCTACTAAACTGGTGAAACGACCTCAGTAGCTGGGGGAGGCTTAGGGACTCATCAGTGAGGCACTGATACCCCAAACAAAGACCATGAGCCACCTTTGATCTCAGGACAAGGGAACATCGCTGTTCCCCAAGCCACAGCCATTGTATAGAACAGCAAGTAGAGGGTCCCAAGTACACAATAACCTTTAGATATCTATCTAGGTCTTTGCTACCAGCAATGTTACCGCCCTGGTCTGGGACTGAGATTACCAAGCTTCCTCCAAGCCCCCTCTTCAAAAGACCCTGTCCGGTAATCAAGACTGAAGAAGAAAATGCACCAGACAAATAGACTCCTTCGTCCTGAGAACTGTGTTTGGCTTACCTGTTCAAACAAGACAGACATCATGTTTTATGATCATTGTTCCTGTGCTTTGAATTCTCTGTTTCATAGAGTAAATCTTTTATTTCCCCCTCACCCCTCCTACTCCTGTAAGATCCCTCAATAAATACGTGTGTTTGAAAGCTGCCAGTGCAGCAGCCTGGAGCTAACTCTGGCTGTGGCCAGCTAAGAACATGTTAAAGGCATTAAGGTCTTAGTCTAATTTTTGTTTCTGTTCACCTTCGCCGCTTCCCACGAGTCAACCCACCCCCGCCGAGGCTGGACCTCGGCAAGTCCCTGCATCACCCCAGACAGGCTCCTGCCGTAAGGGCCACAGCTCCGCCCTGCAAAATGGGCACGAGGGGCCCCGAGCAGAGAACAGAGAGAGCTGGAGACACAGAGAAGGGACTGCACCAGGGCTGCGGGTGACAGCCACTGGGCGGCTCTCTGGTGGAAAGTGCAGGCCCAGAGCTTCAGGGAGACTTACGCTTTGTCCTGCCCATGTGTACACGCACACGTGCACACACACACGTGCACACAGGTGCAACTGGTGATTTCCTTCGGGTTGGAAATTTCCACCCTGAATCTTCAAAACAAGAAGGGGGGCCACAGACCAAGCACCAAGGACAGGACAGAGGAGGGTTGTGGCTGGAGAATGCAGGAGGGGATTCTGTCCCCCACGAGGTCCATGAGGTAACACAAGATCCTCGCATACCTGCCCACACCACGGCCCAGGCCCTCCCTGTCCAGGGAGGCAGGAGGTGACGCTGGAAAAGTCAGAGCTTCCTGTGACAGCACCGTGTGAGCGTTCGCTCTGCCTGTCTGTCAGGCCGCAGGGCCCGGCCCGGGTGCAGCAGAAGGAAGCAGTCCCTGGCACAGTGCGAGTGGAGACCCCAGCTGGGCTCTGGCCCGTCCTTAGCCAGGGCCTCTAAGACCTTAGAGTGTCCTGAGTGAGAAGAGCCTCTTGGAGGGACCAGCAGTTGGAGTAATGGCTATGTCGCTGGACTCCCATGTAGTCTACCGCGGTTTGAGTATCGGACCCAGTGGCTTAAACTCACGCCAGGCTCGTGTGTGTGTGTGCCCAAGATCCCAAGAGGAGAATGGAGGAGAAGGGATTGCGTGGCCATCCCCCCAGGGGGTTATTTCTTGCTTTCTGTCTCTCTGTCTTTCTGAGCGCACGCACCCTATAGCAAAAACCTGTTCAAAAAAAAAAAAAAAAGAAGAGAGTCTTGGTGTGCACAGTGGGCAAGCACCATGCCTGGGTTTATGCAACCGGGTAGCTCTTGGGGCCCTGAGGAGTTGTGCTGAGATGACTCGGCAGGGATGGCCAGGCAGGAGAGGGTAGCCGTGTGACCGGAGGGAAGGGCTTTTGTCCAGGGCTGTCAGCCTTCCTCCGCACTTTGGGTAGGGGTGGAGATGGGGACTGAGTCCAGACTCCTGGCCACTGGCCAAGCCGGCCAGGCCTCTGGAAATGGAGCCCTGGCAGAGACTGGGCACCCGAGCTCAGGAGAGTGACCGAGGCTGGCTGGCTGCACTCCGTACGTGGCACAGGTGGCTGAGTGCCACGTGTGGCTGCTCCAGGCACACCCTCGCGGCCTCGTGGTGTCTCCCTGTAGCCTTTCTCCATAACAGCACCACAGTCCTGTGGAAAACCCTTATCTGAGTTGTATGAATGGCTTTAATGATTTATTAAAATAGGAGGCCCATGGGCCCCCTGAACTTAGAGCAGCCATTCAAAACCAAGCGTGGCTGGGGACCCAGAAGTTGCATCTGGGGTCCGCAGTAGGGGCATCTCAGAGGACAGCACCCTCCCCTGTGTGTGGCCCAGCCCAGAACTGGCATCAGACTCATTGTACAAACAATACAAAACAATGCTAAAATGTTCAGAGTGAAGCCCCAGGGCCAGACCATGGCATGGTGGTGAGGCAGACGGACCCCACACGGCCCATGTGCAGTTCAAGTCCCAGACGCAGCAACCTGAGAACCACGTCGGGCGCGTGTCTGTGCATGCCCAGAGTCCCGCGGGGATTGGAAGAGCAGGGGCTGTGGCCTGGTCACCCCCGGGGGTGATTTCTCACTCTCTCTCTGGTGAACACACATACGCTGTAGCAAACTAAGAGAACAAATGGAGACACCATCCATAGGGTTACTGGGCAGCCGCAAGCCAGGGACAGACTTGAGGTTTCAAGTTCTCCCGCTGGGTGTTCAGTGGAGGGAGGCTCATGAGCTGCTAATGCCGGGTTCCACGGTGAGGACCCGGGACAGCCCCACGGAGGCTGACCACAGTAACACGGCCACAAAGGTCTAAGACTCCCGACACCAACCCTGAAAGGAACTGCTAGGTTTCCTGGAGACCTCTCTCGATCTTTAAAACCTGGAGTGGGGAACTCTGATGAGTTTAAAACGGACTTGCTACACCATACAGAACACGAGCCCGGAGACAGAGCCTCGCGCATCGCCACCCGCACACGGTGCAGCTCATCTCAGCCTGCTGCAGTTTCTGGAACCCGAGCTGCACAGAGCGTGCTGTCACCAAACTGGAATTTATAGTGGAAGCAAACAACACCATGCCGTCTGTGTATAACAGCAGAGGACAGGGCTGGCACTGTGACCAGAGGGACGGCCCCCGTTAGCTTTGGAGGAAGAGAAAGGGAGGGGGAGGAGGAGGGAGGAGGGGGAGGGGGAAGGGGCAGAATGAAGGGCAGCTGGGGGAGGGGAAGGGGGAAGAAAGCCCTCTCCCCGTCCCGCCCCTGGTCCTTCCTTGGCAACGCCAGGCAGCCCCACTGCGCCTGGCCGTGCCTTTCCCTGTGTCCCCAGGCTGCCAGACAGGCCTTGCTCACAGCGGTCGCCCACCGTGGCCCCGGGCACCAGCATCTGGGAAGCACTCACACGACAGTTTGAATAAATGAACATACAGACACGCAACTCCCAGGAAGGGAGAGCGGCCAGGCCAGGAGGTGCTGTTCCTCAGGACACACCAACAGCGCGTCCGCGGACAAGCTCCGTCCCACCCGAGACGGAGGGAAACGAACGACGGGAAGGACCAGCTAACAGAGGAGAGACGCGGACGTGGACTCCTGGAACTGCGGGAGGGAGACTGCGGACAAGGCGTGCCCGAGAAGGGCAGAGCCTGTGAGGCCTCCGGAGGGGAAGCCAGGAGTTGATCGCCTTGGGAAAGAACGTTTCTAAACAGCCCTGCAGTCGGGGTGCGGGGAGACCTAGACACCTACAGAAACAGAGCGTCCAGAGAGCCCCGTGGGGCCGGGACGCTCTGGGGCGCTGCGGGGGGGCCGGCCAGTCCCCACCCGGCTTCCAGCCCGCGCAACCATGGCGAAGGAGCCTGCAGGAGAGGAAGTCGGGAGAGCGCTTAGATCCATCTCCATTACGAAATCGATGCTACCGCAGCTCACAGAGGTGACAGCGACAAGGACCCTGGACTAGAGAATGACCGTCCTTGACAATTAAACCATGGAGTCAGCACACGTGAAATGACAGAGTGTTTCCAGAGTGGAGGTAACCAAGGCAGCAGAGGAGAGGGTGCCGCGAGGAGGGGCAGCGTGACCACCGGCCCACGGGACCGTGGCACTGAGGGCCCTGTCAGCACATGGTCGCACCTCTGCAGGGACAAGGCCCGGGGACCGATGGGCTGTGGCATCTGTCGGGGTCAGAACATGGCCAGAGTGCCCGGGACTGAAGCCGCAGCCCCTCGCCTCGCCGCCAGATGCTGGCCTTGGGTAGGTGGCTCACCAGCCACCGGCCTGTGTCCTCGCCTGTGGAGTGGAGGCAGGGCGTCATCCCCCACACCCCAGGGGCACCGTCCGTGCGGGTCCAGCATCGGGCACTCTGCTCTTCGAGGTCAGCTGCACCTCGCTCTCAGCCTGTCCTTGCCGGTGACCCCGCCCAGCCCCAGCTGTGACCCAAACGCCGTGGTTCGCTCCAGCTCTGTGGCCATAATCGAGTGGCCTGGTTACGAGCAGACTCCACGTGCTGTGGCTCTGGTGACTGGGAGGCCCGGGTCGTCAGCAGCTCCTTCTTAGCATGAGCCGAGGGGCTCCTGGTTGGTTCACGGCGGGCGCGGGGCCAGCCACACATGCGAGGAGGCAGACAGCCGGCCACTCCCACAATGACCACTCCCGCAAGGTCACGAGTGGACGTGTCCTTATTAAAGGTCCCAAGTCCAGGGACCGACAGTTGGGGTAATAGACACATCACTGGACTCCCACATAATCGACTGTAGTTCAAGTCCTGGACCCGGCAGCTTAAAACTCATGCCAGGTGCATGTACGTGCGTGTCCAAGATCCCAGGAGAATGGGAAAGGGGACTGCGCGTGGCCGTCCCTGCTGGGGTGATTTCTCACTCTCTTTCTCTCTGTCTCTCTGGGGAGCACATGTGCCCTATAGCAAAACTCTCTCCAAAACAATATATCTATATATGAAGTCCCACTCCTAACACAGCAGCCCTGGGAACTACTGAACGTGAGCTTCAGAGGTGCATTCAAGCCCAGCACAGCCTCCAGTTACGACTCAGCTTCCATGGAGCTGGGAGCAAGAGAGTGTCCTTGTCCCTTGCCATGTGGACTCGGAGTCCCCATGGCCTGACCTGCTATCCCATTCTTCCTGTGCCCGGCCTCTTCTCCTCTGGGTGTCACTGCCCCAGCCCGACCTGGCTGACCCCGGGCTCGGCAGAAGAGACACACCCTCCCAGCGCCTCGGCCTGCCCCGTGGCACAGTGGTCCACCACCCACCACGGGAATGGATTCCACCACAGCCTTGGCACCCGAGGTCGGGGCCTGCTCCACGTCGGACACGAGGACGACCTCCACACGGTTTTGGCTTGAGTGAATAACCACATGGAAAGGGAGGTCTCCTCAACATTGTAATGCAATTCCCACACCGTGGGCGGAAAGCGGGGTCCCAGCACCCATCTGAGACCACCCTGGTTCCAGCAAGAGCGATCCGATCCCACCTTCAGAGCAGCAGCGAGGTTCTGGTTTTCTTCCGAGTCCAGCTGCCAAGAAGGGGTGTGGGCATGCCTGCCTGGGAGCCGCGGTCTGAGGGCTGCAGCCTGAGTGGCTTTGCTCCGGCGCTGCAGACGCGGAGTGCTCCTCCCCGGACAGCCGGGCCGCCTTGCTCCGACCTGCAGTGTGCACTGGCCGCCCAGTCCCGCAGCAGGCCTCGGGTCCACGGGCTCGGCAGGGCCCCACGTGTGCAGCTCCGGGTGAGGGGACGGCTCCGTCACCTGCTGCCTGGGAGGAGGTCTGGCAGAGGTGTGGGCGCCGCTCTGTCCTCCCAGTTTTGGTCCAGCTCTTCCTCCCGACCCCAGAACTTCAGGTGGGGTGGCATTAGCCTGTGGTGGTGACTTGGAGAGGGCCAGAGGGGTGGTGGCCCCAGACTGCACAGTTCACGAACAAGGGGATTTATTCCCTAGTCCTGGCACTGCCGTCTGAGCTCGGGTCCGGCAGCTAGGAGCCCGGGAGGGCCACTGCCTCCTCCACAGACGGCGCCTCCTCGGTGTCCTCCGGGGGAGGTGAGGTCCCCGTCAGGTCCTTGGTTAAGGGCACTGACCTCTCGCTGGGGGTCAACTGTCATGCCCTGGTCACCCCCCGAGGCCCCTTCTAACGCCATCACCTGGGATTAGGGTTCTAGCAGGCGAATTTGGGGGGCACGCACTCAGAGCAGAGCAGTGGCTGCCCCTTCCCCCCGCGGCGCCCCCAATCCTATGTCACGGGAACTCCCTTACACATGTGCTGGGGTCCTGCCCATGCTATTTCCACACTCCCCACTGGAGCACAGACTGCCCGGAGATGACGCCTGTGCCCTGAGAAGCCACTGAATGTCTTGGTGGGACACTGCCCAGGGACCAAGAGACCCCATCACACTGCAGAGGGGGCTCTTCCACGCCTGCTCGCCCCGACTGGGATGCGCGGAAGACGCCCGGAGAAGCTCCATGGGCCAGCGCGACCCCATGGCCAGTGCTGCCGGGGAGGAGGGGTGGGGCACAGCAGGCCGCAGTGTCACTCAGCCCTCACGCCCGCAGGGCACAGCAGGCCGTGGCGTCACTAGGCCCACGCCCACGGGGAGGAAGTTCCAGGTGAGGCTGTCCTTGGTTTTCACTGTGGCGATGCCGAGTGACGCTAGATAAGGCCCGGAGAAGGGAGCACGTGTGAGAGCGTCAGGAACAGTCCTGAGTGGGGCCACCTCACCTCACCAAGGGAGTCCAGGGCACTCTGAGTAAATGAGCAAAGGCCTTTGCTGTTGAAGAAGGAAAAATGGACTATTATCTAAATTAATCTGAATATGTGATGCAATTCCAACCAAACACCCCATGGAGGTTGTCCTTAAAACGCCACCATGTCGCTGCTAGTGTGTCTGGGGAGCACAGAACAGCGCTGGCAGTGTGGGACGGAAACGCCGCCGGGGAGGCTGCCCTGCCAGCCCGACCGCCCTGCAGAGCGGACGCAGAGGAGGGGGGCGCCCGCAGCGGGCAGCTGACGCCGGGGCTAGCTCAGCGGCTCCACGTGGCAGACGGCCATGTCCCCCAGCCATGGAGGCCGGAAACACAGGCCAGGTGCATGTGCCTGTGCCCACACCCTGACGGGGGAGAGTGTGCTCTCTTCCTCACCCTCCCAGTGAGGACGGCATGGCGTGAGTGAGCGAAGTAGTCCTACTTGTAGAGGCCAGCACCGACAGGGCCGCGTCCAGGGCCAGGGTGGCTCCTTAGGGTCCTGTGGCATCGGGAAGACCAGGCCACCAGGGAGGGTGGACAGCTGCACCAGGGCTGGGGACACGCTCTTCGGAGTGGACGTAAGTTTGATTTCGCTGCTGCCCAGGCGTCAGGAGGCCTCCCCGTAAGTGAGCGCATCAAGGCCTCAGTGGCACTGGGAAGGGACAGCCTCGGGGTGTGTATCGAAGTGACTCAAGGACAGATGGGGACAGTCGTCGAAGGGGCAAAGCCAACAGGAGCAAACCCAGGACAGGGACGCGGGCGGGCAGTGGGGGGCTTCCGTCCTCACATGAGGACTTGCTTAGTTTTTTATTTATTACTTTTTGTTCTTTTTAAGTGCAGGGAGGTTTTCTGCACCATGTCCTAGGTACTCCAATGTCCGTGTCCCAGAGCAGTGGACAGACCTGCCACCGCCCTGAGAACTTGGACGGTACTTTTCAAAGTAGCCAGGCACCCCCTGGAGGTATCCGGGGTGAGGTGGGAGGCCTGGGAGCTGTTCCGGCTGAGAACACGGCCTTGGGGTGCAGCTGGAGGAATTTGGGGAACCTCATTCTCCTCCCATGTCTTCTACCAAAGGCAGATGACTTGAGATTTCAAAAGGGGCAGTTTAAGTTTTACTTTAGACTTCCAACATGACTAAAGGAAAAAAATTCTCTCAACCAAAGAAAAAAAATAGAAAAGAGAGAGAGGGAGGGAGAAGAGAGTGAAATAAAATGTCAAATCTGCAAATGTGCCGCATTCTAAATTATCCAAGGCTGGCTCTAATTAGTATTCCAAAGCAGCAAGAGCAGAAAGTCAAAATCTACATTTAAATGAAGATCCTCGGGGCCCCTGACCCAGGGTTTCTGTCTGCACCAGGGTCTGCTGGGGCCCCAGGGACGTGGGACGTCGGACGTGGGAAATGGGCCCCGGGTGGCCTGCACTGGCTGCTTCTGGCCAGTCCGAGGCAGGTGGAGGCCTGGAGGCTTGACCGGCCCCTCAGCACCCTATGAGGCCCGGGCGCCCCCTCTGACGCGTCGCTGCGGCAAGGCCTGTCAGCAGCAGGGATTCACTCAGACTCAGAGCTTGGCACAGGCCAAGTGTGACCAGGGAAGGTTACGCTTTCCCGGGCCCAGGTGTCCATTGTGGCTCCCGGACCCGCATGCACCCTGTACGTGGGTGTGTGCTGGATCTGGCCCATCTCTCGAGCCACGGCCTGGAGCCTGAGCCTGAGCCTGAGCCTGAGCCTGAGCCTGAACCTGAGAGCAGTGCAAAGCACCCACACTTCACGGCTCCTGGGACTGTGGGTAGCACTGGAGTCCAGAGGCCTCCATGTGGTGGCTCACAGCTGCTCAGAGGTCACTGCAAGGGGATGATGTCAGAGGCAATATATTTTTATTTTTTGAGAAGTTTTGCTGTAGGGCGCGTGCGCTCGCCAGATAGACAGAGAGAGACAGAGAGACAGAAAGCAAGAAATCACCCCCCGGGGGGGATGGCCACGCCGCAATCCCTTCTCCTCCATTCTCCTCTCAGGATCTTGGGCACGCACCCGGCGTGAGTTTTAAGCCACCGGGTCCAGGTCGCGAACTGCAGTCGACTACGTGGGAGTCCAGCAACATAGCCATTACGCTAACTGCTGGTTCCCAAGAGGCAACGTTTTGACCGGAAGGAAGAGCCAGTGTGGCAAATGTTTGGTCACATGACCTGGCTCTGGGAGCCTAGCCCACCTCTGTGCAGGACCAATCACTCCAAATGTCTTCCAAGTCCCTTCAGTGCCTGTCTGCCTCCTCCGGGAAGACCCTCTGTATCTAAGCAGCTTCCTCCTTACAGGGAGCTGGGCAGGGAGGTGACTCGGGACACCCGCTGAGCTAAGGTCACAAGATTCCCGTGGCCACTTCCCGCCACCTCAGTAAGTGGCCAGAGTGTCAGCGATAATCCCCGCACCCCGTGCGGCCTGATCGGAGACTCCGCCATGGGATTTGATCCTCGCGACGTTCTCCCGGTGCTGACAGGAGGTACAGCAGTGCTGGCTGGGGCTCTTGCATGAGGCCACGGACCCCTCTGGTCCTGGGGGTTCATGCGACGCCCTGCAACCCTAAAGCTCCCGAAGCAGCCTCCGGTGATCCCTGGGACGAGCAGTCAACATCGACAGCAGGTACCTGGCTCCCTACGGGCCTGCGTGCTGCCCACCTGCCGGGCCGCGCGGCAGGGGCCAGGGCCGCAGGCTCCTCGCGGGAAGGCCCCTGCACGATGTAGGTCCCGTACTTCCTACCGTTCCAGCTCACCTTCCCGGCACCTGCCCGCCACCCCGCCCTCCTGGTGCCGCACAGATGCCCGCCTCCCCCCCGGCCCGGCTCATGTCCTGCAGCCGGCACGTGTGGCCACCACGGTGCCCAGGGCTGGCCGCGCTGCGAGGGCACTGAGGAAAGATGGCACCTCAGACTCCAGGTTGATGGCGGCACAGGCGCCACGTGGCCTTGCCGGGTATGCACAGTGCCCTCCCCTCGGAAAGGCTGAGTGCCGCAGCAGCTCCTCTGTGGGATTCCAGCCGGCCACAGGCCTCAGCCCAGCCTCCCTGCCGCCACCCCCAGCCCCGAACAAAGCACCACTCGTGGTTTGTTCCCGCAGATGAAGGTCAGTAAGCAAGTCTTTTCCAGGGCTGGGAGAGGGGCAATTTGTCACAGGAAACGGAAGTTCTGTGCCCGCGGCAGGACGGAGTTTGAACTGCTCAGACAGAAAAATCCACGTGGTGAGACAAGCTTCCCAGGCCCCTCGCTCTGCAGTCGGAAATGGAGGACGAGAGCGCACTCTTCGGCTCATCTGCGGGGTTGCCAAGAAGCCGAGGCACCTTTTCCAGGTAGATGCGACTTTTCCAACAAACAAAAGCTCCCAGAAGTGGCCGGTCACCAACGCCGTGGGATTTGTGATCAAGGCAGACTTGGAGGTCTGACCCAAGCCGCTAGTTCCGTGTGTCATGAACACGACTCTCGGGAGAGCCTAGGTGATCTGGTGGCATCTGCTGGCTGTGGACTCGGGCAGAGGACCCGGTAGCCCCGGGCTCTGTGCCAGGTGGTCCCAGAGCAAGGCCATGCCGAAGAGCCTGGCTCTGGGGAGAACTCCGGAACACGGAGGTGGGTGCACATGCACCGGTATGCGTCTCGGACCACTGGGTCTAGGACTCCCACCTCAGTCAGCCGTATGGGGTCCAGTCGCCCTGACCACTGTGCCACCCGCTGGCCCAGTCCCTAACTCAGCGTAAAGCTAGCATGCCGAGCCGCTTTGTTGGCGCATCGTTTTTTATTTCTTCCATGTGCAAGAGCGCGAGACCACCCAACAGCGCCGCGACGCCCGCGTCCACCCTGACGTGGGCAGCCCCGGACCCCGGGAAGGAGAGTGCCCAGAGGACTCGGGGCGGCCTCTGGACGTGGCCCAGAGCTTTCCCTATGGGTCAGTCCCACAGAGCAGGGGCTGCTATGCCACCTGGGCCCCCAAGCTGATTGGCCATGAGGTGGCACGTCCTTGCCCGCAGCGTGACTTCAGGGCCTCCGGTCCCTGGGCCCTCTGTTCTCTAGGTAATCAGCATCACACAGGAAGAATCCACATGCCTTCCAGCCGGGGAGTCTGGGGTTCAAAACCAGTGGAGGGACACTGGAGCAGGAAGGCAAGAGTCCCAGCGCTCCCAGGAGAGAGGGCCCCGACGGCTCAGGAAGCACCGGGGTCAGGGCCTCCAGACCTGTTCGAGCCCACCCGCCTGACTCTGCTCTGGAGGGAGAGCCCCAGCCGCCCCGTGCCGGGAGCATTGCTCTCCTGACAACCCATGAGCCGGTCACGTGCATGGGCTGTCAAGAAGGGCCCTGTCCACACCCTGCCGTCTGCAGGAAGGACGGAGTTTCAGCTTCATGAGGCCATTTTTCGGTGTCTAGCTTTGGTTTCAGTGGCTTTAAAACAATGCTCTCTCACGTCAGATGCTTTAAGAGAACTCATTAGGACTGACAGGCTGAAGCTCACCTTACTGTATCTGATCCTCTAAGCAAAAGCTCTGTCCAGGGGAACACAGTCACACCGCAGCAGAAAAGTGCAGGAGGGGCCCTGGGACAGGGGGCGTGTCCTAGCCTGAGGCGGGAGAAGGACTGACTCTGGGAAAAGCACGCAGGACCGTTTTGCCTTGAGGCAGCTCAGTTTCCAGAAGAGAATATGGAACACTGAGGCTGGAAGTGGCTCTGGGTTCAGACGGGGGCCGTAGACAGAGCCGCCAGGTGACACTGCAGGTGACCTTCAGAGCGGGGGAATGCTCTAACTTCTGAGGCCAGGATGGACAGGGCCTCCACCGATCCCAAATGCTCTGCCTCCAACGCTCCTTCTGGCGCCTGGCTGCCAAGTGGGACGAGCCCGAGCCACACACAGAAGCCATCGGCAGTGCTCTGGTCCAGTTCTAGGCAGCCTTCCTGCCACCGGGCCCTTCGCCATCTCAGGTGCAGCCCAGGCTTCCGGAGGCAGGGGCTGGCTCTCCTCGCTGGCCCTGGTGCAAACGGCTGACCTGCAGTGAGACGGCCCACGTTTTCCCACCGCGGGGCCGGGTTGTTTGTAGTGAGCAGTGGGGAACCCTGCACCCCCAGGTCCTGTCGGATCTTCTCCTGCCTCCCTCCCCTTCCTGCTGCCTGGTTCCTGGGCTTCAGTAGGAGCCAGGAGCGTGCCAGGCACTCACCACAGAGAGACTGTGTCCTGGACCCCCCAGGCATCCAACTGACCCAGTAGGGTCCAGTGGGCAGGGTCCACCGGGCACGGCACACCAGGCAGGGTCCACTGAGCACAGTCCACCAGGCAGGGTCTACCGGGCAGGGCCCACCAGGCAGGGTCCACTGAGCACGGTCCACTGTGCAGGCATTTTTTTGCCTAATCTCCTCCTTTCACTCCACCCCAAACCCTCATCTGATCCACTTAACCCACCATGATAAAAATAATATAATTGCTATCATCATCATTTTTCTAACACTTGACAATTTAAGAAGTACTTTCAAACATAATAATTCATTAAATAAAGCAACCTTTAAGGTAGAGAATCTTATTCCATTTTCATAGAAACGCCAAGGCTCAAAGAGGCAGAAAAACTTGATCAAAGTCACTTAAATTAAAATGGGAAAGTGGAGTACCTAACAAAAGACAACCTCGGGCTCCGGGGTTTTTCCCACCATTCCCTGGTGTTCACTGAATTTATTCCAAACACTGTAGCTCAGCATTCAGGCACCCCCTGGGTCTGCCCCAAATAAGCCTTCTTCTTGTATAGCATCAGGTTTCTTTTGGGAATCAGCAAGGCCAAGAGAAGAAAGAGAAAATAAGATCAAATCTGGTATTTGTGCCCACAGGGAATGCACACCAGGTGTTCATCTTGTTTCCTTTGTTGCTTTTATGGCCAGGGAGCTCACCACAGCCCCAGATGCAGCTCACCCTTGATAATGGCACAGGACTCCTGGCTTTGCTTCCTGAGCATCTTGTCCCTATTCTCTGCTTTCTGATTATTGCTATACTTTATTTTCTTAGCCCAGCGTTTTATTTATATAGCACATAGATTATGGATTTTTGCCAGTTCTACCTTTGATGAGCCTGGGACTGGGCCAGGCACAAAGTAGGTGGTCACTAAGTGAGGGCGTGCTCGAGCGGGAATCATAATCATTGTCTCGTTACCCGAAGCATCCGCGGAAGCCACATCAAGATAGCTAGTTTACGAAGTGCCACACGGCGTAGTAGGTTTCAGTCGGCGTTTCAGTGAAGAAGCCTGACTCTGTACAACGAGGCCACTTGCAGCTCCCACCTGGGAGGGCTCGGAGCCGACAACTCGCCCAGCTGGAGGCACCGGGCCCCACGTTCCCGGCCGCCCCACTCTGTCCTCCGGCACCAGACGGTATTTCCACTCCTGATGGGGTTGGAGCAGGACAGAGACACCACGAGGCCTTGCCCAGCTACGTCATGAAATCTGACGTCCTGATGAAACAGAAAGGGGAACACGAAGTGGTTATTTGCAAAAGTTGTGATCGTCTATTCCAAAAACTAGGAACTTGTTTTCAGGAGTAATAATACGATTCAAAATAATGGCAATACCCCAAATCGGCAGCTTTCTCAAATGTCAAAAGGACCAGCTGCAAACAGCTTCATTTTTAGCAACAATAGAACAAGTGAAAAATGTAGTCCTGAACTAAAAATAAATACTCGGGACAGTAGTAAAGATGAGATACAAGAAAGATTTGAATAAACGGAAAGAAATGTGTCCCCAGATGAGAGAGCTCCACCTTTTAAGATGTCAAACTTTCTAAATGAAGTGATAAAAAATTAGAATTCCAATAAAAATCCCAGTAGAACTTTATAGATTGTGTCTTTGATTTGAAAGCTGTTTTTTTCTTTAAAAATAAAGTGATAGATAACCAAGAAAATTTCCCCTGTCAAATGGCTCTGCATTAATCAAGTAGATATTATTTATATGCTTACAATGAGCAGAAGAGAAATTGGAGAGACAGAAACAGAGACCAACAGAGTGATAGAAAATGCAGTCCGGAAACAGACCCAGGGCTCACTGGGGAGAACGAGGCCCATGCCGAAAAGGCTGCTGTATCAGCCGGTGATGGTCTCCCAAACTTGCACTGAGGCGAGAGAGCACCCACACACCACGGTTAGTTACCTAGCACAACCAAGTCCACGTGGATTTAAAACACACACTCGATGGGAAACCTATCACGTTGGAATCCTGGAGAGATACTATTTTATGTAAGAGTAGGGTGGAAAAACTATTTTCTAAGCAAAGGCCAAAAGCAAAAATCCTAAAGAAAAGGGATACGGAATTTGATTGTATAGCACGCAGACACTTCTCCCTCTCTCCTCCCGCTCCCTCCTTCTCCCTCTACACACACACGCACACGCACAGATACTTTGGAAAGTTTGTGAAAATGGAATTAAACTACAAGTTTCTTTCAGTGTAAAAAAATTGAAATTCTCGCATAGTTTATTTTCATAATAAGCATTTTCATTGATTCTTTTTCTCCCCATGCGTTCTTGAAGCCCACTGTGGGTCCAAAAAATATATTTTATTAAAATCTGTTCCTAAAAATAAGAAGAAATAATAAGCAAGTACCGCCATCCAGAGAAAAAAGGCAAAAAGATGACAGTAAGCAAATATCAAAAGAGAAACAGAATCACACATAAATGTTGCTGTTCGCTGGCGACCGAGGCAGTGCAAGCGCCCGACACAGCCATGTGCCCCAGGAGCAGGCTGAACCCGGCCGTGCACAAGCCCGCTAGATCGGAGGGCCGGCCTGTCCCGACAGCCTTGGGCTCATGGGCGTTCATCTCACTGTGACGTCATCTTAGTGACGTAACTTATAGAATTACATATATCGAATATTAAAGAGAACTAGATAAAATATTTCATGACAGAAAAGACAGAACTGTGCAAGTGTCCACAGCAATGACAGAGGTTGCACCAAGGCTGGGAGCCACAGCAGGTCTCCCCTGCCGGAGAGGACAGGTGCAGGCCTGGGTGTGGCCCGGAAGCTCAGGCAAGGAGCCCTGGGCGTCTTGGGTTTGCTCATGGCCACCCTTGGCTGAAGGCATTGGATAACTCGTCACTATAGAACCTCTGGGACCAGAAGCAAGCTGCCGGCACCTGTCCTGCCTGAGCGGAAACATGTAGCAGCAACCGGAAATGCTCTTGCCGAGAGGAACCATGAGCCTGGGCTGAGGAAGGCTTCCAGCTCACAGGCAACCCTCGGGACGGAGGAACGAGCTCGAGGACACCATGATGAAGCAGGAGACAGGTGCAGGTGCAGGACGTCACGCGGGACGAATGCCTGCGTTTCTACAGGTGGGGGTCTGGAAACAAAGGGGGGCCAAGGCGGTGGCTGCGGTCACAGAAGACAACCAGAATCACAGGGACTTTTGCCTGGCCTGGATGTGAGCAACTGCTGTAAACGCATCAGTGAGCATTCCGGGAGGCGGGCGTGGGAACTGGGCGCTTCCGGGCAGGAGGCAGCACACGCAGCGCGTTCGTCCAGGACGGGCCGGCCTGCTGGCTGTGCTCTGTGTCTGAGTTCTACACAAGCTATGGGTTGTTTCTATGCAAAAATGTGTCATGACTTTTCTGACAACCTGATAGAAATATCATAAAATCTAGTTTGATTCAAGATATTTCAGCAATGACAAACAGAAACAAAAGAGAAAGTGCTGTGCTTCTTCAAACCCTCTGAGTTGTGGATGCCGTGGTGGAATTAAATATGCAGGACATTTATTAGGGAAACGCCTGGAGGGAAGTGGAGAGACTGGCAGGGGGCCAGTGAGGGGGAGGGAAGGAGCAGGAGCAGGGGAGACGGGGCCTTGGACCTCAGTAGGGACAACTGGAAGGGCCATGGGGAGTCCTGTCTCCCAGACCAGCCTGCCTCGTGCCCTGTGGGACTCCGGCGTTGGCAGGAGTAGCCTGTGTGCTAAACCTGGATGTGAAAGCAGGGCAGCTGTCAGGGACAAGAGCAGGGACAGGACTCAGCCAGGGAGCTCCCACGGCCCGAGGTGGGAGTGCAAGTGAGTGGGGCTCACGGCTGGTGAGACCGCGAAGGGAGGGCAGGGCTCCCGCGGTCTGCCCCGCCTCTCTGCGTCTTCGATTGCTTGGATAACAACTTACTGACTAGCATAGACCAAGCTTGCCACTCACCTCTTCATGCTCAGGAAGTAGTCAGATCCTGGGTGAGGACAGGCACCAGCCTGGGTAGTGAGCCCAAGGACAAGGACAGGAGCAGCCTGGGTAGTGAGCCCCAGGACAAGGACAGGAGCAGCCTGGGTAGTGAGCCCTAGGACAAGGACAGGCATCAGACAGGGTAGTGAACCCAAGGACAAGGACAGGAGCCAGCCAGGGTAGTGAGCCCCAGGACAAGGACAGGAGCAGCCTAGGTAGTGAGCCCAAGGACAAGGACAGGAGCAGCCTGGGTAGTGAGTCCTAGGACAAGGACAGGAGCCAGCCTGGGTAGTGAGCCCCAGGACAAGAACAGGAGCAGCCTGGGTAGTGAGCCCAAGGACAAGGACAGGAGCCAGCCTGGGTAGTGAGCCCAAGGACAAGGACAGGAGCAGCCTAGGTAGTGAGCCCAAGGACAAGGACAGGAGCAGCCTGGGTAGTGAGTCCTAGGACAAGGACAGGAGCAGCCTGGGTAGTGAGCCCCAGGACAAGGACAGGAGCCAGCCTGGGTAGTGAGCCCCAGGACAAGAACAGGAGCCAGCCTGGGTAGTGAGCCCCAGGACAAGGACAGGAGCAGCCAGGGTAGTGAGCCCAAGGACAAGGACAGGAGCCAGCCTGGGTAGTGAGCCCAAGGACAAGGACAGGAGCAGCCTGGGTAGTGAGCCCAAGGACAAGGACAGGAGCCAGCCTGGGTAGTGAGGCCTAGGTCAGGAAACGAACTCTGAAGCTGGCTCTGGGGTGCGAACCCCCGCTCTGCTCCTTACTAGCTGCGTGTCCTCAGGCACTTTACTCTCACTCCCTGTGCCTGGTTCCCCCATTCTGTTAAGTGGGGTAATTGCTCCTCTTGCAGAGTCAGGTCAGTCAGTGCTGGCCGCCCAGTGGCGTGAGCCCCTAACTTGGCTAATGGGAGGCTACGGGCCAAAGAGTCATAACACAGTGGAACCCTGCCAAAAATCTCTCCTCTCATAGAACAATCAAAAGTGCATTGGCGGGACCAACGGGGGGCATGGTGGCTAGGGAGCTGGACTCCCACATGGCTGACCGCAGTTGGAGTCCTGGACCTGCTGGTTTGCTTTCTCACTTTTCCTCTCTCTCTCTCTTACTCTCTGTCTCTCTCTGGTGAGTGCCATACCCTATAGCATTCTTTTTTTTTTTAAAAAAAAAAAGAAAAAAAAAAGGAAGAAGAAGAAATAAAATAAAGAAATAGCCAATCAGTGTCACGTGCTCAGAACGGTGCCTGACCCTGGGAAGTGCTTGCCGCGGGCAAAAGTGGAACCCGGATCGCATGCCTCTGCCCCTGCGCCTGCCTCTGCTTCTGTTGCATACGGGGGTGCCCACCCCTGAAAAGTTGCCGCCAAGGTGTGGTGAAGCCTGAGAGCCTGTTTCCTAGCAGAAAGGCATCGTTCTATTTTCTCTGAAAACGGCATGCGTCGAAAACCTGCTGGTGGGGGAGGGCCCTGTCTGCACCGCCACACTGTCCCGGTCTCCCATGGACGTCTCTCACTGCGAAGCAGACCTGAGGGAGCCTCTGTCATGAGGGCTGAGCTTGGAAGCCCCTCGTGGCTGAGGCCGCCAGCCCGTGCCTGCTGCAGGTGTCAGTGGAGGCAGCTAGCGACTACCAGCTCAAGGGACCAGTGCCAGCAGGCAGCCACGGAGCCCTCGCTGTGTCCCACAAGGCTGGCACCACTCCCTGCGGCTCATGAGGCACCATGTGGCAGGAGCACATGGTCAAGACACACGGTCACTGGGAGCACCTCAGTCCATGCCAGCCCCAAGACCACAGACATGGAGAGGCCCCGAACCCCTCTGTAAGTGAGCTAAGAGGTGCTGGGGGCTGCAGGTCAGCACAAGTCCGAGGAGGGGCGCTATGTGGCCTTGCACTGGCTGCTGCAGTGACACCTACGGCATGTCCCACTGCAGGATAGGAAGGGTGGGGGACAGAGGCCCTGAGGCTGAGCGTCTAGGTGGGGCTCAGATGCACAAAAGCCCAGCAGACGCCGTTCAGGAGCAGAACCCGGTGGCCCAGGTTGCAGTGGCAAACACAGAGGCTGGTTTGAAGCCATGGGTCCTAGAGGCATCACGGGTCGGGGTGGAGCCAGGCAGCGTTGCCGGAGTCTGGGGCTCTGGCCGAGTGCCGGGCTCCTGCCCCTGGCTGTATTTATGGGCTTGGCTAATTGATCAGAAAGTCAAACTTCTGCTACTGGCCCTGTTGTCCTCCGATATGTTGGGACAGGAAGGAAGGGGCACCCTAGCGGCCTGGCCACGCCCATCAGCTCTGAGGCTTCCCATTGGGAAGGACGTGCAGGTGCCAGACTGTCCTGTAAATGCGGGGGCCAGGAAGCATGGGCACAGGATACCCTCGAGCCAGGGCATCGGGGCACAGGAGAGGCACAGGCCTGCCCTGAGTCTGGCGTGGCTCTGGGGCTGGCCTGGATGGGGATGGGGCTGCCCCTTCCCTTGCAGCCACCACTGCAGGCTGGAAAGGCCCACCCTGGGCGTGTCCCATGGTAGTGGAGGAGGAGTCTCAGACAGGAGCCCCGTGTGGCTGGGAAGTAGGGAGAGCAGTCTGCACCCCGAGACCAACGTGGAGGACACTGGAGGGGCCTGCAGACCTCACTCACAGGCCCAGGCACGGCCAGGAAGGCTGACACCAGGGGTGTGGCAGCCTCACCCCTGCTTTCTACCGGACGACATGGCTCAGGCATGGCCAGGGCCTCGGCAAACACACTCGGCTTGGCCCTGGAGGGGCGTGCAATGCGCAGGTCAATGGAAAGGGAATCCCCAATGTTTCAAACAGAGTCCATGAGCGAGTAAAGTGTCATCCCATCCCTTCACATGGATAATCAGGACAGGACGGCGTCGCGCCTGTGGTAGAAATTCATTCACAGCATTCCGGGAGTGCTCCAATCGCTCACCGCGGCTCGGCATTCCGGGAGTGCTCCAATCGCTCACCGCGGCTCGGCATTCCGGGAGTGCTCCAATCGCTCACCGCGGCTCGGCATTCCGGGAGTGCTCCAATCGCTCACCGCGGCTCGGCATTCCGGGAGTGCTCCAATCGCTCACCGCGGCTCGGAGAGCTCATTGCGGCGACTAAGCCTAACAAGCAGAGTCACCTGAACAGAAATGAGGTGCTTCCCGTGGAGAGCAGCTGTGGCGGCCAACCCTGAGCGCGGGGCCATGGGCCACAGGCCCAGGCGACGGGCCGCGTCAGACGAGTCGTGGTGGAGAGAGAAAGCTGCTTTTCCTCTGCAGAGGCAGAGTGGAGGCAGGGTCTCCTTGCGGGTCTTAGTGACCAGAATCTCCCCATGCAGGGACGTGAGCTCCCTGGCACCTCTTCAGGTTTCTGTTTTCTAAGGATGCGGAAAGGCAGCCTTCCCACGGCATCCTGGCGGGACACCTATAAGTCACACGCTAAGGTGACAGACACAGGTGCACCAGGCCCCACTGCCCTTAGGCCTTCCCAGCACTGTGGTGTCAGACCCCCGCCCCGCCTCAGAGTCAGGGCAGCAAAGACGTCCAGAAAGAGCCCAAGGCTGATGCGGTTCAGTGTCGTGGTGACACCTCAGGGTCGGTCTTGAGTTCAAATTCTGCAGACCTTGCAACTTGAACAAACTGGTTGTTTAATTCTGTGCCTGATTCCCAACATTTGGAAAATGGGAATAGTAACACCTGGCTCGCCAGCGGCTAAAGTCAGTTCATATAAATGGACACACGCACAGTGCAGCCCCGTGCCTATGTGACAGACACACACCACACACAGGCACAGACAGACACACCGCCAAATTCCAGGGTCCAGCTTGGGATGGCACCTGTGTAGACCAGGTGGCAGACTTCAAGAGCAGGAGGAGACGCAGCCAGCAACACTTCACAGGAAGTCACCTCTGACCACGCCCAGGCACCCAAAGCCCTCCGAAGCCCGCTGTGCGTGACTGCGTGATACTGGCAGTGGCCACTGGACGGCCCTGGCAGCGGGCAGTGGAGGACCTGACGTGCCCTACTGGAGAGCCGTTGGTTGCCCTCCTTGGCACCCCTTGAGAGTCTCTGAGCCTACAAAAGAATAAACCACTATCATGCTAGATCCATCCCATCGCAGCAAAACAAGCAGCCTGAACAGGAGAGGGCCATGCCACCCCGGGCAGGCTGACGTTCGCTGAGCTTCTGCCCGAGGAGGCAGAGCCCGAGTGCGCAGACGTTGACTGACAAACAGAAACTGCCACACCTGGGAGGTGCAGCGGCCCAGTCCCTGCACAGATGTGGCCCACCAGACCCAGCTGCATCCTGTCTGCTTACCCAGGAGTCCCCCATGGCTTCCCATGCTTGTTTGGGATTCAGGAGTGACCTGAGTGTTCAGCCCCTGGCAGTGGAGGCGGCTGTCATTAGAACATTGGCAGCTAAGCTGCCTCCTATTCCTTTTTGTTTCATTTCTTTGCTAATTTTCTTCCTAATTGAAACACTGTAACTAAGTATCCACCAGTTGCCAGGAGGAATATTCAGTGCTACACCCAGTGCAGCTCTGGACCAGCCTAACACATCCCACAAGCAAGAATCAGGAAGAACTACTTGGCACCGGATGTTAGAAAGGTGTCATGTGTATATTAATATTAGAGAAGGTGGATTTTTTAAGCAAAGACATTACTGGGGAGAAGTAAGACCATCTTACGATGATAAAGCCGTCAGTTAAGATGACAGAGCGATCTTAAACATTCACGCACAATGACGATTTAGAGTACATGAAGCAATACTGGAAGAATGAGGAGAGAAAACACAAACATTCACAATTACAGTTGGAGATCTCCACACCCCTCTCTCCATAACTTACAGATCAAACAGATGGAAAGTCAGCCAAGACAGAGAGCTGAGCAGCACCACAGGAGCAGCTGGAGCCAGGAGGCCCTGTGGGACAGCCTGCCCGGCCCACACGTTCCTGCTCGCACGCTCGCAGAGAAAGACCACACTCTGGGCATGAAGTAAGTCTCCCTAAGCCAGGGAACTTCGACTCACAAAAAGGTGTGTTCTCTGACCACAGTGGGGCCAAATTAGAAATCAAAATCTAGGAGATCTCTGGAAAATCACTGAATATTTGGAAATGGAATAATACACTCCAAAATAACCCTGGGGCCAGAGAAGAAATCAAAAGTGGGTGTGAGAAAGTATTTTGAACAGGGTAAAGAAGGAAATGTGGCACATCACAAGCTGCACTTGGAGGAAAGTAGAAAGTACCAAGTTCCTGTTGCAGAAAAGAAGAAAGGCCTCCAATCGATAACGTCATCTTCACCTTAAAAAGCTATTAAAAAAAAAAAAAAAGGAAAATTAAACTGACTCTAAAAAGAGGAGGAAAAATCATGAGTATCACAGCTCAGATCCCTGAGACGGGAAGCAGGAAAACTAGAACCATCACTGAGACTCAACGGCGGTTTCTGAAAGGGGCCTTCAGGAGAGCGGAGCAGGAAAAGAGGCGCCATCTCTGGAGACTGGGACTGTCTCGCATCCCAGGGCACACAGCGCGGCCCGTGAGTCCGTGCAAAGGATCTGGGCCTGGGGGAGTGCGGGCCCCGGGGCAGCAGCAGACGGTGCCATTGTTCTCGGGTGCTCGCGGAACTCTGTGTCCCAGCTCCCTCACAATTAGGTTGGATCCAGCCAGGGGCCGAGCGTGGTACGCCATTTCACACCCTCACCCTTACAGGCATCCTGCACAATTTCACGGACCTGTCTTCCCCGACCTGTGGCCTAACTTTGGGAGCTCCAGGAGAGGAGGCGCTGAAGACTGACTGCGTGTCCTTCGAGAGTCCTGTCTAAAACCCTAGCTTCCAGCATGTCTGTACTCAGTCAGGAGCCTTAAGGAGCTTCATGAGGTGGAAGGGTGGGGCGCTGACGAGCCCTCAGCAGGAAGTGAGTGGCCTGGCGCCCCTATCTGCGACTTCAGGTCTCCAGAGCCATGAGAAGACGAGTCCTGCTGCCGAGGCCGCAGGCCTGTGTTTGCGGAAGCAGCACAGACTGCCTGGCAGGGCGGAGCGACCACTGAACCACCAGCGCGTGGTGAGCAGCTGGGAGACACCCAGCCGGAACCACGGTGGCCCAGGGCCTGCCGGAGAAAGTGGCTTGGTTCTGTTAAGCCCTGGAGAGGCGAGGATGGCGATTTTGACAGTGAGCACACCTTGATTGGTAGAACTCGGTGCTCCCAGGAGGGGGCAGTCACGGTGGGCCGCTGTCTGGGATGGACCCGGCAGCAAGCGTCGGCACACACCCTGTAGCTGCTGCACCCGCCAGTCTTCACATCCGGTCACAGGCCTGCCGCACCCCAGGTGCCCACAGCGCGGCAGGAGGTGCACCAGCCCTGGGCATGGCAGATGGCAGGGTTACAAGGAACGGCGACTCGGGAAAGAGCGTGATGAGAAAGGAGAGGTGCCACACACAGGTGTGTACAGAGTGGAAAAACCTGACAGCCTCCGGAGAGAACGTCCCAAACCTGAGCTGCAAACATCGGGCAAAAGTCTCTGCAATTTCACTGAAAAAAAAAAAAAAAAACAGGCAAGGATCGCAGCGGCATCTAAGACGTCCAGCACCTGGGTAAAGTGAGGCAGCCCAAGATGGGGAGCAGTGGCCTTGCCCATGTCGCAAGGCCCTACTGAGCCAAGAGGTGATGAGGTGAAGAGGAGCCAGCTCGCCCAGCCCTCCCGTGGGTGCTGTGGAGGGCGACTAGGCGTGTACTGGGCTGCTCTGAGGACCGAAATAAGCTGTTCCTGGCTTAAACCTCTGAGACTCGTGACGGTCGTGACAGCAACTAGCGAACCTCAGTGTGAGTGTGATGGGAGCACAGGAGTGTGCGAGAGAAAAGGGGAGAAGGAAGCGTGTGACCCGTGCAGTAGTGCAGCCATGACATCTCCATAGCTGAGAAAGACTGCAGAAGACAGAGATGAGGCACGCCCTTCACCCGGCGGGCACACACTGCGGCAGGGCTCTGTGCTCTGTATTGGGGTTCCACACGCACGTGAGCACCCCACTGTCAGGAAACCCGAGGTGCATGCTTCCCACTAGGACGTGGTCAGAAGGCAAGTTCCACCTACATACCTCCCATTGTGTGGAGACAGATGGACTGGGCCCTCCTCCTATCTTCACTGAACAAAGTATAATTTAAAAACAAAAAGGAACTTAAAAGCAATAAGTGTTATTTTAGAGCAGTTTTAGGTTTATAGAAACATTGAGAAAACAATACCAGATGTCCCCAGATTCCCAACACCCAGGATCCGCTGGTAACTGCTTTATTAGTGCAGGTTGGAGCAGAGCACTTGTCACAGGGCACAGCCATGGAGCCACGTATGCGAAGGTTCACCAATGTCACACATCCCCCAATTCACTGGGTTTTACCCAAGTCTTCTTTTTCTGACCCAGAATCCCTCCTTGGATAATGAGGTCGAGACCTTCCTTCTCACTGTTGCACCACACACGTGTGAGGTTGATGTGCACTTGTGCACATGGACAAATGCTCCAGTCACAGTTTGCAGTCCACCCTGGGATCTCACACCTCCTAAGTGGTTACTTAAATTCACATAGGGCAAGATTTCCTCTGGGTGCTGTTCGACTCTGAGAGCTTTGACAAGTGCGTTATGTCGTCTATACATAGAAGTATCATCTGTCCACACACGTAGGCTCATTACATAGAAGTATCATCTGTCTCCTCACATAGGCTCATTACATAGATGTCTCACCTGTCCACACACGTAGGCTCACACATGTAGAATCTATCACGTGTGCAGCTGCGCGCACTCATTTTACCACCCTGTCAATGTCCTATACTCCGTCTCCTCCGCCCTTTCTCACACGCCCAAAGCCCTGGCAGTTGCCAGTCCTCACGCTGCCTGGATAATTCTGCCTTTTCCAGAATGTCACAGAACTGGTCTTGCGCAGTGGTAGGCTTCTCAGGCTGGCTTCTCTTACTTAGCAGTGTGCATTTCACGTTACTCGAGTCCCTTCCTGACTCTCCACTCACTCACTTCTATTTATTAATAGTGTTTCATTGCAGTGGACGTGCCACGGTTCGCCTGTTTACTCACCTAGTGAACAGTGCCTGGCTACTCTGAGCTTTGATGACTTTAACTACAGCTGCTACGAACACTTGCGTACACGCTTAGTGGAGCCCAAAGTTTCCGGTCATTTCAGCAAACGCCTAGAAACACCATCGCAGTATTGTACAGTGAGTGAGGTTCAGCTTTGTAAGACGCCTCCAAACTAACTTCCAATGCAGCCACACCACGTGGCATCCCCAGCAGCCACGAGTGGGAGAGGGTTCTGTCTTCTCCCACCTGCGCCGACCCTCGCCAGTGTTTGGCGTTGCCAGTTTTTGTTTTGTATTTTAGCCATTCTGACAGGTATATGTCGGTATTCTCTGCTGTTTTAATTTGTAATTCTCTATGACAAATTGTGTCAAGCATCATTTTATATGCATATTTGACATCCATGTATCTTTTTTTGGGAAAAGCATCTGTTCAGATTTTTTTGCCCGTTTTTAAAATGGGTTGTTTGTTTTTTTCTTGTTGAGTACTAAGAGTTCTTTGTGTATTTTAGATACAAGTCCAAGAGTTATGAGTTTTTAAAATATTTTTTTCCAATCTATGCCTTATCTTCTCTCTTTTTTTTTTTTTTTTTTTTTTTTTTTTTTGGAGAGGATTTTGCTATAGGGTGTGTGTGCTCACCAGAGAGAGACAGAAAGCAAGAAATCACCCCCTAGTGGGGATGGCCACGCCGCAATCCCTTCTCCTCCATTCTCCTCTCAGGATCTTGGGCACGCATGCACACCTGCCCAGTGTGAGTTTAAGACACTGGGTCCAGGACTTGAACCGTGGTCGGCTACATAGAGTCCAGCGACATAGCCACTACGCTAACTGCTGGTCCCTCTATGTCTTATCTTCTCCTCCTGTTAACTTTATCTTTTTTTTTTTCTTTTTTTGGGAGAGGTTTTTGCTACAGGGCATGTGCGCTCGCCAGACAGACAGAGACAGACAGAGAGACAGAAAGCGAGAAATCACCCCCCAGCGGGGATGGCCACGCCGCAATCCCTTCTCCTCCATTCTCCTCTTGGGATCTTGGGCACGCATGCACACGTGCCCGGCATGAGTTTTAAGCCATCGGGTCTGGGACGCGAACCACGGTCAACTACTTGGGAGTCCAGCGACATAGCCGTTACGCTAACTGCTGGTCCCAACTTTATCTTTTGAACATTACAATTTTTAAGTCCAAATCATCAGTTTTTCCTTCATAGACTGTTCTTTTTTTTCACATTACATTTTTTATTTATCAAAGCATCTTAATTCTTTTTTGTATATTTTGGATTCATAATTCTTTCTTTTTTTTTTTTTTTTTTAACTAGAGGTTTTTGCTATAGGGCGCATGCGCTCACAAGAAAGACAGAGAGAGACAGAGAAACAGAAAGTGAGAAATTACCCCCCAGGGGGATGGCCACCCTACAATCCCTTCTCCTCCATTCTCCTCTCGGGATCTTGGGCATGTACATACACACGCCTGGCATGAGTTTAAGCCACTGGGTCCGGAACTCGAACCACAGTTGACTACATGGAAGTCCAGCGACATAGCCATTACGCCAACTGCTGGTCCCATAATTGTCTCTCTAATTTTAACACTAATTTTAAAAAAACTTAGATTTTTAAACATTTTTAATTTATTTTATACATTCAATCACAATACATCACTTTGCTTGTAGTGAATGGTACGGTCTATTATTGTTTTATGTAAATTTAATTACCAGACTTAAGATCACTAGATTATGGCTTTCTTCTAGAGAGTTCTGGTTTTTCGTTTGTTTGTTTTAAGTTTACCTCTAGGCTTATGCTGGTTAATATTAGTGTTCATGAAACATGTGAGCTATATGTCAAGATATCTTTTTTTTTGTCACCATTTTTTCTAGCACCATTTTTTTTTCTTTTTTAAAATAATTATTTATTTAATTTTAATTATTATTATTTTTTTTTAATTTGACCAGAGAGAGACAGAAAAAGAGAGAGCAAGAAAGCAAGCTACCAGGCCCAGGACTTGAACTGTCGTTGGCCATGTGAGAGTCCAGCGCCTTAACCAGCAAGCCACCTATCAGCCCCATACATCATTTTTTTTCAAAAGCTAATCTTTCGCTCCTTTCTCAAAGATGAGTCTCCTGACTTTGTGCGGGTCTGTTTCCGGGCTCTATCTCCTGTTCCAGTGAGGTACACGTCTATTCTTTCATCAGCTCCACAGATCTTGATTATGATTACTTTATAGTAATCTTGAAATCAGGTAGTGCGAGTCCTTCAACTTCATTCAGCTTCAGTATTAGCTGGCCACTCTGGGTCTTTGCTGGTCTCTGTCTACCAAACTTTAGAATGGTATTGTCAGTTTCTACAGAGCACCTCTCCATTTATTTAGGTCTCCCTGGGGTTTTCAAACACATTCACAACACATCTGAGTGGACTGTCAGATAACACCGTCCCACTTTACACGGAGTGCAGGCGTCTCACATCAGGTGTAGCGCGGTCTATCCTTCCGCTCCGTATAACCTTTCTAGCATGCATTCGCTTGTCCATATGCTGTCGTCACCTCATATATTGTTACTATTGTTGCTTTCAGCAGTTAGTTTTTAGATTGATTAGAAATACAAAAAAATTATTTTACCTTCATTTATTCCTTCTCTAATGCTCTTTCATTCTTTATGTAGATTTGAGTTTCTGGCATATATCATTTTGCTTCTTTCTGAAGGATTCTTTTAACATTTCTTGCAGAGTAGGTCTATTAGCAATGAATTCCCTTGGTTTTTGTTTGTTTGAGAAAATCTTTTTTTTATTTCACTTTTGAAGGATAATTTCACTGGGATATAGAATTTCATGTTGTTCTTTTTCCCCCTTTCAACACTGAATATTTTGTTCCACTATCTTGCTTTCATGGTTTTGACAATAAGTCCAATGTAATTCTTATCCTCGTTCCTCTAGAGGTGAAGTGCTTTTGTCCTCTGGTCTCTTTCAAGATTTTCTTCTTCATCTTTAATTTTCTGTGGTTTAAATATGATACACCAAGGTCTAAACTTTTTTGGCATTTGTCCTCCTCAGTGTTCTCTAAGCTTCCTGTATCTGTAGTTTGATGTCTGTGGTTAATTTTGGAAAATCGTTAGCCATTATTACTTCAAATGTTTCTTCCCTACAGCCTTTCTCTCTTATCTTTCCATAGTCCCATCACACACATGTGTGAGTCCTTTGCAATTGTCCCACAGTTCCTGGATATTCTGTCCCCACCTCCCTTTCTCATTCGTTTTCCTTTTGCATTTCAGTTAGGGAAGTTCCCATCGGTGTGTCCTCCACCTCACTGCTTCTTTCCTGAGCTGCATCTATCTGCTTGCAAGCCCGTCAAAGGGCTCACTTCTGTTAGTCTTTTCTTCGTAGGATGTCCTTTTGATTCTTCGATGAGTTCCCATCCCTCTGCACAAATTCCCCATCTGTTCTTGTATGTTGCCACTTTTTCCATTAGAGCCCTGAGCACACTAATCATAGTTACTTTAAATTCTCTGATAATTCCAAAATATGTGTCATATCTGAATCTGGTTATGATCTTTACTTCTTCTGTTTAAAGTGTACATTTTCCTTCCCTTTATCATTCTTTTTGTAATTTTTTTGTTGAAATCAAGGCTTGATCTATCAGATCAGAGAAACTGAGGCAAAAGCCTTTATTATGATGTTTTATGTTAATCTGGATGGGAGTTAAGCTGTATGTAACTTCACTGTAATTGTGAATGCCGGAGGCTTACACTCCTGTTTTCTTGCTTTTATCTCCTCTGTTGTCTTACGGTTTTCTTCAGAACTTCTTTAAATGAGACTGTACGTTTCATCTCCTTTAGCTATGATCTATTGTTATTACAATGGAGTTCTGTTGACATGGTAGTGAGGTGTGGGAAAGGAAATCTTGCTGTACTTTCATGATTACATCTGTGTTCTGTGGTGGACCTGTGCCCCTAGGCTATGCATGACAGTTCTCCAGATGGCCTTGATGAACCTAGTTCTTTCTCACTTGAATTTCTTAGGAATGACTGCAGTTGTGCTGGGAATGTGGTATCCTGAGATAAGGAGGGACTGTCTGGAATGGCCCTAGTTCTGTTCCAATCCTGCCTGGAAATAGAATGTCCTTCAACACTTTAGCCCAGTGAGTCATGTATGCCCCAAGGTATAAAAACCCAGGCTGGGCTACTTTCCAGAGCCCCTCAGTTGTGGTACAAGTGAAGCACATGCAGGCAAGTCTCCGTGCACCCTGACAACATTCCTGTGCCTGCGGGAACCAGGAACCCAGGCTTCTGTTGGCCCTTGCTGCTTCTCTGTGAGTAATGGACCTGCTTCACAGAACTCGTGATGACGGTGTTCTCTCTCATCAGACTCAAACTGGTGACCAGGGCACAGTGAGCCCGCTCCATAGGCTGGGACCCTCATAAATAAGCCTTCATGTTTTCCTCCCCTCAGGTGAAAAAGGAAGACTACTAGGGGCTACATTCGCCCACCCCCTTCAGCCCAGGTAAAATAAGGCTCTGATAAAGTCTACCAGGAGAGGAGGTCCTTGTTACCAGAAGTACTCCAGGCTACTTTACCAGGGTCCTAGCTCCCTACTCCCTGCCAGAACCAGGAGGGGAGTTTTCTTGACTCTTCACCATGCAGACCTAGTGGGGTTCTAGAAGTAAATGTGGGGAAATGTGGGGCCTCCTAGAATCAGAGCCAAGGTCTTCTACTCCTGCTAGTCCACACTCGGACTTCAGCACCCATCAGTTATTTTCAGTGTCCCTACAGTGCCTAGCTCTGGTGCCTTCTGCTGCAGGTGAGCTTCTCAGCTGTGATTGCTGCTGTGCACCTCTGTGTGCGTCTGTCTCTCCAGGCTTGGGGTGGAGATTTGTCCTGCCAGCTCACTTCTCTGATGAATGGAAAGAGTTGTTGATTCTCAGTTTATTTGGCTTGTGTCTTGTCAAAAGAGGGACAGTGACAATCTCCAGGCTCTATTAATATTGGGGCTGAAACCAAACTACCTAAATAGATTATTATTTTATTTATTTAGAATAGCTTGCATTTACAGCAAAGTGGCAAAGGTAACACATGGATTTCCATAAACACCCAGAGCCTTTTCCCCATTGTTAACAGCTCCCATTGCTACGGTCTGTTTGTCACAACTAACGAACCAAACCCCCTAACTTATTCTTAGCTGAAGTTCAGACTTGATTCGTAGTCCTTGGTTTCCCGCATGCTCGTTTTCTGCCCTGAGATTCCCCAGGGTGCACACTGCACACGGAATGCTGGGACTGCTCCAAGCCGTGCAGCTTTCTCAGACACGCCCTCAGTCCCAGGAGCACCAGTTGGGTATTGCAGATGTCCTGGTTTGGGCTGGTCTGTATTTTCCCCATGGTTAAACTGCCATTTGCATCTTGGGGAGGAAGAAGGCAGAGAAAAGAGCCATTGATAACACATCACACCAAGGACACTTGTCTTGTCACTGCTATTGGTGACCTTGACCGCCTGGTGAGGCAGGGTTTGTCAGGTGTCTCCACTTTTAAGTCCCTTCCTGCCTGTCCATACTGCACTCTTTAGAGGCAAGTCACAGAGCACAGCCCACACTATGGGGGCTATGGGGAAGAGCTCATGAACAGAAAGGGATCATCAGAAATTTTTTAGCATGTGAAGGGAGAAAAAAAAATGCTGTGACCTAATGCATATATATGTGTGTATATATATGTGTGGGTATATATATGTGTGTGTATGTGTGTGTGTGTGTGTATATACACCCATATATAGTATACATATACATTCTATATATATAATGTCAGATATGTATAGCTGTGCTCAGTGCTAAGGGTAAAGTGGGGACTGAAATAGGTATGATACTCTTCATGTAGTTCACGGACACCGAAAGAAACAGCCATTAGAAAGTGATCACATGAGAAAATTGTGATGACACGTGACTTGTACTATGAGAGTGTGTAACAGAGACTCTGACCAAGTTGGGGAAAGACGAAGACGATTCCCAGGTGAATGGGATCTGAGCTGAAATGCAGGACGAATAACAACCGGGGGCTCTGGAGCCAGCAGGAGAGGGGACCCTCTGCATGGAGAGGATGCCCGGGTCCAACAGGGCTGAGAACCAGAGCCGTGTGCCTGGAGTTGGAGGGCATCTGGGAGAGAGCAGGGGGCAGCAGCCAGAGCAGGTGGTAGCTCAGGCAGTTCTTATGAGAGAGGTGGAGAGAAAGTGGGCACTTAGGATCAACGGTGGGGGCTAGGGGAGTGCTGGGGCAGGAAACAGAGGTTCTTAGTAGAGCCAAGAGCCAGCTGTCAGGAAACTGGGCACAGCTGGGTGCAAATAATGACTAGTGAACGGTCAGACTAAGTCAAATTCAGGTTAATAAGCAGGATGGTGTGTGGGGGTATAAAGATGTGTTGGTCCCAGGTCAAGGGGTGGACACGAAAACGACAGAAGGAAGTATGTATTGAGAGTGATGGCTAGTGTAGCATTCCTTCATTCATGCACTCACTCATTTATTCATGTAATATTTCTGGACACTCAACGGCTCTCTGGCATGTGCTGAAGTTACCATCTCTTTGTTCACTGAATGAATGCAAGTGGATTTGCAAGCCGGAGTGGAGGATCTGAGCAGTGTTCAGCTGACGACGAGTCTAGCCAATGTTTCCAGGTGAAGAGTGATGAAGCAAAATCAATTCAGTCAGCCTTGCTCACCATGGGGTACAGTCCCATCGCACCAGGTCCAGCAGTTAGCAGGTATTCGATAAAAACTGGCAGGTGAGTGGTTATCAGAGCCATGCTGTGGAGGTCAGGGGCACACTAGGGGCACTGGGCATGCAGACCAGGCCCTTAGGAAGCTGGTGCTGTGTAGGGTCGGTCCTGAGCACGAGCCATGAGGCTGAGTAAGTTGGGACAGAGCCCTAGACGGTGCCTCAGCTCAAACCCTTGCACCAGGGTTCGCGTGTGAGGGATGCATTATGGGAGTGTTCCCAAGAAATACTGAGGGTGTGGAAGATGGGGACAGGAAGAGGAAGAATCTACCAACCATGGTAGAAGTTCAGGTGAGACTCCACAGGAAGCAGCTGCAGCCTAGACCTTCAAGGGATTTCTAGAATGCAAACTACGTCCTGAGCTTGGCTGAGGGAGCTGGGTATCACTACCTCATACCTTTGTCCTCGTGGTCTTCACTCCCAAATATCCGCCCTCTGCGTGTGCATACAGTGCCATGCAGAGCCCCTGAGTAGTCCCCTGAGAAGGGCTGCTGGTGCCACTCCAGCCGGGAGAAGGAAGAGCCCCCATGTCGGAAGGAGGTCTAGACGGAGCCTGCTGGTGTCAGCTGCAGCACCCAGAAGCAGGGTCAATGGGACCGAGGAGCAGAGGCCTGGAAGATAGAGCCCCTAGAGCGGGGGCAGGAGAAGGATCTTGACATTGTCGGGCAAAGAAGGAGGAAGCAGGACAGGGACGGTGTGTGGGGGCCAAGGAACAAGGCTGGCTCAACCTTCAGTGCCTGTTAGATACCCAGCATGGGGACAAGCAACGGACGTCACAACCTCATCTACGCTGCACTCGGGACTCAGAAAGTGGAAATATTTTACATAAGATCAGAAGAGGCCATCAAGAAAGAAGCTACGATTGTAATCCAGAACCAACTGGTTCCAAAGTAGAAGCTCTAAATACCGTGCATTCACGCAGACTGGCATGCACATTGCTAGATCAGCTGGCCAGTCTGGCGCCCCCTTCTGGGCCTCTCATTCCACAGCCTCTATAGGCACAAGCCTCCTCTTGGAAAGGAGGCCCGGCTTCACCTGGAAACTGAGCACGAAGGGCCCTTTTTGTCAAGAAGCCCAGCGGTGAGCTGGCTCTGGCAGCAGGACACTCGGTACCTTGATCAGTTCATGATCTATTTCACTGTGATCAATCCCAAACCTAGTGTCTAAAGCCAGAGGAGATTTTGAATCATGGTTTTGGAATATAAAACCCAAGGGTGGCTGGAATATAAAATCAGAATCAATGGCTGGAATATAAAATCAGAACCAACGGCTGGAATACACAATCAGAATCGATAGCTGGCCGGCCCATTCTCTAACGATCAGGGTAAGGGTCTCCTCTGGACCCCATCTTGGGGAGGCCAGGAGCCTCATCACTGAGTCTCTTGGTACAATAGCACCCTGACTTTGTGTTGCTACCACCCCAAATCAAGTGTTGCCACCCCCCCCCAAATCAAGTGTTGCCTTTTCAGATAGTTGTCCACTAGGACACAGAGGGAGTGTTGGGGTAGGAGCTCCAGGGCCATTTCTTTCTGTGCTCTCCATCTCCCTGCCTTCACTCAAATAATTTTAGCTTGGATAAAAACTTGGCTTTCTAACCATAAAGAACCTGTTTCCTAGGCTTAGAGTATTTTTATTTTTAGGCTTCAGGCAAAAAAGCTTTCACTTGGCAATTTGCTATTTTTCTCCCCTCTCTGCCTCTGCAGGGAGCAGCTTCAGCCGGAGACTGCCTGTGTCAGGGTGCTGTGGAACTGTGCATGGTCACACGTAAAGTCGACATGCATGCTGAAACATCAGTAAACTCACAATCCAATCTCCACAAAATGGGGGCTCTGGTTCACCTGCTGTTTCGCTCTCACCAATAAGGATTCCCAGCCACTCCAGCCTGGAGAGGCATGGTTAACACCCTCCCTGCCACCTTGGTGGAGTCAGTTCCACAAAGGGGCAGGCAGTTCACCCCAGTTCTTTGCTTGCAGGCAATAGTAGCTGATTCAGTGTATCTGAGGCAGAAGGCACGCCGTGGTGGCTCAGAATGTGACTTCCTGAGAGCCAGGACTGAGAGGCAGGAGTTGGTCAGGTTAGAGGTCTGGATAGAAAAAGTGTTTGCCCTGTCTCAGGAAGCTCCTGCTATAGGGAGCAATGTATTGAACCATTTGTTCTCATCCCTGGGTGCTGTATCCAACACTCGCCCTCATCAGAAAGTGGTATAGAACAGTGAATGGCATCCCCAAACAGACTGTGTGGGGCAGGGGGAGGGAAGAGTTCAGACTAACATGGGGATGTTGCTGAAGAAAAGAGATTGCACATTGTGGGGCCAAAGAGCATTGCTGTCCACTGCAGACCCGACCAGACCCTCCTTTGCCCTTGGGCCTGTGATTCATGCCCACCATGGTGGCTTTGGTCCAAAAGAGACATTATAGTAACCCCTAAGGCCAGAGCAAATTGACTTCCTTTCATTCTTTGCTCATTTTTCACACCCATATGTACACACACACACACACACACACACAAAATAACCCGTTCTCTACATACAGAATTTGGCCCTCATACAGAATTGCCACCATAAACATTTACAAAGAGGACAGATGTCTGCATACTTGTTTCTATTCTAAAGTTGTTTCCAGGAGACCTGGGGAAGGGCCCATAGACACCAACAGAGGCCTATAGACATTAGCAGACCATTGACAGTGGGATGCTGCATCCTGTCCCGAGCATGGTATTTTTATGATGCACAGTAAGTCTTCTTATCTCTTAGAGTAAAACACAGACATTCTTTTGCTGGTTTATTTCAAGAACAGAGACTTGTGATTTTCTTTAACCAATTACTAATCTAAAAATTTCAAGCTCACCTATAACCAGAAGCCTCCCCTTCCAGGTATCCCACCTTCTGGAGCTGGACTGGTGTAAAAGACTCCTTATGCTGACTGATAACTCTCCAGCCCTTTAAACTGTATAAAAGGACTCCCCGTATCTCAGCAACCCGAGAAACGCATTTGTCTTTCTACAGGTTACTCAGTTTCGTGGTTAGTAATAAACCACATTAATTATTATTTCTACAGAGTTGGTTATTTCTATCAACAATACCATCAACATTTTATGCGGCTATGCACTTTGCTTTATAATTATAATTTTGAGAGTTTCGTAATATTCCTTCAAACAGCCAACCACAATTTGATAATTCAGCTCTGTATGAGTATGTGTTTTGTCCAGCATTTTACTGTGGAGAATCCGCATCAAAGATGCTTCTAGGGCCAATTCCTTGGAACTGGCAGCAGGCAGTGCCGTATTTATGTCCTTTGATAACCAAATACCTAAATCCAAGTAGCTACTGAGTCCCAGAGACTACCTGGGCATCGAACTTCCCCTTAAAATGTCATCTCTCATTCTTTAAAGTTCATTTCACCTTATTAATGATAGCATTTGCACACATACGAGAGGGAGAGAGAGAGAAAGAGACCCTTGACAGAGTCTCGGGATCTGAACTTATTCACGAGAAGGTTGGGGGTGTGCACTGGCCCTGAGTCACACTGGTTGAACCTGTTAGATACAGCTCCACCCCTCACATCACAGTCCAGAAGCATCTCAGAGCAGAGTGTTCAGAGGGCAGATGGGGCACACAGTATGAAGCATTCAGGTATGGAGACCTCTCCCTCCCCACAGCACCCTCTAGGAGAGGATGTATAGGACCCCAAAGCTGAGACCAAGTCAAGCACCCCTTGGTACCAGGCCCCTAGCCCTGTACCCGCATTAGTTATAGCCATTCTCACCCTTCCAGACACCAGTGACCAACTCCAGAGTCCTTGCAAAGTAAACAATCAGGTCATACGGACGCCGAGAGAATGTCCAAGACATACAATTCCTGAGTGTGTTTTGCACCCTTCTCCAGACTTCTCTGGAGGTGCTGACTGCTGGGAGATGGGATCCATGCAAATAAAGAAAGCATGAGCACAGACACTGTGGCTGACCAGGAGGGGCAGCACTGTCACTGTCCCCCGCATTTAAAAAAGGTCATGCAGTCCTGCTGTGGGCTAATCAAAGTAGGTGCTAGAACCCACTTGTTTCCCTAGAAGGGCATCATGTTCAGCTGGGATCTGGAGCAGAAGCCACTTCTTCTCTCGAGTCTGAGGGAGCCAGAGCCTCCAACACACCCTGCTCTTAGGTACACAGTCCCTGACCAGGACAGTAGGAGGACGAGATGCCTCCCACTGGTGGGGACACGTCTGTGTTCCAACTATATTCTCCTTTCAGCAGTCCTGCAATTGGCCAACACAGCAGTCACCTACAAATGAGGGGCGGGGCTCGGAGAGGCTAAGCCACCACCTGAAATCACACAGCAGGGGAGGGCAGTTGGTCTCTGTCCTGGTCTCCACCCCGAAGGCCCGCTGCCTCCCATCCTTACCCCCAAAACAGTCCAGAAGCATATCTTTGGCTACTCTGTGCTGTATGTGGCCAATGTGAGCTGGCTAGTCCCCCACCTGCAGAGATCCTTGAAGAGGCTGGCCAGAAGTCTGTGAGTAGGGGTGGGAGGGTGTGAAGGGCCTTGAGTGTATCACAGAGGACACAGGTCAGACTCACCCTCATTTCTCAGAAGAAGGGATGGGTACCCAGGGAATTCTTAGTGCCAGTTGGCAGCCATGCATCTATAGACTGGCCACCACCCCATGACCTACCCTCTTTCCTACCCTGCCAACCCTGTCCCAGGTGTCACCCTACTGTGTTATCTCAGAACCACACTGTGTTGTCTCAGAGTAGACATGCCCTGGGAAGGTCTCTTGTGCTTACTGGATCCCATATGTTCTAGGGACACTTCCAGCCTTTATAGGACACGTGTAAAAACACCATGGCAGGTGGCTCTAATTCATCTTTTATTAAAGACAACTTAAATAGCTCTGACTTAAGAGGTGTCACATGTATGGTGAGGCAATGGACATCTAATGAGACACATTTTTCTGGTTGAAGATGCTGAGGTGGTGGCAGAACCTCAAGGTGGTGGTGGCAGAACCCAAGGTAGGTGTCTGGCTGAGCACCAGTGTTGGGGCCTGAGTCTGCCTCTGTTGGGATCTGATGTCTAGAAACTCCCCAGTGATCCCAGACCCCCAAGGCGGTCTGATATCAGGAGAACCTACCTGCTTAGACAGGAATGACCTTCTTCAATGGCTGCCTTTCTGGAACTTGGGGACATGAGCAAATGGCCAGTGGCTGTGGATATAGCAGCAGTAGTTACAGTGATCTCCAGGATCACATGGACCAAGACACTATCCCAGAAGACTTTGGAGGTGGGCTGGGCCTCCTGCGGTGCCTCTGAACATGGAGTGGGAGCAAAGATGTCCCAGAAGAGGAGCAGTGGACTGCCATTGGTGTGTTTCCCTGTAAGCACCTGGGGTAAGATGCCTGTAGAGATCTCAGAATATTCCAGTGGTGTGCGGGTTATTTTCCTTCTTTGTTCTGAAGAAATACTTTACTTTGTGCCCAACTTATGTGAGTAATGTTGAATATTTTCCCATAAATGAGGCCCCCAAATGGTGTAAGCTTTGGATCTCACAGGACCTGGACCCCCCTTCATAAGAAGGAAGCATGTAAAATCAACCTTAAAATGAAATTGGGTAGTATTTTTCTGCTCCTTGCTCCTAACAAGCTTCTATATATCCCTTGATTCCCTTCAAAGCCCACATTAGAAGACATACCTGGAGAGAAACCCTGTCGAGGCCTTGATCTTGCTCCTCAATGTTCTCTACAGCTCCATTCCCACATGGTCTGTGCCAGAATGCATGTTCCATGGTGTCTGACTACATGCAAAGGATGGGGACTCTAAGTGAGGTCCAGAGGAGATGACCACACTTGATGCTCCCAGCACTGTCTTCTTTATACCATGGTGGTGTCAAGGGAGTAATGTTGGTGTCAATAGACTCACAGAGCCACTGAGCACCATCCCTAAGGCCCTGCATGGGGCTGTTCCCTCAGGTCATAGGCAGTGGATAGTAGGAATAATCTGGACTCTGTGCTCACTTTTGGCATCTCATGGCTAGGGTTAAGCCAGGACAGAGGAATCAGGCCCTGATGTAGACTCCATGGCCAATACTACCCTGCAATCAAGAGTTTGCCCAAAAGACAGCACCTTTGTGCTGTCTGGATGTCTGCCATCTCAGTGATTGGGAGCAAATGGGTGATGGATCATGGCCTTACAACTAGAAAGATGCTGTGAGACTTGCACAAATATGTGTCTGTCTGTACAGTGCTAATGGTGCTCAATAGCCCCATGAGTCTGTTGACACCACCATCACTCCCTTGGGCCTGGCAGAAACTTGTCTGTAAAGGAAAAAGTGTGTTCCCCCTCAAGTGAGGAGACACCAGGAGACCCAGTGGAGACCCACTGGGCTCTGTGGCTGCCCAGAAGGTCAAGCTACAGAGGTACCGACCTGCCGCTGCTGTCTTGACCCAGAACACTGTCACCATCTGCAGTGTGACAGTCCCCAGAGCACACAGCATCAGTCCATGAGTGGTGGATACAAGCAAGAAATATAGTATGAAGCCATCTTCCAAAGGAGAGATGCTGGGTACTCACACAGGCCTCGGTTAGAGCCAGTGGGAAAATCCTGGATCCTTAGGCCCTGCAGAGGGTGCTGCCTTCCTTGGGAACTCAGCAGCCATACTGACTGCACAGAGCTGGAGTAAGAGCTGACAGCCATGTTCTGGCTCCTGTCTGTACACTCCTGAGGTATAAATCTGTGGGCAACATATGAGACCTTGGACAAACACCCCAGATACCCCGTGGCTATATGGAGCCAGGCATAGTGGAGGCCCCAGACTGTTTTTCATGGGCAAGGTCCTTTCCTCTTCCTGATGTCTGCCACCTCCTCCAATACCCATGCAACCTCTGCAGCTCCCACAGTCTCACACATGTATGTACACACAAATTTATTCACATGCTTACATGTATGTGTTCACATGCATGCATGCATGCATGCATGTGTGCACATACACAGGCACACAGAGCCATGGCTAGTCTGCTGTCATTCATTTCTAGCCATCATGACAAGCATACTTCTCTACTGGGTGCTGGTACCCATGCTGTGTGCTGCTACATCTGCTGCTCATATGCCCTCCCTCTATCTACCGTTCCCTTCCCTCTGGATCATATGGACAAATGGGCATTCAATATTTATCAGGACCTGGCAGAGAGGAAACAGCAGTGAATGTTTATTCTAATACACTCCTGCAGGTTTAAAGAGACATTTTCCTGAGTATGGACCCCCTCAACTTTTAATGACCCCAGTCTGAGTACACAGCCCTCAGGCCCTGGCTCCCCCATGGCCCCTGACCCCTCCCCTGGGTTGCATCATCTATCTCCTAGGTGCCTTCATCTACCCCTTCTGTAGGGAGCATCTGTTGCTCTGAAGACTCCAGCCTAGCCATCTTCCCCTGGGCTCCCTCCAAGTTTTTGCAAAGCAGTTAGTGTCTGCCTCTGAGACACACTCAGCCCTCCGTAGCCCAGGTCTCTGGTCGTGGTCATGCTCCTGATAGTCATGTAGACAGCTGAAGATAATGAGGGAATGCTGGTCCTGCTTGGGGCAGATTACTTGATCATGGTATTTAAGCCCTTCTGCCTAGCCCTCTGTTATGAGGACTCTAGAGTTCTCACTCTAAAATGGAGTTCCTCCTCCACTGCTCCTTGACTCTAACCTTGGCTGTGAGGCTTCCTTTGAACCATAGCATGAGGCCAAATGACAATGCTCTGTGCTTAGCCTGCTACAAACACTATGTGTTCCTATCTCTGGTAGCCTCAAGAGAAAGCCAGGCCTGAGCAGATGAGAGATGGATGGAACAGAACTGACCCCAGTGGGAAGCAGACCTATCCTAATCATCACTGCCTAGAGCAGAGGTAGCCCCAACTGAGACCAGCCAGCCCAGCCAATACACACACGTATGTGAGCTAATTAGCTGCTTATGTCACATGCCACTGAGACAGTGGTTTGTGTGTTTATCATTATTGGGACAATAAGTAACTTGTTCATCAACTGTTCCAAATTGTTGCCCTTCTCATCCAGGAATGTCCGACTGTTCCTTCCTGGGGAGGGTAATAACTACTACTTATCAAGAGCCCTCTGTGCTAGTAGCTGGCATTATCTCCGCTAATTCCTCTAAAAGTCTCATAAGAAAGCATTGCCACAATTCCCAATTTATAGCTAAACAGAGTCAGTGAAGTTAGCAGATTTGGACCAGGTTATGTAACTTGTGGGCAGCAGAGCCACAGGACCAGTCTAGACCTGTCTGACCCACTGAGCTAAGTTCATGGAGAGCAAAATCCTGTCTGCCGTATTTGTCTGATTCAGGGTGGGCATTAACAATTGTTGGGAGTGCAAGACTTCTAGTCACTCTTTGTAGGTGTTTTGGTGAGTCTGTAAGCAAGGAGGTGAGGATAAACCAGAGACCTTGAAACCTTCCCATGAGCTTTATTTAAAGGCGACAATACATGGTCACTTACAGTCCATCACTGCTGAGGCAGTTTGTGGTCACCGTTGAGGCAGTTCATGATCACTTGCTCTCTGTCACTGTTGAGGCAGTCCATGATCATTTGCTCTTTGTCACTGTTGAGGCAGTCCATGGTCACTTGTTCTCCATTGCTTGCTCATTTCCGAACAATGTTGCTTAGTTAGAAATTCTAGTCAAAAATTGCTCCTTGAGGCCCTTGCCTTTCCACTCCACCAGCTAACCTCCTCCTTGGACTCACTTCTGTCATACCCATTACTTCTTTCTCACAAGGACATCTTGGCTCCAACCTAGACCCTTCTCTCTACTGTGAGACTTGCTGCCAAGGGTGGGTCTCTTTACTAGAGGAAAAGCCCATCACAGAGACACAACCTTATGGTTCCTTGACATTCTCATTTACAATGGCCTTCTTTGCACTACCTTAGTTCCTTCTCTCTAGGTCAATGTTTAGATTTTGTCATTTGTCATCTCAGCTTTATCTCCTCAGTCTCCCCAGCGAAAAATGCCCTGATGTGACTGATGTCCTTGCTTATCAGCTCCCAATAAAATTCTTTTTTGACTTTTTGAAGATCTTTGGGAAAGAAGGCCAAGAAGTCCCCTGTGTTTTCTTCTTGCTCCATAGCTGCTTCTATCTTTTCTTATCACCTTATTAGCTTAGATTCATGCTCAGAATTATACTATAATTCCCTAAACTCCTGTGTCCTTCTGTCTTTTTGAGGTCTCTTGTTAGACACAGACCTGCCTCAGGTTTATACTGTCCTCATACATGAGTCAACATGGCTGCTGAGAATGTTCAAAAGAGAATAAAATCGATTCCTGTTCATACACCTCAAATGTGCCCTAACCCACCTGGAAATGTGTCTCATTGCTCCAGGCCATAGCCTCTCCACTCTGGTCCTCTCTGAACCTCTGATCTTTTCTTCAGCCTTAGAGGTAAGCATCTCAACTCACCCACACACAACAAAGGCCTTGCCTCCTCCTTCTTAAAACAGAGAGAAGCTGGGACCAGCAGTTGGCATAATGGCTATGTTGCTGGACTCCCACGTAGTTGTCCGCAGTTCGAGTCCCGGACCCGGTGGCTTAAACTCACGCTGGGCGCGTGTGCGTGCCCAAGATCCCAAGAGGAGAATGGAGGAGAAGGGATTGCGGCATGGCCATCCCCCCTGGGGGGTGATTTTTCGCTTTCTGTCTCTCTGTCTCTCTCTGTCTGTCTGGCAAGCGCATGCGCCCTATAGCAAAAACCTCTCCAAAAAAAAAACAACAGAGAGAAGCTTTCAGACACAACAATTCATATGCTGATGTTCTAGACACTACACTGCAGATTACATCTATGTCTTCAGATTTTATTTTATTTTATCATTAGAGTATCCCCATTTCACAGTTATATATATGAGTCTAACTCACTACAAAACATCTTCTCTTCACTTTATGTGTCAGAAATAGGTATAGATAAATAGACAGAATAACAAAATGAACTTGGATTATCTATCACCCATTTTTTTTTAAGTTTATTTATTTATTTCCAGAGTGAAACAGAGAGAAGCACCCTTAACAGGGTCTTTGTGCTGTGACCCACTCCTAGTCTCAGGCAGCCAGAATCACAGGAGCATCCAGAGAGTAAAGATAGACCTGGGATGTGAAGCCAGAGCCTCCGCCTATGATCCTTAGCTTCACTCAGCATCACTGCTGCTGCTGCCTATGCCCCCACAGCTGGGCCTGATGTTTAACAATTAGTGAAAACAATGACCAAAACTGTCTCCTCTAATCCCCACTCACTAATACTTCAAAATAGATGACTTAAAAATAAATCATAGACACAAATTTTATCAAGAAAAATTTTAATACATACCTCTAAAAGAGGACTCTTTTTAAACTGACAGTTCCATTTCTGACCAACAGTTTGACTATTCCTGAGTATTACCTAAAATTTATCCATATCCAATTGTCCTCTGCATTTCACCCATGTTGTCCCGAGGGTTCATTCATTAAAGCCATGCAAGACATATGCATGTTGTTGCTGTGCCTCTTAAGTTCCTTACATCTGCAGACAACACATTTTTCTCACTGTTTCTGTTTCTTCATTTTGTTCAAGGAAAGCCATTGGTTCTGTAGACATCTCAGCCTTCCAGATCAAGGCACATCATATCCCTGTGCTATTTTTAGTGTGTTCCTCTATCCTGTGTTTCTTGTAAAGTGGTCAGACTCTGGCTTGATGTCCTGATGAAAGAGGGGACATCTCAGGTAGCATGATCTCAGGTAGCATGTGCACTGTTGACATCTCAGGAAGGCACTCTGAAGCCCTGACTGAGGGGCCACTGGAGATAGGGAATCTCTTCTACTCCTCACCTGGACATTTTAGCAGCCATTAGAGAAAATTGCCTGGATTTATTATTTTGTGAGTGTGTATATATGTTTGTGTGTGTGTGCACTGTGTGAGGGGGAAGAGAAAAAAAAAAAGAGGGAGTAATAGATTGACAAACTCTGTCTTCCAAGCTGGGCCAAGTCACAGGCAGGCTCTATGGTTTTCCTTTTGTTTTGTTTTTCTGAACTTGGCCATCCATTGCCCAGGTGGTGCCCAGAGCTCAGTAGGAGCTCCATAAACATTTTCTAAAGGAGGAACATAGACATTTTATCAGAGTTCAGAAAAACAAGTACAGACAAAGCCTCTCTAGATGACAGAACTATTTAAATCTCAGTTTGCAGTGGGTTCCTTCTATTAGTGGGTACTAAAATTTTGCTGACTGAACAACAAAAATATGCTTCCTTTTTGTCTGGCAAGAAGCAACAGAACTGCATCTTTTCAGGGATCCAGTGCTAGGACTGCTCTCTGGGGCAGAAGGGTGGAATCTGGTGCTTCAGGGCCTAGAGAAGTACCCTGGAGTCACTGTATCCAGGGCTCAGGCTTGCTGGTCTCTGAGCCACTCTACGTTGGAACATCTTCACCATGAACATGCTGATGCCATCACGTTTTCAGGGGCCTGGAGAACAGGTGAAAGAGTAAAAGACTCTAATAGAGTGTTGACACTGTGACCCACCCTCAGTCTCAGCCAGTACAAATCGGGGGCAAGCACATGCCTGGTGTACTCAGGGAGGTTTCCAGACTCAGAACCTTCCCCTATGGGTCAGCCTCTCAGAGAGTTGAATTCTACCCTTGAGTCACTGCCCAGCCCCATATTTTCATAAATTTCTAAGATCATTCTTCTCTCTAATAAACTTCTCCCCTAGCTTGAGATATGTGCAGCCCATGGTAATTTTTTTAACATCACATTATTAGCAGTTCTTAATGAAATGGAATTCTTAATTATGTCGGCAACATTGATTCTTATATAAAGCATAATGTGTTGATTGCTTTTATTCACATTTATTGTCCTTACTCAAAAAAAAAACATAATTTTATTTAATTTTTTCTGGCAAGATTCTTTTGTCATAATTTCCAATTGAAATGATGGAGATTGAGCAGTCTATCCTGCTGAGGTGAATACCATAATGCGACAGAAATTGCTTTGGAATGACTTGAAAAGGGCTGAGTAGATCTGGCCTGGTGTGGGGCCAGCCAGTTTCAGGAGGTGAATCTTTCTGCCCGTGTCCCAGCCAGCTTTGCTCCACACTGACTGCCCCCTCCCCCCAGGTAGCCTCTCTCTGCCTGCTGGAATGTGGCCACCAGCTGCCCAGGCCTAGATCCAGACCTCTCCAGAACCTCTGGGGACAGGGAGCTGCTTCTACCCTGGGAGGTGCTTCAACAAAAGCCCTTGTGGGTCTTCCACCCATTTGTGAACTTGCCTGAGATGCTGGGATGGGGGCGGGGGTGAAGTGTAGCAGTGACAGGTGTAAGAGTCAGTGCAGTTCTGCACAAAGAACCTGTCTAAGGCAGCAGCTTAGACAACAGGCCTTCATGTCCTCATCCTGAAGGCTGGAAGCCAGAGTGAAGGGGGCAGGCAGATCCTCCTGAGGCCCCACTTCTTGACTCATAAAAAGCATCTTTCCCTGTGTCCTCACAGGTCGCCCCTCTGCATGTCTGAATCCTGAATCCATCCTGTAAGGCTGTCAGTCCTGTCAATTAGAGTTGTCCCATTACCTTGCTTACCTTCACCACCTCATCAGAGGCTCTAGCTTTAAATATAGTCACTCACCAGGGCTTGGGTTGGGATTTCAATGCATGACTTAGGGATGTCAGAACTTGGCCCCTAAATCAGCAGGCACCACAAATCCTTAAAGGGTCTAGGGTGGGCAGGAAACTACATGGAGCAGGGCTGCTTTTGGAGAGACTGTGCAGAACCTGTGACTAGAATAGTGGTGAGTGGACTTGAGCAGTAGGGTATAATAGAAGAGTATGAAGACACCAGATTTTCCCCAGAGGGGTCCCAAGCACCAAGACCCCAAACACCAGCAACTACCTGAAGGGCTGGTTGGGTGGTGGGAAATGCTCTTCCTTCAGCCAAGCTTACGGCTGACAATGACCCAGCCCATAGCACCCATAGCCGTCAGCAGCCAAGAGGCGACTACAGATAGGTTCAGCCTCCTGGGGCAGGGGGAGGGCTAGGAAAGATGGGTTTGGACTTCACCTAAATGCAGAGCCTCCTATACCCTGGGCACCAGGAGGTCCATGTGCAAAACCGAGGCTTTCTGTGGCAGAGACTGCTCAGCAGCCAGCTTGCCACACCAACGCTGTGTACCCAACTGGCCACCCAGTGCCAAGGCCAGAGATACTCACCCAGCAGCTTGTTCCAGCTATTAGATGGGAGGGACTTCACAAGTTCACGAGAAAATGAAGCTAAAGTCTCAGCTTATCTTGGTACAAAAAAGAACTAAAGTCACACATAGATTTTTTTCATAATACACATTTTCTGTGAACTTTTTGAAGCCCCACCCCCCTTTGTATCGTAGCTAAATTTCTAGTTCCAGTGATAGGGCAGAATGAATAAACTAAAAATGAAAATCCCCTAAAAACATAGTTTATCTAGAAATGCAAGTTAAAATATAATCAGCAGATGATTTTAATTGCTGTCCAAGCTAGAAAGAAGATAAGAAAAAGGAGGAGGAAGAGGACGAAAATAAAAATGGAGAAAGAAAGAATAGACAAAAGAAAGAAAATAAGAGACGAGAAAAACGAAAAGAGAAGAAGAAAGGAAAGAGAAGGGAAAGATGTGGCAGCCAGGAGAGAAATGGGGAGGGTAGAGAGGACAGACAGAGTGAGGGCAATTAGAGGCCCACCTGGGCAGGCATACTTCCATTCTCCTCACTACCCTGAGGAAGACTGGAGGGTTCCATCCCCAAGTTGGCAAAAGAGAAACCCCCATGAGATTTCAGGTAGGAAGTGACAGAGGCCATCACTCTCTAAGTTCATAATTCCATGAGCTACCCGCAGGAGCCAAGGTACCGGTAGACCCCACCTTGGCCCCCTTCTACATGCCATACCTGGCGCTTGCCCAACCACCCCAGCAGGCCAGCAGCAGCCCCTGAGGCAACAACTCCCTGTAGCTCATCTCTCAGGCATTGCTGGCCTGGATGTTGAACAGAGATGTTCCCTACACGCAAGTCAGTTAAGTCAAAGAAACAGAAGCCCACTGATAAAAAGTTTGGTAACAACCCAAATTTCCATCAACAGGCTTATGCAGAATTTACAAAGCAATACCATCAATATTTAAAATGAATTAATTAAAACTTCATGAAAATCTGTAAGAACCCCCCAAATAATGTTGATGTAAAAAGAGCAAGTTGCAAAAGGAAAGATAACATTATTCCATCTACATGAAGTTTTAAAAATGGAAATCAATAACATGTATTGTTTATTCACATACACATACATTGTAGAAATACAAAAATGTGAATGTGGCCAACAGAAACTACTTTCAGGAGAGAGAGAGAAGAGAAATGTATCAGAGAGACAAAAAAAATGGTATTCAACTGAACTTTAATACCTTATTTCTTCTTAAAAACACCTTGAAAGGACAGCACAGTAGTGTTAGGATGACAGAACAGTCAACAATGCTGAGGCCATGTGAGAAAGTCCCAGGTTCATGTCCTGGGGTCTCCGTGGGCCCACATTCCTAGGATTCTGGCTGCTGGGGCTGGGGTGGATTCTGGCATGAAGGCCCTGTTGAGGCTGCCTACTTCTGCTTCTGTCTCTCTCTCTTTCTTGGAAAAACTAAGGAAATAAACTAAGAAAATGCTTTAAAAGAAACAGAAAGATATCTCTAACAGTGATTATCAGTGATGTTGTAGAATAATTCCAAATAACTTACATAGACACTCTAGCCTCTGAAAGATGGAACAAAGTCCCCTTTTAAGTGTGGATACACAGAGTGACTTTATTCCAAACACCATCACTTATAAAAGGAGAAAAGGAATAATTTTTCATGTATGCTATTATATTGTTTTCTAATGTTTGAAATATGTTGTTAAACACTTAATATTAACTATGTCAGGCATTCATAGCATAATTCCATATGCAAAGTATCTAGCCTAGGAAAAGTACTGGGTGAGAGCTAATTCTCACTGATGCAATATTAAATGCACCAGTCATCAGTTAAGCCAAATAGTGTGGTATGATTTTCTCTCAGATTTTAGTTTTCCTTTATCATGAAGTCATTTCATGATTTTTTTTTTTAATCTTATGAATACACTTCAGGAAGTATGAAAAGATCCATCCCATTTGGCCACAAAGCATGATTTTTGAGATGGTACCCTAAGATATTATTCAATATAAGAAAAGAAAATCATAGATACAAAGATGTTCAGTACTATATTGTAGATAATAGCAAATAATTAACCAGTAAAAGGTAATTTAGTTGTTACACTTCATAATTTTACTTTAAAATGAGCAGAAAGAAAAGTAGTTGGTAAACAAAAGTAATGAAAGACTCACCTCTGAAAAATTGTATTCTCACATGATCAGGCCAGTAAAGAGCACGGGTATGAGATACAGGCAAAACCATGAGTGTGGAGTTGTTTCCATTTTTTTTTTTCATTTTTTGCCTACTTAACATTTTTTAAAAGATTCAATAGTTTTTCTTTGTTGTCATTTCATTGTTTTCTGTCCAAATGTGCCAGTCCTTTAAAAACTATTTTTTTTAAGAAAGATTTTTGTCATAGGGTGCATGTGCTTACTGGAGAAACAGAGAGAGACAAAGAGATAGGAAGCAAGAAATCATCCCCCAAGGGGAGATGGCCACACTGCAGTCCTTTCTCCTCTCAGGATTTTGGGCATGCATGCACATGTGACTGGCATGAGTTTTAAGCCACCGGGTCCAGGACTTGAACTGCAGTTCACTACATGGGAATCCAGCTACAAAATCATTATGCTATCTGCTGGTCCCACAAAACTATTTTAATAAACCTTTTATTTTGGAAGAGTTTCAGATTTATAAAAATGTCATGAACATAGTTTAAAGAGTTCAAATGCACCCCACACAGTTCCCCCTATTATCAGCCTCTTATATTAATATGTTGCATTTGCTACATGAATCAATACTATTAGCTAATATGGGGCTGGCAGGCGGTGCGGTGGTTAAAGGTGCTGGATTCCCACATGGCAGACCATGGCTCGAGTCCCAGACCTGGCTTCTTTCTTTCTCTCTCGCTCTTTCTCTCTCACTCTGTCCTTCTCTGGTCAAATTAAAATAAACAAATAAATGGATAAATAAAGTTAAATAAAATAATTTAAAAAATATTATTAACCAATAATTCATCAGTATTGACTTAATGAGTCAACATTGACACAATATTGTTTTGTTTTGTTTTGTTTTGTTTTGTTTCTAGAGGTTTTTGCTATAGGACACATGTGCTCGCCAGAAAGACAGAGAGAGAGAGTGAGAGAGAGAGAGAAAGTGAGAAACCACCACCACCCCCCCCCCCCCGGTGGGATGGCCATGCCACAATCCCATCTCTTCCATTCTCCTCTCGGGATCTTGGGCACGCATGCACACACGGCATGAGTTTAAACCACTGGGTCTAGGACTCAAACTGCAGTTGACTACACGGGAGTCCAGCGACATAGCCATTATGCTAACTGCTGGTCCCCACGATATTGTTAATTAAAGCTCATAGTTTATTCAGATTTCCTTATTTTTCACTTGGTGTCCTTTTATATTCCAGAATCCCAGCCATATACCTCATTATATGTGGTTACTATATCTCCTTGGGTAACTCTTGTCTGGGACAAGTTCTCATAACAAATTTGACAGTTTTGAGGAGTATCAACCTGGTATTTTGTAGGAAATTCTCAACTGGAATTTGTCTGAAGTCATTTTCGTGGTCACACTGGGGTAATGGGTTTTGGAAAGGAAACCATAGAGCTACAGTGCATTTTTATTACAGTCTATCAAGGACACAAACAATGTGAGCTATCACTGTTGATTCTGACCTTGACTGTCTGGCTGAAGTGATGTCTGCCAGGTCTCTCCACTGCAAAGTTACTCCTTTTCTCTCTTTCCACAAGGCATTCTTTGGTAGAAAGTCACTATGTACACTTCACACTTAAGGGTAGGGGGGCTTTGTTCCATCTTTTGGAGGGTGGAGTGTCTATACAAACTATTTGGAATTACCCAGCAACATCTCTAGTCATCAGAAAGCACAAATCAAAACCATAATGGGAAATAGCAGAGGATGAGAGGGAGGGAATCAAGGAGAAAAAAGAAAGAAGTAAAGCATATAAAAAACACAAAATGGAAAACTTGAATTCTATTGAAGATAATATATATAGAAATATCTTTCATTGAGCCAATATACAGTGTATTCTGGATGGGAAAATTCATATGTATACTGTAATGATATATAGTAAATGAACGTAAAATAATAAAAAAAAAATCTCACAACGAATTATTACCTCACCCCAGTTAGAAGGGCTATCACCTATCTTTTTATCTGTCTATGCTTAATTTCAATAAAATCCAGCTTATCAATATTTTTCATAGATCATGCTTTTGGTGTTTTATCTAAAAATTCATCACTAAACTGAAGGTCAAATAAATTTTTCACCTGTTTTCTTCTAGAACTTTTATAGTTTATATTTTGCATTTAGGCCTATGACCGATTTAAAAAAATCTATTAACCTATTTCCACCATGAGGAAGACGAGAGAGAGATAAAGAGAGAGACACTATCCCCAACCAGGCCTACTGCTGAGATTTACCCATCTTCAGCCAGCCCCAGAGCATGGGCTAGCATGTGCCTGATACACTCAAAGAGGTCTCCAGACTCTTTCCAGGAACTTTCCTATGTGGGATTGCCTGGTAGAATATTGTGTTACACTGTTACATCACTGTCTGGCTGTCTATACCGAGTTTGATTTAATTTCTGTGTGAAGTATAAGATCAGTGTCTAGGTCCTTTTTTCCTTTTTTGCATTTGGATATTTAATTTTTATGGCATCCATTGGGTGAAAGATTTTTCTTTTTTTGTCAAATTGTCTTTATGAGGGACCAGTAGATATCATAATGGTTATGTCACTGGACTCCAATGTAGTTGACCATGGTTCAAGTTCCAGATCTGGCAGCTTAAACTCATAACGGGTGTGTGTGCATGCATGCCCAAAATCCTGAGAAGAGAATGGAAGAGAAGGGATTGCAGCATGGCCATCCACCTGGGGGGTGATTTCTCACTTTCTGCCATTCCGGCAAGTGCATGTGCCCTATAACAAATATCTCTCTTAAAAAAATATTGCCTCTAGGGACAGCAGGTGGCATGGTGGTTAAGGGCACTGGACTCCCACATGGCCAACGGTGGTTCCAGTCCCAGACCTGGTGGCTTGCTTTCTCACTTTCCCTTTCTCTCTCGCTCACTCTCTCCTTCTCTGGTCAAATTAAAATAAATAAAGTTAAGTAAAATAATTTAAAAAATTGGCTCTAAGCTTTGTCAGAAAAACGGTGGTTCTATTTGCATGAGTCTATGTAGGGTCTTTATAGTGCCTAATTGATCTATTCTTTTGCCAAATCTGTCTTTATTTCCATACCTTATGGTAACTTGAAATCTGGTAGCATAATTTCTCCAGACTTGTTTTCTTCAGAATTATCTTGGCTATTTAAAGGCCTTTGTGTTTCAGCATAGATTTTGGAAAAGTTGTTAATATATAAAAATTATATTGAGGGACCAGCAGCTGGTGTAATGGCTATGTCGCTGGACTCCCATGTAGTCGACCGTGGTTCAAGTCCCAGACTTGGTAGCTTAAACTCACGCTGGGCACATATGCGTGCATGCCCAAGATCCTGAGAGGAGAATGAAGGAGAAGGGATTGCGGTGTGGCCATCCCCCCTGGGGGAAGGTGATTTCTCACTTTCTGTCTCTGTCTTTCTGGCGAGCGCATGCGCCCTATAGCAAAAACCTCTCAAAAAAAATTATATTGAGATTTTGATTGGGACTGTGTCAAATATATACCTAAGAAGAATACTGACATCTGGGTCCCTGTTTCTAAGGGCTTTGCCTTATTCATTTATTAGTTCAAAGATTTTTTTTCTATAGATCTTTTGGAGTTTTATACATAGACAATCATGTCAACTAAGAATAAAGACTGTTGTTTTCTTCTTTACAATATGAACACCTTTTATTTAATTTTCTTGCCTTATCTAACATTAAGACTTCAAGTATGACATTAAGTAGAGATGATGAGAGAGAATATTCTTGGCTATTCCCAATCTTAGAGAAAAAGCACTTAGTCTCTCACCATTGAATATAGTGTTAGTTGAAAGGTTTTCATACATTCCCTTTAACAGGTTTAGGACATTCCCTTTTATTCTTAATTTGATAAGAGTTTTTACTATAAATAGATATTTCATTTTTCCAGGTTTTTTTCTGTATATGGTTTTATTTGATCAGAATGTTAATATGAATATGAATGTTATATGAACCAACCTCATGAATTAGTTCCTTACTGTAGCCAGACTTACAATCCATACCTTACACAATACTGTCACTGTTAATATGTGTTCGTGACAGATGTTGGTCTATAGTTTCTTTCCTAGTAATGTCTTCATTTAGATCTGGAATTACGGTAAAATTGGCCTCATAAAGCAATTTGGGAGTTTTTTGTCTGTCTCTATACAGTTTGTGGAGTGTACGTATACTTTCTTTCTCAAAGGTTTGGTAGTAATGATGTTTGATAAAGGAATTCACCAGAGAAACCATCTGGATATGATGCTTTCTTTTTAAAAAATTAATTAAATTTATTTAATACATTCTTTAATGCAGCTTTTTGTTTTGTGTGCTTTTTTATTTCTTTAATGAGATTTGGTATTTATGTCTCTCAAGGAATTGATCCATTTCATGTAAGTTATAAAATTTATAAATACTGAGATGTTCATACTGTTCCCATATTATTCTTTGATAATCCATAGAATCAATAGGTATCATTTTCTTTCACCTTGGAGAACTTTAAACATTTATTGTAGAGTGGGTGGACTGGGAGCAAATCTGTTTAGTTTCTGTTTGTCTGAAATAATCTTATTTCCCCATGTCCACTTTTGGAGGATAATTTCTATGACTACAGAACTCAAAATCGTGGGAGCGTTTTGGCTTTAAGTATTTTAGTGCCCTCTCTGCCTTGTATGGTTTCTGCTGAGAAGTTCAGTGTCAGCTCATCTTTGTTCCTTAGAGGTGAGGTGATTTGTCTTCCTGACTTCCTTCCAGATTTTCTCTGTTGTCGGTTTTCTGCAGTTGGAAGACGGTGGTCTAAGGTGGTTTGTCCTCCTTTCTTGTCCTGTGAGTCTCCTGGGTGTGACTTTCAGTTTTCAGTCATTGTTCCTTTATGTGATTCCTCTGCTTGTTCTTCTCTGACGTTTCAGTTACATGTGTGTTGCACTTTTTAATGTTATTCCCCCATTCGGGGATTCTGTTCTGATATTTTTTTCTCTATATTCCATTTGGGAAGTTTCCACTGACCTGTCTTCGAGGTCAATGATTTTCTCCTTCCTGTGCTAAGTGTACTGATGGGCAGCCTGGCAATGACCTTCTGCATTTCTAACATTCCTTTTGATTTTTTCTTATTATTTCCAATTTTTGTCTTACATTAACCCTCTGTACTTGTGTATTGACCTTTTTTTCCATTAAAGACGTTAACACATTAATCATAGCTATTTTTAAATTCCTGTTTGAATCTAGGATCTGTACCTGAGTTTAGTTCTTATCACAACTATGTCCCTGCAGACAGTTTCTTTTCCCCTTTATTTTTCATATCCCTCATAAGATTTTATCCACATTGTGTGGTGTAATCAGTTCTGAGGACAGTTGGCCCGGCATGAGGATTGGAGTTAGTCTATGTTAGCTACAGCTGTAGGGACAGAGGGCCTGTCCTCATCTAGCATTCCGGTTTCTGCCTCCCCTCTGGATTTTGCACTTAGCATTGCCCTTCGATGAGAGCCGAGCCTACCACTGTCTTGGCTAATATCACCCCGACTCACTGGTAGTTGCTATGATGGTCTTTGCTGCTGGGCTCTGGCTGTGAGGTTCTGAGGGTGGTCCATAACATTCCCCTGACTCAGTCTTGTCAATGGATGCAGGTGGCTGGATGGCAGCCCTTCCTGACCCTCAGCACATGGGCATATAAAAAAAAAAAAAGGGAAATAGGTCTTTGCAGATAAAAGTGAAGGAGCTCAAGATGAGATCACCATGGAGTACCTACCTGGGCCCAAAACACAGTGGCAGGTGTCCTTACACAGGAAAGAAGAGTGACACTGACCCAGGGGAGAAAGCCCCTGAGGATGAAGGCAGAGATGGAAGTGATGGACCTGAACCCAAACGGTTTAGGGCCACCAGGGCTGGAAAAGGCAGGGGGTACCCACCTCAGAGAGTGCCCTTCAGAGGTGGTGGTCGAGGTTGTAAATCCAAGGAAAACTTGCTGACTGTGTGACTGGCTAAGCCAAGAGTGAGTAGGTGGAGACTCTGACTCAAGGGCAGACCCCTGTACCTGGGTCTGCCTCACAGGCAGGAAAAACTTCTAGGATGGGGTTCGTTTTCAGCTAGAGATTGAGGTCAACAGGCCAAGCACCCAGTGGCACCCCAAAGTGTGAAAGCAAGAAGGAAGAACGACATCCCAAGTGGAGGAGAGCATGCTTAGAGCATAGGTTTAATGCTGCCAGATGCTACAGTTATACACAACAGCCTAATCAGAGCGAGAGGTCTTCCAAAGGGAAAGTTGATCTAGCGGCTCCCTCTGCCTCCGCTCACTGCACACACGCCCTGGGCACCTCCTGCCTGGCTCTGGGCTGGGGTTGCCTCAGCAGCTCTCCAAAACCGGAACGACTTTCCTTGGTTATGTATGTTTATGTTTGGATTCAAGTGCTCTTTTAAGAGGGAGTTTTTGTTGGTTTTTTTTTTTTTCAACTTTATAAGTAATTTTTCTGTGAGCATGCTTTTAAAAACCTAATTCTAGTTTAATGCATTAGAATTAATTGATATAATTTTTGTGCTCTAACATATAAGCCCTATTTTGCAAATGGTTCAAAGCAGCTTGCAAGGATACAATAATCATTTTATGTGATACAATGTTTGATACAAATGTGTTAAACAACATTTTTAGTTGGACTATTCAAATTCATTAAAGCTTAATTTATGCATTGTCTATTTGATCAACACCTAAGAGACACATAACCAGCCATAAATGGATTTCTGCTCACTTATATCTGTATTTTTAAAAGTGTTTTATTAAGATATTTAAATGTTGGTGTTTAGCACAAAATGCTCAAAACCAATATTATCTCATGGAGTGATATATGTGTTTAATCAAAAAGCAACACTCCATTTTGCCCATTAAATGGCCATTGCTCTGGAGTTGAGCATTGTTTTAAATGCATGTGGTCATTCTTTTGTTCTTCAACTTTGGTTTTGCTCAGTAAGTTTCTTATCTCTAACCTTTAGGCTTTAATCAAAGGCAGTTTTGTACCTTCGACAAACCAGGGCTTCTGTCTTTTTATTATTTATTTATTTATTTATTTATTTATTATTATTTATTTATTTATTTATTTTGGAGAGGTTTTTGCTATAGGGCACGTGCACTCACCAGAAAGACAGAGAGAGACAGAGAGATAGAAAGAGAGAAATCACCCCCCAGGGGGGATGGCCACGCCGCAATCACTTCTCCATTCTCCTCTCGGGATCTTGGGCACGCACGCACATGTGCCCTGCGTGAGTTTAAGCCACTGGGTACAGGACTCATGTATGGTCGACTACATGGGAGTTCAGTGACATAGCCATTACGCTAACTGCTAGTCCCCAGGGCTTCTGTCTTGACTGCACCATTGAGGAGATCCACAATTCACTTAACCCCAAAGAGCCTATCCTCTCAACTGCCAGCAGGGGTACTAATAGCTACCCATGAGATGACTGTAAAAATTAAATGAGAAAGTGGATTTACAGTCTGTAGATGAACGCTGCTCACTGAGCAATTTAGTGGGGAACAACACAAACACTGGCTTCCAGGAACTTGCTTTCTGGCTGGAAAATAAGCAGCAGGCTTAGTCATACCTATCTCATAAGACATTTCATGTGCAAAGTATCAGCAGTGCAAACTGGGGCTTACTGGGGAATCCCAGTCTAAGAAGGAGTCCCTGAGGAAGCATGCCATGTTTCACACAGTCATGGTCAGTACATGAAAGCTTTATCTTCACCAGACTTTCACTAGATTACAATTTTGTTTTATGTGTATTTCCTAAAAAATAATTTTATATTTTATTCTAACAGCTAGCCTTTGTCATTTAATAGGAAAGTTTAACTCACTCTTTTTTTGTCATAAGTAATTTTTTTCTTTCTTCTCTTAGTAAAAGACGAAAGACAAATACAGAACAATATCAGTAACAAATACGGCAAAATCTTAATGTCTTCAAAATATAAGAATATTTACCTACCACTAAGGAGACAAATCATTTGAACAAATAAGTCTCAAAAGCAGTATTAAACATCTCAAAAATACTCAACCTCAAAAACAATTTAAAAATACAAATGCAGTGGGAACCAACAGATAGTGTAATGGTTACATCTCTGGACTCCCATATAGTCGACTGTGGTTTGAATCCCAGATCGGGTGGCTTAAAACTCATATCGGGTGTTTGTGCACACATGCCCAAAGTCCCAAGAGGAGAATGGATAAAAAGGGGTTGCCGGCGTGGTCATCACCCCTCCCCCGGGGTGGTGGATTTCTCGCTTTCTGTTTCTCTGTCTCTCCAGCAAGCGCATCATACAGTCTGTAGCAAAAATCTCGCTAAAAATAATAATAATAATAATAATAATAATAATACAAATGCAGGACAACCCCATAGCATAGTGGCTAAGCACTGTACCGAGGAAGCTGGAATTCACACAGCTATCCAGGTTCAAGTCCTGGCCTCAATGTCTGAAAAACACACTGGGTACATGTGCACATGCTCAGGATTCTGATAGGTTACAGAATTGAGGAAAAAGACTTGGGCATGGCCAGGCCTCACTGGGGGAGTCTCTCCATTTCCCTCTCCCTCCCCCCTCCCCCTCTCAGGTGTGTACATGTGCCCTCTGACATTAAAAGAGAGAGAGACACTGTTGGAAACAACTCTGGCACTTTCCTTCACCTTTCCAATTGGGAACCTGTCCGTATTTGATGATATTGCAAAAGATTGCCCTTGATGCCAGAGAGGGTGGCGTGGAATGGTTGTAGTTCTCCTCACCGGCGGAGATAGAAGTGAAGATTGCCTCTCCCAGAAGCAACGTGGTACTCTGTGGACGGGGTGCTAGGAGCCAGTACTCTGCAGTGCCCTAGTCCTGTTTCCAACCTCTGAGGGTAGCAGAGATGCGAAGACAGGCCCAGCTGCTGGGGATGAACGCTCATGAACTCTCAACCACAGGGAGAAATCGGGCTGGAGGGACAGCCCAGCCCACAGTCTCCCAAGGGGTTTCTAGGTAAATGACAGGGACCCCTTCTTACTGATAGACACCAGTTTATACAGTTTTTTTTTTTTTTTTTAATTTGTGAGTAAAAGATTTAGAATATAATGGGATTTGATCCAAGGGCTTTCAGATGCCTGTTTTCTACTCAAGGCTGGGTTCAGTGATGACCAGATAGTATCTCTATGGGGCTTGTTGCCTAAATCTGTGAACTCACAGAGAGCCAAGGGCACTCAGCCCCAACGTCAGGTCATCGGAGTCTGTCCCGGATCAAGAAGGGTGGACCCAAGCTGAGACGTGACCCTGAGTGAGATCCTCCTCCTGCGCTTGTTCACTCTGGGGCCCCCAGAGCAAGCTCTCCCCTGCCCTCACACTAGTCCAGGCACTTCGGAGGAGCCCAGGCTGGCCCTGGCCCTGGCAGCTGCCCTGTGCCATGGGCTCGGTGCCCCGCACCTGCACACCCCACTGCTGGCCTACCTGCAACTGCCAGGACCGGGGATCCCCCCCAGTTGCCCCACACCCTTCGATGTCCTCCATTCCTATGTCTACAGGGCCCCAGGAGGTGCTGGACGGAGCCTCGAGGAGAAGGGGTGAAGTGGGCCACAGGCCGGCACGTAGCGTGGGGACTTCCTCCCTACCTGTGGCCACGTCCCTGGGCAGGATTCAGACGTGGCTAAGAATTCCAAAGTCAGAGCCTAACTTCCAGGTCGCAGTGATGGCTCCTGGTCCAGGTTATAAGTGAGAACGCGGTGCCATGAGCATACACTCAACTCAGAATCCGTTCTCCACGTCAGGGTCAGGACCACAAGAGCTTCTCCTCCCACGGGGACGTGGCACGTGAGCGGCACCACGGATTTCTCATGACATCCCTGAGATGAAAAGATATAAAAATTAAAGATCACTCTCTGTTTTTGTTCTAATGCTTTCCAAATTGTCTGAAGGAATATATAGCTCTCATACTCCACAGTTCAGCAGGTAAGTTCATTTAAATAGAACTCACTTGCACATTCAAAATCCTTTTGTTCATCCAGAAACTTCAGGTAAAAATTGAAACATTTAAATGAGGGCCTCCTGGTGGCATTGTCTCACAGTTCGCATACTGAGTTGAGATTTTTCCTAGATGTGAGACATAAAATTCAGAATATGTCTCAAGGCAGAGTGTGATTATTTACCAGGTCGATCGAGAGGAAGACATCATTCCCCTCTGTCGTTAGGACTGCCTGCGGGTACCAGCTGCAAGGTCCATTCTGGTTGGAAGGCCTTTTATCTCAGTCCCTGGACCAGAAACCACGGAGAAACATGGCACGGGCAGGGCTGGCAAGGCGCAGGGAGCCGCTGGTGCAGGCCTTGAACGTCAGGTTAAGTCATCTTAATTCGGTTATTTGCCCAGTCAGCTGGGTTGCTGTCTCTCAGGAAACTGCAAAGATTTTTTTTTTTTCCCAATGCAATGTGCTATATGTTTTACACTAAGTGGTTTGATTGCCAAAAAACCAAGAATATATTCTGCATTTTAAAAATATTTTCCTTATGTCCTTTAAAATGAAATTATACATTGAGAGCAATGCCAAGAAACCTTCGCAGTTTGCCTCAGTTTATCTTCCTCCTCTGGTGCTCTTGGGCGCACGGTTTATGCGACTTGTCTCTGAACTGATTGGGTGTGAATTCTGGGCTGATAGCTATTCATCACTTAGCATCACAAAACTGTATCAAAGCCCTGCGTATAAAAGTGTTTTTACACTTCTCTTCATCTTTTTTCGTACTTTTTTGCCCCAAGAAAAGTTTTTATCACCTCTCTAAGGAATTTAATAGCTGCGAATTACAAGCCCGACAGCTACGCACACCTGTCTTGGCATCCACTAAGGAGCTAGAGTTGATTGTTTTCCTCTGTAAATCCGATGTCAGAGTGAAGAACACAGGCGCCAGGGCTTCCAACGAGAAACCTGATTTCCAGGACACAGACTAGAGGAGGCTCCGCACACGTTCTCCAGTGTCTGTGATGTGCCCGAGACCCACACATGCCACAGCTGCTGTCAACTCTGCCCTTCCCCATCCCCCACCCCAAATGCCATCAGACTTGTAACTTGCCTTCACTCGGAGGTCCTAGTGGGACTGCGTAAACACAGAACTCGAACCTTGCCTTCAGGCTGATCACACACAGCTGGAGAGCGGACCACAGAGAATAGAGAAAGGGAGTGGGCATGCGGCAGCTGGCCGTCTCAGACACAGTCGGTTCCCAGGGCCCGTTGACCCAAACACAGCTTCAGGAAGGCGTGGGTGTCCACGCCGGCCTTCCTCAGGAACATGACCAGTGCCTCTGAGAGGCTTCTCTAGCCTCGCAGGGTGAGTGCTAAAAGCAGCATGCTCCCAGCAAGCAGAAAGCGGATGTGCTCATGCGCAGATCGGTCATCAAGCAGGTGACAATGACCTGCAACTGCACCCTCCTTGGGAGGTTCCCAAGGCCAAGGGCGCTGACTTGGGCAGAGAACCAGGCACCATTTCAGCATGTCCTCCAGCCCCGCCTGTGGCCACTCTCCTGCCCTCAGTAACTTGGCATCCAGGAAGCAACTGCAGGCAATGGATAAGCTAGTGCCATGAGGCCCTGGGGTGACCGGTGTAACCAGGACAAGCAAACAAGCAGGCTGCTTCCAGGGGCTGGGTGGAGACATTTGCTGAAACTCTGGCAGACCCAGAACCCTGGCCTAGAAGAGCTCTCTCCCCAGGACTGGGGGCAGATGTGCTCTGAGAAGGCCCTGAGTGGCCCAGGACGAGGGTGATCCATGGCCATGGTGGTGCCCACAGGCAATTGGTAGCATGCTGGCCTGCTGTGGCCTAGTCAGCCAGAGCACTCCCTGGGGTTCTGGAGGAATGGAAGGGGAGGGGCCTTGAGGGAGGTGCCTAGTCCTTCAAGCTCTAGGGCCACAGCCCAAAGGCACGGCCAGGCACTGACTCGCAGTGAGAAGCCACAGAGGCAGCCACGGAAGCTGGTGCACCTTCCATGGTAGGGCTGTCCCCAGCCCACCAGCCTCCTCGTGTAGTTCCTAAGCAACCAGGGAGGGAGATCAGAGCTCTCTGTCTTGGGTCAGGAGACCAAGTCCCTGCCCAGTGGCATGTGGATAACTGGAGGGGAGCCCAGAGTGTCGATGGCTGGGCCTACCCTCCTCACTGCGCTGCCTCCTCTGGGAGAGAATCTCTGTAGATGGCTTGAAACCTGCCTCTGAGAGCTGACTCCGCAGACAACTCCAGGTGTGAACCGAGAGGGCCTCCTGGGGCCAGAGCTGCCTGGGCACCATGGGGTCGCTCCATGGTGGCCACGCTCCCAGCTGCCTGCACTCATCAGTGACCATGGGCAAGTCTTGTCCTTGAGGCTGAGCCCAGTACCCCGGGCGGCACATTCGGAGGAGAACGTTTGGCATTCAGCACAGATGGCCAAACGGGACAGCGTTTCTGGCTCCAGGCTAGAAGAAAAGCAGGGATGGCATGTGGGGTGGCCCCCGGTGCCGGAACTGTGGACAGTCATGTCATGTCCCCACGGACACCAGCTGGTGTACTACAGAGGTTATTTGTCTTCAGCTCTAAACCACCAGGTCCTTGAGAAAACAGACGACATGAGGGGCCAGCAGGTGTTGTGGAGTGAGGTGCTGGGCTCCCACGTGGCCGACCGCAGTTCGAGTTCTGGACCCAGTAACTCACTTTCTCACTTTCCTTCTCTCTCTCCTCTCTCTGTATTTCTGATCAAATTGAAAACTGACAATAATAAATAAATTTTTTTAAAAAAAGGTCACATGAGGGGACTTCAAAAAGTTCATGAAAAAATAGAATTGGAATACAAGGTCTTTTGGTGCAAAAAAAAAGTAATCCATAGTTCATTTATAAAATGCATTTTTCATGAGCTCCCAAAAGACCCCTCGTGTCTGTTTGACCAGGCTGACGTCACACTTGAGGTGGGAGTGGCACGTCAGAGGCTGTTGTGGTAGGACTCTTCTCACAGGTCATGGAGCAGGCGGCACAGTGATGGGATCTGTGTGTCCGGGGGCCGACTCCATCCCTAAGCCTTGGACGAACCCTTTGACCCATTGCCTGCTGCTGCTGCTTCTCTATAAGAGGACAGGAGGAGGCTGGGGTGCCGCAGATATTGAGAGCCCATCAGTCAGAGATCCTCTCCCTCGCAGTCTCCGCTTGGGCCTGGGAGTGGTCACGGGTCTCTGGAGGGCTTCCTGGGATCGGCAGCCTCCCAGTCTCCGCCTCCCACCAGGAAGCTACTACCTCTTGGTGCCGCCAGGTAACAGGGAGGGGGAGCAGGTACTTCCGTGGTGCTGCAGAGGGTTCTTCTGTAGGAAATAAATCTTCTGCAGTACGAATTATAACTGAACCAAGTTCAGGATGGCCAAGTGTAATTTTAGCAACAAATGTAGACGCTTCCAGAAAAAGCAGCTCAGAAATAGTCCCATTAAGCTGCAGCGGGCAACTGGTGGATGGCATGGTAGGGAGCGATTCTGAGTGTTAAGGGGGACTCTTTGGAGAAAATGATGCTTTCTTTTGTAAGGATGAGGGAGGAGGCACAAAGGCATATTCTGAAAGTCGGGGGCTCAGAGAATTTTTTCTGAAGAGCCTCAGCCCAGCTTTACCCCCCGCCCCCATGGGATCCACTCTAGCCGGTCCTAGTAGTTGTGCCTATGTCTTGAAAGTTCTCACTTCCACACACCCGTCCTGGCCCCAGTCCATGCAGGGCCAGCCAAGCCCGTATGTTCGCTCCTCCCCTCTGGACAAGCGCCCCCCCCCCCCCCAGCAGACCACCTGCAGCTTCTCTGCCCTCACCCGCCCCCACCCCGCAGGCTGCACAGTGGCTGTCAGGAGTCACTTCCAGGCAATGGACAGAATTCCCTCATGACCCATTTGTACTATCGGTTTTCAGACCAAGGTATCGAAGAGACATTTTGTCTCTCAGTCCCTAATTTTGCTGTCCTTATTTTAAGGTAGGTGGGGTTGGGAGGGGAGACCACTTATGCCAAGAGATTGACAGTCTGTTAGGCAAAGGATCTCCTATTCTATAAATTCTTTTGGTGCAAGCTAGTATTTTGAACCCGAGAGTATCCATCTTCCCTCTAAGTGATGCGAACTGACCAACTCTTGGCACGTGGTATACTGGTCACCAGGTTTCCATAGCAACCACTCCAGCGGTGTAGTTCTGGGAGCCGAAAGTCCAAAGTCAAGGCGTGGGCAGCGCTGGTTCACCTGGAGGCAGGGGGTTCCAGCTACTCTGACAACACTTCCCCTAGCCTCTGGTGGCTTCTGGCCTCTCTTGGTGCTCATTGGTGGCGAACGCATGGCCCGATCTCTGCCTCTGGTTTCACATGGTCTCCTCCTTCTCTGTGTCTTCTCCTCTGGTAAGGAAATCATTACCGGAATTAGGGTCCACCTGGACAATCCAGGGTTGCCTCATCTTCTAGAGAGCTTTAGCGTAGTAACACCTGTGTAGACCCTTTCCCATGTGTGGCCACATTCACAGATGTGGTGGGTGGGCATATATTTTTCTCAGGGAGGCACCATTCAATCCAGTGTGCAGGGCAGAATTACTCACTCGTCAATTACCTTGTGATTTAACAAGACAACTAGGAGGGTCTGGACTCGCCTTATCTCACTGAGTCAGGCCATAGTTGCATTGATTGCTCTCGTCATACAGGGAGTCTGAATTATCCCATTTTACAAAGAAAACACAATTCCATTACGTTGGACTTTATCGAGCAGATCCAAAAAGGCCCAGGGAGTATTCTCCCGACCTGTGACCTGCATCATGTCTCCCCACACCAGGAAGCGGCCTCACCAACAGCTGCAGAGGAACCACCCCCGCCTGGACCGAGAGGAAGTTCCCGAGACGGCATCTGCTCCGACTGTCCCAGCGAAGCTTCGCTTAATGCTTTAATGCCAAGCAAGGATTTGCTTTTCTTAACATATTGGTGTGGTCTCCTCCAGGCAGAAAGGGTCTATAACCAGCTGGGTTTGCTGTTTTCACCAAGAAGCTCAGCAGTGCCTGTGAGCCCCGCTGGGGCCATTCTCAGACCCTCGGCCTAAATATCTTCATTTCCACCTTTCCCTAGTACGATCTCTAATTCAAGTGGTGTTTTTCCAGATTCTAACATATTGATTATTTATTATCAATTCTCTTCTAAATGATTTCAGCCATTTAGCCAGACCTTAATTCATTATACAGGGTTTGAAGAAATGTAAAAGAAAAGAAAATTATAATACGGGAGGTTGCGGAAGAAGAGATCCAGATGACTGGATCAGTGTGTGGGTGTTGAATGCATTGATGAAGGGATGGGGTGGATGGTAGTAGGTCAGTGAGTGGTTGGAGAGGTAGAAGGTAGATGGATGGAAAATGAATGGGTGAGTGGACCAGTACACTGGTGGGTGGATGGATGGGTGAGTGGATGAATGAGTGGGTGTATGGATGAGTGGATGGATAAAAGGAAAGGTGGGGTGAGGTAAATGGGTGAATGTTTGGACACTTGGATGGGTGGCCAGCTCATAGGAAAAGGGCACTTTAAACCCATGTGGGCATGCAGTTCAGTTTTAATAAAGATAAACATTAAAAATAGAATTGCAATAGTTGATCAAGGTTTATCAGACTAGAACTTTACAACTTACTATAAGTCCTTGATTACTTTTTACATAATTCATATGAGTAGTTTTAGTTTATTGAAATTAATTTTGTGAGAATCAATTGTTTTAGAACTAATTTTATAGCAAATATTTGACTCACGAATCAGCATGATCATACAAGCTCTTATAAACTAAACCAATAATAAACACTTCAGATTTTCTGAGGTCAGCGGATGCTGTAATGGTTAAGGCAATGGACTCTCACATAGCCAACCATGATTTGAGTTTCAGACCTGGTGGCTTGAAATTCATGCTGGGTGTGTGTGCGTGTGTGCCCAAAATCCTGAGAGGAAAATGAAGGAGACAGGATTGCGGCATGGCCATGTCCCCTCAGGAGTGACTTCTCACTTTCTGTCTCTCTGTCTCTCTTTTTCCAGGGAACACACACACCCTATAGTAAACATCTCTCTCTCTCAAAAAAAAAAATTCTTTTCAAGTACTGTATTTCTACACAGTTCAAATTTTCCTGGTTAAATTTTGCATATTTAAATTTTTTAAAAAGCGAGGATAATGCATTCTACTGTTAAATCGTTATTCTCTGCCATGTAGAGTTTGTGTAATTTCTATCAGCAACATATTGATGAGAAAATAAATAAAATATATGGTCCATGGCTCTCTCATTTTCAAGTGAAAATCCTGAGAAACGCCTCCTGGATCTTCCAGACTTGCTCTTTGGTTCCAATCTATTTACTTTCTGCTATCTGGGTGATTTGTATTGTATTGTTTGTTTGTCACTTTGGTTTTTATTTGTTTGTTTGTTTGTTTTTTCTTTTTTGGAAAGGTTTTTGCTATAGGGTACGTGCATTCACCAGACGGAGACAGAGACAGAAAGCAAGAAATCACCCCCCAGGGGGTATGGCCACACCGCAATCCCTTCTCCTCCGTTCTCCTCTTGGGATCTTGGGCACGCACGCACATGCACCCAGAGTGAGTTCAAGCCACCAGGTCCAGGACTCAAACCACAGTCGACTACGTGGGAGTCCAGTGACATAGCCATTACGCTAACGTTGGTCCCCCACTTTGTTTTCTCTTTTAAGACCAAAAAGCAAACTGAGGAGGTAAACGTGGCACCCACACAGCAGGATCAAATTGGCAGGGGCCCTGTTAGGACACCCCGAGGCTTGCCCCCCTGCAACCTTGGGCCTGACAGTGAAGAAAGAGGGCTGCTTGCTCCTCAGAGGACCAGAGAGTCCGGATGGGCAGCTTCTAGAGCCATGTGGTCCCCTGTGACTCCAAAGCAGCTGTAGGGGAAGGGGTGAGTGTGTGCTGATAAAACTTTATTTGCAAAAGCAGGCAGAGGGCCAGACTCAGTCCACAGGCTGTCCTTTGTCCCTCTTCAAGAAGCTTCTCTAGGGTTATCTGGGGAGGATGTGAGATGAGGTTCCAGGTCCCTGTCACTTTCTGGAGCAGAAACAGCGTAGATGGGACACACAAACATGGGAAAGCACACGGGAGCAAATCTGTCCCAGGGAACTTGTGGAAGGAGGGCTGCAGGGGTCATCCTGCCCTGGGGGGCACAAGCAGGCTGGGCTGTCTCCTGCCCTGGCTGCCGGTGCCCTTGCCAATCACTGATGGTGGGTGCATGAACAGCCCCCACTGCTGAGACACAGGCCTGGGCTGGAGCCAGGACAGCCAAGCGCCCAGGCACTTCAGCTGGAGTGGATAATAGAGCAAGTGAAAAGAATGAAAATTTATCTTCCTCTTATTTCTCAGCCCTGTCCGGGATTAAAAAGCACTCCAGTACGAGCCTCTGATTCATGGCATGGCTATTCTCTCGTGGAGTTCCCTAAATATTTTGTAGCGAGCTTTGACTTGGAAATGCAGCATTTGAAATATCTTTACTTGACCAAGAGGCCCCAAGTGGCATTAAAATAATGATTATCACATATTTTGCATTTCGCTGAAAACCGTATTGGAATAACATCCCCCAAGTCGGCCTGGCCGAGGCACATGATTTAGGACCGGGGCTCGGTCTGGGATGGATGGTGGCGGGCCCTCCATCTACCACCCATAGAGGACTCAAGAAGAAGGAGAGTTCCATTCTCACTGCGTGACTTCCGTCTGGAGGGAGCCTTATTTCTGCTTTATATACTTTGGGAAACGCTGCTGCTCGCTAAATTTATGAACTAGAGAGAAGGGGCTCCGTGTGTGGAGACGTGACCCTCGGAGCAGCCTGCAACTGGCGCAGGGAGCGCGACGCTTCCTTCTGCAGAAAGTGCCTCCTGGTGTGGCGGACACAGGAAGGCGGCCGGCCAGAGCCCTCACCCTCCCTGCCTGTGTCTCCCTCCTTGGGCGTAAGGCCAGGAGGGCAGGGGACCGAAGGTGCCCTTCATTCCCCAGATGGCCCGAGAACCGTGGACACGGGCCCCACTGAGGCCAGGACTCAAAGCTCCATCAGCTGTTAATGGGGTGCAGGATGAGCACCCCAACCCAAACTCCAGAATGCTCTAAATCCGAAACTGTGCACATAGACATGACGCCACATGTGGAAAATTCCACACCGCAAGTGACAGGTGTCAGTCAAAACACTCAGTGCCGAAATGTAGACTAACATGGCCTCAGGCTCGGTGTCCCAGGTCCCCCAAGGAGGCTCCCGAGTACTTTCCAGGACCCCTGGCTCCTGGTCCCCAGGAACCGCCCTGAATCTGAAGGTGGTGTGCTGATGGGAAAGGGCTCGGTTGCACTTACACAGACCAGGAGACCTAGGCACGGACAGCAGAGTCCCCTGCCTGAGACCAAGTGGAGACGCTGGGCTTGCACGGAGGCTGCTGCAGGCCGATGCGGGACCGCGCTGCATGTGCTTCTGAGAAAGCACCTGGAGGGAACAGGGCATGGGGCAGCCAGGGTCGGAAGCAAGGACGCCCAGTAGGGAGAGAAGGCCTGTAAACTCTGCAGACACAGGGGAGGACAGAGGGGGGAGACTCCGGGCCGCAGAGGACAGAGGGGGGAGTCCAGGCCGCAGAGGACAGAGGGGGGAGTCTCCGGGCCGCAGAGGACAGAGGGGGGAGGGGCTGCAGAGGACAGAGGGGGGAGTCTCTGGGCTGCAGAGGACAGAGGGGGGAGTCTCCGGGCCGCAGAGGACAGAGGGGGGAGACTCTGGGCTGCAGAGGACAGAGGGGGGAGTCTCCGGGCCGCAGAGGACAGAGGGGGGAGACTCCAGGCCGCAGAGGACAGAGGGGGGAGTCTCTGGGCTGCAGAGGACAGAGGGGGGAGTCTCTGGGCTGCAGAGGACAGAGGGGGGAGTCTCCGGGCCGCAGAGGACAGAGGGGGGAGACTCCAGGCCGCAGAGGACAGAGGGGGGAGTCTCTGGGCTGCAGAGGACAGAGGGGGGAGTCTCTGGGCTGCAGAGGACAGGGGGGGAGTCTCCGGGCCGCAGAGGACAGAGGGGGGAGTCTCCGGGCTGCAGAGGACAGAGCGGGGAGTCTCTGGGCCGCAGAGACCCTCCTGCATCACCCTCGTGCCCTGCTTCGGGCTGGCGGTGACAGCCTTCTGTCCCAAACCTGCATCACGGAGAGGCGCCGGCTCAGGGCAGAACTGATCTCTGTAAGGCTCTGGCGGAAACGCTGTAGAAGCAAAGTCTCCATTGGCAGGAGCCATCCTCTGCAGAGAGAATGACTAGTATCGCCAGACCCCGAGGCCTGGGTCCAGCCGTGGCAGGCCCAGCAGGAGCCTGGGGTCTCGGGGTGGAGCTGGCCCAGGCAGCAGACACGCAAGGCCCTCAGGTGGGCGTCCTACTGAATCCATCCTTCCAGCCAATGGAAAGGCCGCCCCGCAGCAGAGAGGGGATGGTAGAACCGGGCTGCACGTGGAAACCAGAGAGCGCAGGGCAGCGGGGGACGGCCTGGGCGCTTCCAGTGTCGCTGACAACAGCTGCAGTCAGCCCTGCCCGGAAGGAGAGCAGACCCAGCCGTCCCGACCAGCGCACGCCATCTGGTCTTAGCTCTGGCGAGGCACCCTCGAGCCCATCGACTCACGTTTCCCCTGTGGCCCCATGCGATCCCTGCAGCCTCACACCCATAACATCGCCGCCATCTGCGTCATTGTTACCCACCCTGTTCTGCGGCCTCTGTCGGCACCCCTGAGCGTGGAGCCGGCTCCCTCCCTGCGGTCCCTGCGGTGCGGCAGGCCTGTTCTGCAGTGGCCATGAGGTGACTTCTGCCTACTTCAGTGTCTTTGGGTTGCAGAGGCCGAGGTCCCCAGAAGTCCCCAGGGCCTCCCTGGAGGCGGTAGGTGCATCCTATGGTGAGGGCTCAGCGTTCCGTCCCGGGTGGAACCTCCCAGGTGGCTCAGTGTATTCGCCTCCTCTGGAAGCCGAGGGCAAGCCCAGACCCTGGAGCCCAGTGGGTGATCCCCACGGCTGAGCTCAGCTCTCCCAAGAAGCCAAAAGAGAGGAGAGAGACCAGGGCAGAGGACGGCACACAGCTGTCCTGGTGGCAGCCGCAGTGTCTGTCAAGGCCACACGGAGGCCGGGGCTCTGTCCCAGCCCACCCTGAAAGCCCGGGCAGTGGGGTACCTGTAGTCCCGGTGACTCAGGACGCTGAAGCAGCAAGATGTCAACACAGAGAGGCCCAAGGAAATAAACAGCACAGTCTGTGGTTACAAAGTTATGGCCGCCTTGGCCGAAGGGTGCTTCTGTGAGGAAAGCCAGCGAGCCCCTGGGCGACCGTGTGTGGGGATCGAAGAGCCATGCGGCCAGAGCATGGGTGCGTCGCTGGAGTCCCAGTAACAAATGGCCACCGGTTCGTGACTCCCAACAGCACAGGTTACACCCTAGGGCCCAGCGGGCAGTGCAGGTTCTGCCTCCAGGCGCCAGGCAGCCTGTCCAGGCGTTCTCCCACTGCACAGCCCCCAGCACGTGGCCTTTTCTCCCGCTGCCTCTGTCCTCGCACCTCCCCGGCCCCTGCCCCTCAGCCTCCCTCTCACGAGGACCTGTGACCCAGCCTCAAGCTCCCCCATCACACGCACCTGCAACAGCCTCCTTGCCCCGTCAGATCCCTTGAATCAGGACGGCGCCTGCCCTGCGGCACTGGCCCAGGCGGGCTCAGGAGGCCCGCAGGACTCACTCCTCCCTGACAGGTGTGAGGGTCACACAAGGTCATCGCAAGCCACGCATGAGAAAGATGACCTGGGGGCAGTGGACACACTCTGTGAGCCTTCGGCCGCTCTCCAGGTGTTTCTATTGTGACCGAGTCGCAAGGCAGTCTGCGTGGCAAACGGCGTGTGCGTGCTCAGCCCTGGCTCTCGGCGGGCTCAGCCTCATCTTGCCCAGAACTGCAGGGCACGCACTGAGACCTGGAGGAGTCTCTGTGACTGTGCGTGTACCTGTGTTGTGTGTGCACACACGTGTGCTTGTGTGTGAGTATGCCTAGCTCCATATGTGTGCTCTGTGTGCCTGTGTGTCCATACACGTGCCCCGTATGAGTGTGCCTGTGTGCATATGTATGTTCTTTGTGTGTCTTCATGCACAAGTGTCCTGTGTGAGTGTGCACGTATGCACATGTGTGTTCCCTCTGAACCCATATGCACACATGTGTTCTCATTGTGTATGCCTATGTGCACACATGCATGACTGTGAGTGTGTCTGTATACACACATGTCCTGTATCCCTGTGTATGAGTGTGCCCATATGCACCTGTGTGTCCTGTGTGTGTCTGTATACACACATATGTCCTATGTGAGTGTGTCTGTATACACACGTGTGTCCCTGCGTATGAGTGTGCCCATATGGACATGTGTGTCCTGTGAGGGTGTGCCTGTATACACACGTGTGTCCTGTGTGTGTCCCTGTGTATGAGTGTGCCCATATGCACCTGTGTGTCCTGTGAGTTTGTGCCTATGCACATACATATGTCCTGTGTGTGTCCCTGTGTATGAATGTGCCCTTATGCACCTGTGTGACCACTGTGAATGTGTCTGTATACACACGTGTGTGCCTGTGTATGAGTGTGTCCATACGCACATGTGTGTCCTGTGTGGGTGTGCCTGTATACACACATGTGTTCTCTGTGTGTGCCTGTGTATGAGTGTGCCCGTAGGCACATGTGTGTCCTATGTGAGTGTGCCTGCACACTGCAGCCTGTAAGTGTTGGGGGTAACATTATACCCAGGGTTTTCTACCCCAGCCTACAGCTTCACCCCAAGCCTGCTGCAGGACCCACGGACTCACCCCCAGCCTAGTGCAGGGACCCGCAGCCTCACCCCCCCCCCAGCCTAGTGCAGGGACCCGCAGCCTCACCCCCAGCCTAGTTCAGGGACCCACAGCCTCACCCCCAGCCTAGTTCAGGGACCCACAGCCTCACCCCCAGCCTAGTTCAGGGACCCACAGCCTCACTGCCCCCTCAGCCTGCTGCAGAGACTCACAGCCTCAACCCCAGCCTGTTGCAGGGACCCACAGCCTCATCCCCTCCCACCTAGTGCAGGGACCCACAGCCTCACCCCCTCCCCCCTAGTGCAGGGACCCACAGCCTCATCCCCTCCCCCCTAGTGCAGGGACCCACGGCCTCATCCCCTCCCCCCTAGTGCAGGGACCCACGGCCTCAGTGCAGGGACCCACAGCCTCATCCCCTCCCCCCTAGTGCAGGGACCCACAGCCTCACCCCCTCCCCCCTAGTGCAGGGACCCACAGCCCGCTATTTCCTTCACGGCCATGCTCCAAGTAGCCCTTGCTCCGGTTCCAGGAAGTACCTGGCCCCAGCCCCAGCCCCAGCCCCAGCCCCAGCCCCAGCCCTGCACTTTAGCCCAGCCCTGCGCTCTGTCCTGTTACTGCCCGAGGCCGGCCCGGAACCCTGTCCTACCATGGGCAGCCTGAGAGCCCCACCCGCACGTCTCAGGGGAAATGAGGCAAACAGCTCGAATCCCAGAGGGCCCTTCCTGAGGCCTGTCCGGTCCGCCTTGGAAGGTCACGGCACAGAGAACACCGTGAAAGTCCTCACCGCGCCGCGGGGGCTCTCAGACATCACTGAGTCCCGGGGAAGGGAAGCTTGGTCGGCAGCACGTCCGGGGACAGAGGCTATCAACATGCAGGGCCAGTGAGTGCCGAGGGGAGGGTGGCCAGGTCTGTGGGACCCACGATGGGCAAGGTCACGCCCGGTCAGCCAGGCTACAGGGGCATGGCGCACACCTGCCCTGCACAGGGAGGAGGGGGGCGGGCCAGAACCCCCTTGTCCCTCCTCGACCCTTTTACGCCTCCAGCCTGCCAAGGCCAGGACCTGCCTCCTCTGGGGACGGGCAGGTGTAGGAAGTAGCTGTGAAGTAGACGAGATGTGCTGCCCGTCCCACGTCCCTGGGAAGGGGAGAGGGGCCTGAAGCAGAGGAAGGCGACCCAGGGCAGGCCGGATGCGGAGGTGGGGTAATGAGCTGGATTTATAGAAAAGGAAACACAATACGAGCCCGCGTAATGGCTGTTGACAGAGATTCGGGCTGTTTGTTCGAGGATATTAAATTGACAAACAGCGAAGGTTTGCTGGGCCCGGCCTCTGATTTGCGGGTGCCTGTCTAAAGGTGTGTGCGTTTCCACACGCCAGTCCGGGCGCGGAGATTTCCAGATAACGAGCGAGCTGTAGGAGCCCTGGGAGGCCATTGGTGCTGGTGATCTGCATTTCAAATGTCTCCCAGAACCCCTCCACAGATGAGCTAATTCAGGCAGGAAGTGGGGTGGAAAAGCCACCCCATTGTTCCCACAGAGAGCAGGCTACATTTTTTAAAATTTAATTAAGGCCTTAGATCAGGTCTGCGTAATTAAATCGGCACTGTGAGTAAACAGCGTGATGGATGCGCTCCCGCCGTGGCTCCGCGGCCCGAGTCCTGGAGCTGCCTCCACCCCAGGCTTTCAAGGCTGGGGCCCGTCCGGAATGCGGGAAAGGCTCCTGCAACACGCCGTTTTGTTTTTAATCTCTGCAGAATGTTCTCCTGGCGAGAGCAAACAGAGAAATAGTGTGTGTGGGGGAGTGCCACAACCCCTCCACGTGTCCCCACAGCGCCGCACACACGGCCCACCGTGCTGCCACTCTGGGTGCTTGCCGTTTAGCCAGGGGCATCCGGGTTGCTGGAGAGAGCCAGGAATCTCTCAGACGCCCGGACGGCCTGAGCAATGGGCCCCGTGCATGAGAGCGTCTGCCGGCCAGTCCCAGGCCAGTGCAGAGACCTGGCGGGGGGAGACTATTACGCGGTGGGAATTTGCTCAGGCAGATTACGGCGGGAGGACCGGCCCTGCTACTGTCACGGGAAAGAGCCGCTGCCAGCAAGAAGAGGAGGAGGAGAAAGACACGCAGGTCAGGGGTCAGAGGACTGGAGAGGGAGGGAGAGACACGGGGCGGAGGCGGGCGGTTTCTCTCCCCACAGGCCCTGCCCACGGGGAGCAGAGGTCAGGGGAGGCTCTGCTAGGCTGGCAGCCTCAGCCCGCGCCCGAAGCTGCCGAGGAAACTCCCCCTTCTGCGTGTTCCGGGAGTCGAGGACAGGCATGGTGGGCCTGCCAGGGAAGATTCCAAGAGCCACACAGGAAGGGACACGTCCTGCAGGGTCCACAGAGCATGGGCAGTGGAGGAGGAGGCCGGGAGGCCCATGCCCTCCACCCTGGTGCCCTGTGGCCCTTGCAGCTGGCCCAGTGCTCCACAGTTGTCTGCCCTTGGCTAAGCAGAAACCACCCGTTAGGGCTGTAAGGGGGCGCTGAGAGAGTGGGTAGCCTCAGGGGCTGCTGATTCATGGAGGTCCTTTAGATAATTATTGAATTTTTATTTATCATTATTATTATTATTTTAATTTAGTATAGGGCACACGCACTCACCAGAGAGAGAGAAAGTGAGAAAGCAAGCTGCCAGCTTCGGAACTTGAACCGTGGTTGGCCATGTGGGAGTCCAGCACCTTAATCACCACGCCACCTGCTGGAACCCACAGCAAATTGTGAACCACATTTTGGAGCTTTTGGGTCACTCTCTGAGCTCCAAGGCCAGAGCAGTGGTCCCACCTCAGCCCCACCAGCGGGTGCTCGGTCGACACGTTCCTAGGGAATTGCAGCGGCTTCGAGAGGCCCTCTCTGGACACACCCGCACTGGCTGCCCTCCCATGGCCTCGCCTGGAGGACGACGGGCACTCCCAGGGGCAGCTCGCCCAGGTGAGGGCATCGGCGCTCACCCTTCCAGTTGTGAGCAGACGGGGATGCCAGGGCTTAGCGGAATCTGACCACGTGCAAGGTTAACACTCTGAATGGCGCTCACATCAGAGCCTCCACTCCAAACTGGGAGCCAGCTGCCCGAGCTTTGACGCCCCAGGGAGCTCTCACTCCAGCCTGCCCTGGCACTCCCCCCACGCCACTCTAGCCCCCCTCCCCCTCACTGCATGATCTCTCGGAGCGCAGAACAACGCACCCCACACGGCTCGCACGAGGATCCCAGCGTGCGCCTTCATTCTTGGAATGAAAACTTACACCTGGGAATGGGCCGGTCGGCCAGACATGTGGGTGTTTTGAGTGCACGTGGCCAATATCACCAAGAACGAGGAACAAGGACCTCAGAGCTGTGGCAAGCGGAGGCCACAGGCCAGAGTGCCGGCAGTGTATGTGGAGAGCGCTGGTCCAGGGCTGTGAATTCGGGCTGAGTTTTGTCTGAAAAGGCGGGGAGGCCGGCTGACATGGGCTGGTCCCGTTTCTGAGCTCGCTGGTTTCGGGGTGAGTTATGGTTGTATTATTCATAAATCTGTTCATAGAGGTAAACAGGGAGATTGTGCCTCCACGAGATATTAATAACTTAATGAGTCTGTGCTATTTGTTTATGTAACGGGTAATGGGATCTCTGCAGGGGCCAGATATAATATTGCAATCCAGTAACTCAATGACTGCTGCTAAACTCACTTACAGAGTGTGTTGTCTGAGAAGCCAAGTTCAGAGCCCTAATGCGGTAATGAGCGGGCAGGTGTCTGTGGTCCCGGAGGCAGGCCCGCCTCTGACACCTCGTTCTGGGGGTTGGCAGCCAGGCCAGACCCTGCCTACAGTGGCTGCTCCTCCTCACACAGCACCCACCCCCACGACACTCCTGCCCCTCTCGGCAGATAGGCTCTGCCCGTCCCCACCCCCAGACCACTCTCTGGGCTGCCTCTCTGCAGCAGGCAGAGGACCAGCGCCCTCCTCTGCGGATCACCACTGTCCCAGCCAACGCCCTCCCGGCTGCCCCCGAGCCCCACTGTCCCAGTCGGTGTCCTCTGCTCCCAAGCCCCACTGTCCCAGCTGGCTCCCTCCCAGCTGCTTCCGGAGCCCCAGGGCACGTGCTCATTCTTTTCTCTTTTTTTTTTGGAGAGGTTTTCGCTATAGGGCACATGCGCTCGCCAGAAAGACAGAGAGAGACAGAGAGACAGAAAGCGAGAAATCACCCCCCAGGGAGGATGGTCACGTCGCAATCCCTTCTCCTCTATTCTCCTCTCGGGATCTTGGGCACGCACGCACACGTGCCCGGTGTGAGTTTAAGCCACCAGGTCCGGGACTTGAACCACGGTCGACTACATGGGAGTTCAGCAACATAGCCATTACGCCAGCTGCTGGTTCCCGACCTGCTGGTTCTTCCAGGCCTGTTGGGACTTGAGCTGTACCCCCCGGGTTCCCTGCCCTTGGCTCAGCAGAAGCCTTTATTTATTTTTATTATTATTATTATTTTAATTGACCACAGGGCACATGTGCTCACCTGAGAGAGACAGAGACAGAGCTGGAAGTTGCGGTCCTAACCCTGGCACTTCAGTGTGTGCTGGTCTGGAGGTGAGGCCTCACAGAGGTGACAGTACTCACGAGTCAGCACGGCGGGCCCTGAGCCGCTACTCCTGTGCCCTGTAAGAGAAAACGCAGGCACAACTCAGGACACGGAGCATGCCGGTGGGGTGGGAGGAGACTGCCGCCCGTGCAGAGACACTGGGCACCTCCCAGGAGCTGGCCCTCCACACCCCTGACCTGCCGTCTCAGCCTCCGGCCCTTTGCCCTGTCGGGTGGCCCTTTGCCGCCTGGTGCCCAGGGCTCACTCGGTATCTGTGTCCCGCACCCAGGGAGGCTATGGGAAGTCTGAGCCCAGGGGAAGGCCTCCCCGACCACGCAGACCTGCAGGCTGTGCTGCGAGTGCAGGCCCTCCTCGGTGCCCTTCGTGAAGAACAGGCAGGTTGAGTCACGTGACGAGGTCTCCCGCTCCCTGTGGCCGGTCAGGGTCTCGGGTGTCGGCAGCCGCCCAGCCCGCCAGCCCACCGTCCTCCCGGCGTGTGTGCCCACCCAGCGCCGCGCCCGTCTGCACCACGGAGGACAGCGGTTGCTCCCGTCTTAACGGTAGAGAGAAGAGGAAAGGGGCACCCACCATCACCCTCGGAGGGCGAGGCTTCCTGTGGGCTCATGGTGAAGACGGGTCGTTCCCACTCAGATTCCCTGGTGCCCAGCTGCTCCCAGGGAGCTCTGGGAAGAGGGGCCTTGTCCCTGCTGACGGTGACAGCCCCTGCGGCAGCGCGGGTATGCCCTCCCAGCGGGCGCTCGTGCCCGGCTCCTCCCCTGGGCACCTGGACCTTGGCCAGGCAGTTCCTCGTGCGGGGCCTCCTGCGCTCCAGCACCTTCCACAGCACCCGGCCCGCCTTGCCCACTGGACACAGTCGCCCCGGAGCGCCCGCCCCAAACTGCAACAGCCCGGAATTCCCCCAGAGGTGCCGAGCGTCCCCACAGGGCAACCTCACCTGGCCCCACGGCCTTCTCCTACTTCCCGCCTCCTTAGGCTCACGACGAGGCGCTAAGGAGACACGCAGAGTGCCGAGCGTCTGCGTCAGGACAGCTCACACGCCCCCGCGGTTTCCCACAGCCGCCGCGTGCCCCGGCATGTCGTCTGCACGTTCCCACGAGGCCGCGAGCCCGGTCTCAGGCGTCACTCACACATGCACACAAGCCCTTCCCCGAGCCTCCGTTTCCCTACCGGTAACACGGGCCACGACCACCTTGCAGGACCGAGGCGAAGGGCAGCCGAGGAATGAGGGTGCCTCTGGGCTGCGGGCTGACGGGCGCTGGAGGCCCTCCCTTCTCACTCAAGGCCCTCGGGTGCTGGGCCCGGGCAGAGTGAGCGCCTCGGCCCTCGGGGTCCAGCTCTACTCTGCCTGTCGCCAAGGTCCCATCGTCCCCGGGTGCTGGGAAGCTGACGATGCCTCGGGGAGCCGAGGACTCTCAGGTGTCTCTCAGGATGGGAGTCGGTGTGACCAGGCAGCCGCGGGCCGGCGGGGTTGGCAGTCCCGTGCCACCTGGCTCAGCAGTCCGCGGGGAGGCCGTCTTCCCTGCAGCGCCAGCCCCGCCCCAGCCCGTGCCCATCCCCGGCCCACACCCCTGGGCGTTCTTTCCTCGCGCATTTCTGCCGTGTTGTCTCTCTCGCCTTTGTTTGTGAGCTGCCGAGTGAAACAGCTAATTCAGATTTTTACTGTGGATAAACAAATACAGAAAACCAACAGATGTGTTTTGCAGATGTACTGAACAAAAATAACATCCGCCTTGGTGGGAGCGCCAGAGCAGGAGTACGGGCCGGTGCTAGAGCCGGAGACGCCCTCCCGGCCCTGGGGAGAGGCACCGAGCCCTCAGCAGGAGGGGTCACCCAAGAGCCGGCGGCAGGCGACAAACGTGGGGCAGGAACCCACAGAGCAGCAAAGGAGCCAGCCCGGGGACTGGTGGGCAGAGGGGCAGATCCCAGGAGGGAGGCCCAAGAAGACCCCTAGCAGATGAGGGGTCAGGCCAAAGTGTGGGCTTCGAGGTGCACCCAGAGGCTGAGGGCCAGCAGAGATTTGGACCTGAGAAACGAAAACACACAGGAGTCCTGAGGGCAGCCAGTCTCTTCTGGGGCAAGTCCCCAACCACCACATGAGGGGACAACCCCCGCCAGCAACACCTCATCAGCTCCTCCTCCCGACTCCAGATGCCAACAGGTTCCGGGCCGCCATGTTGGCTCACAGGAGAGCAGGTGCTGGGCCCCCACCCCGTGCCCTCAGCAGCCCCGCACCTTCACCGTCCTGGCTGGCATCTCTTCCTTGCGTCACTCTTCTGAGATGCCACCAGCCCCAAGAGGCCCCTTCCTGCATGCCCCCCCCCCCCCGCCAGGAGGAGAGGGCCAGACAGAGCTCCGACTGCAGCGGTGTGGGGAGAGAGGCGGGGGGGGGGCACGTCTGAGCCCGGTGCCTGGGTGGACTCGTGGGGTCCCTGCTCGAGGCAGGGCCGCACCTCTGGCTGCCAGCCCAGCCACATGTCCGGGTGGTGCAGGGGACATTCTCCTTCCCGTGTGGCCCCCTCCACTTGTTTCGAGGCCCGGCACAGCCCCTCACTGTGGGGAGGGAGCGTGGGCTCTCTCTTCCAGAAACAGTGCTGCTACTCTGGGCTCCCTTCTCTGGCCATGGCTTCTGCAGACATCAGACCTCTGTCCTTCCCCAAATACCCAGACCCCTCCACACACACTCACACACACTCACACACATGCACGCCAGTCCTACACACACACATGTGGTCATACATTCTTAGATGTGACAGCATGCACACAAACACACAGGCATGAAACACAACCCACACGAGCATGCACACATGTGCACACATGTATAGTCACACATGTGCATGTGCACACACTGCTATTCCTGGAGCCCAGGAAACTACCATCCGGCCTAAAGAAAGCCTCAGCAGAGGAACAACGGGGCCCTCCAGCCCGAGCCCGGCCTGGGAGGAGAGGCTGTGACGTTGTTTCTTCCCACGTGGAAGGAGATGGCTCCCAGGCGAAATCTTGCTTGCCTTTTCTTTCAGAAGTGACTGTCGGGGGACCAGCAGTTAGCGTAATGGCTATGTCGCTGGACTCCCACGTAGTCGACTGCGGTTTGAGTCCCGGACCCGGCGGCTTAAACTCACACCGGGCGCGTGTGCGTGCGTGCCCAAGATCCCGAGAGGAGAATGGAGGAGAAGGGATTGCGGCGTGGCCATCCCCCTGGGGGATGATTTCTCGCTTTCTATCTCTCCGTCTCTCTCTGTCTGTCTGGCGAGCGCACGCGCCCTATAGCAAAAACCTCTCCAAAAAAGAAAAAAAAAAAAAAAGAAGTGACTGTGGGACAGATGCCAGAGAGCTTTCTTCTCGCCTGACTGTGCCCCCAAACAGCATAAAAGGCTCCGAGAACTTCAGAACGAAACAGGGAAAGGTTAAGCTCGCCCCCCTGGTGGGCTACCTGGGGAGGGGTGGTGTGAGGGTGGAGGGCAACCCTGCACTGCCCCCTCCGTGGCCCTGGTCGTCCCCACGGGCCCTGGTCCTCTCCACCTGGCCAGCTGTCTGGAAGTGACCCTCCTGCAGCGGCTCCTTTGTTGGCACTGGCTTGGGACTGGGGAGGTTCCAAAAGAGGTTTTCAAATCGGGGGCTTTTATTCCTAACACGGAGGAGCCCTGGATGGGCGGTGGCGAGTGCTCGTCCCAGCTCTGGGGCACAGACAGGAATCCAGGCGGTGGAAGGACAGAAGAGCTGCCGCCTAGGAGCAGTCTGGCTGCCTGGAGCCAGCCCAGCCCAGGGCGCTGCAGTTGCCACCGTGCTGAGCGCAGAGCACAGGGGCCGACCTCGCCGTCCAGCGGGGCAGCAGGCCGCGGGGACCTCTGCAGGAGCCCCAGTGGGGTGCGGTCGCTCACGTAGCACGGGCCCAGCTCTCCCTCCTGCCAAGAACCAGGGCTGAGGCCCAGGACGGAAATGTCTGGGGGTCCCGATGAAAACCAGAAGCGCGCGCCCATCCGCCCGGCGCCGACGCTCTGCCCACCAACCATGGCCCATGAGGCTGTGGAAAAGCGGCCCCTCTCAGAGCTCCTGTGAGTGAGGACTCGTGGTCTTGCTCCTCCGCCCAGGTGGGCCCAGTGTGAGTGTGACCCATGGCTCCCAGAGGTCCGTGTCCCACCGAGGCCTCGGTGGCCCTCAGTGGCCCTCGCTGGCAGGGAAACGGGTGATAGGTGAGCTCCAAACAGAGGCTTTGCTTCTGAGGAGCTCCTGCCCAGGGACAGGGCCCCGCCCCGGCAGCTCCACGCGGGTTCTGAAAGCCTCGCCAGCCCTGGACTCCCCGGCTGTTCCCTAACTAAGCACTCACATTTATGGGCGGTCATGAAGACCCCTCAGCAGACGTGAGCCAGAGCCGCAGAAACAAATAAGCAGAAATTCTAATTCTCAGTGAACTAGCTGACCCCGGCCGAGTAATGACACGATCAGATGCCGCCGTCCGCCTGTCTCACAGGGCCGGACCTGCTGCCGTGGTGAGCGGCCTCAATCCCGACCCTGCCGTCTGCACTGGAGGGCTCCGGGTCCTTCTGCTGACCCGCTGCCCAGTGCTACAGCTCTAGGGACGCAGCCTGGCCAGGGACAGGTCCTCTCGCGGGGAGGGGCTGTGTCCTGTCCTCGGCCGTCTCTGGTGTGCAGTAGGTCTTCAGCTGGTGCTGGCAGTAGGCCTGCCCCACAGAGCCCAGGAGCACCTTCCCCAAACAGGACAGAAGGCTGCCCTCGGAGAAGGGGAGACGGCACCCGCCACCCCGCAGCCCGCCCTGTGCCTACCAGCCTCCCAGACTGCGAGGGCCTGGTGGCCAGAGAGCCCTGCCCAGGGTCCCCTCCCAGGGGCCCCTCCCAGACAGGGCACACCCCTCACAGCAGGGGACACCTGACGCAGACCCTCCACCCTGGCTCAGTCCCGTCCCCCAGAGCTCGCCCAAGCTTTCTGGCCGCGTCCCTTCATCATCAGGCCAGGCTGGCGGCCTGCTGGGCAGAGAGGCTGTGCGTAGCTGGGGCCCGGCCACACCCAGGCCGCCTGCCCTGGCACGTGCCCACACGGGCTCTGTGCTTACACGTGCTCACTGATGGCATTGCTCCAGAGGCCTGGCATCCCTCACCTGGCTAATTCCCCTGGGCTTCAGAGCCCTGAGTGGGAAGCTGGGCGCACGGTGAGTCTGGGGAGGGGGGTTCAGCCCCGGTGAATACACAGACACAACGCCCTGGTTCAGCAAATGGGGTGGAGCCTGCCGTGTCCGCCTCGGGCCCTCACTTCCCGGGTGACAGCCGACATCCCGAGAGCCATGATCACAAGCTCTGTGTGGCCAGACCAGGGCAGGGGCCGGCAGCCTGGCCAGGAAGCCCCAGCACACAGGATGCTGTCACGTCAGATACCACAACAGGACGGACCTGCGTGCGCTGGGGACAGAGGTGCACGTCAGGGCCGCCCCAGTGAGGACGCAGCGTGGAGGTACAGGTCAGGGCCGCCCCCGCGAGTACGCAACGTGGAGGTGTAGGTCAGGGCCGCCCCCGCAAGGACGCGACGTGGAGGTGCAAGTCAGGGCCGCCCCCGCGAGTACGCGACGTGGATGTGTAGGTCAGGGCCGCCCCTTGAGGATGCAGCACAGAGGTGCACGTCACGGCCGCTCCCGAGAGGACGCAGCATGGAGCATCCTGGTTGCTGATCCCAGGACACGGTCAGCATCCCGCCTGCAGGTCCTGGCGTCCTCCGTCACTAAGACCTGAGGACACCAGGGAGCCACCCCACGGTGCTTCTCAGGGTCTGTCACCAGCTCCCTTCCTGCGACACTCTCCCGGCCCGGGCGGTCAAGTGTGGAGTAGGGTTGTCCCTGTCCCAGGTGTGAGGACAGATGGCCCGGAGCTGGGGCGTGCGCCTCCAATCCCGGCTCTGCCACTCACTGCTGTGTTCTCCAGCAAGCCCTGGACGCTCCCCGAGCTTTGGTGAGTGTAGACAAGGCCAATAACTCAGGCCTCAGAAGACCAGGGCAGGTAAGGATCGGAGGCCCTGCCTGCTGCTGGGCCAGAAACTCACACAGTTTCTTTCTGGAAAGAAAAGTTTATTCATCCCTGAGTCCGAGACAGCCGCCCCCCCCACCCACCCACCTGGGGCCTCAAGCCGCCGGCCACCCCAGCCAAAGAGGTCTCCAGACATGGACCGGAGCCCTGCCCCGTGGGTGGCTGAGAAGTGCCCCGGTGCGTGCTGCGTCCTGCTACCCTGACGCCACTGTACAGACAGGCACACGGGCCAGCGTCAGGCACTCCCACGGCTAGGAGGTGGAGGAGCAGGATTCAGACCCAGGGAGTCACCTCCCCGCCGGGGCGTCTAGGTGTCCTGGAGTCCAGGATGCAGAAATGAGGCGGGCCTGCCCAGCAGGGTACACGGGGCTGCAGAGCTGCCCTCCCCAAGTTGGGAGGGTCTCCTGGGAATGGGCCCCGGAGGCAGCCGGGACCAGCAGACCCCTCTGTCTGGGCAGGGCAGGTGGGCACCAGGAGAGCTGAGGTCCAAAGGCCCGGAGCCCCAGCCCGCGGACGCTGTGTGGAGCCAGGAGCTCTGGAGGCTGAGCCGCGGCCAGGGCGAAGGAGGAAGTGAGAGCATGGTGGTCCCAGATGCTCTCCAGTGGTCCTGCCCCACCCTGTGTGTCAGCAGAGAAAGGCCGCCCTCAGTCCAGGCTGCCCCGGGTGCCTCTCTGAGGAGGGAGGGGCCGGTCAGGCTCCGCCCAGGCTCAGGGCGGCCCTGCAGCGTGCTCGCCCGCGTGTGATCAAACGCTCTCTGCCACACTAATTTTGTCTTCTCTGTCTATTTTGGGAAGTAGATTCTTAGATCAGCAATTAGACATGTCATTTGTACTTTTGGAAAGGGGGTAGTTCGCAAAGTCTATAATTGAGAATAGTAATCAAATTGGTTGACAGCTTCAATGACACTAAAATGGTAATTAATGGTAAATTTTTGATGGAATGTATAATATTTATCTATTTTTGAACTTTTTACTGATTAGCAACAAGCTCTGATACATGACTTCCTTTCTTGTCTGATTTCTATAGTTGGTATCGGGTTTTTGTTTTATTTTTCCATTAAAAGTTTCCTTGGGGAAGGGAGAAGCCACGTGGGAACGCACATCTGGGCCAGCTCACCTGCGGCATCTCCGCAGGGGCGCGGCAGGGGCTGGGAGCCAGTCTCCTGGCCTGAAGCTTTGCTGAGGCAGGGGTGGAGGGGAGCGAGGCCCGGGATCTCCAGGCTGAGAAGCTCCTGGTGCACCCCGGGGCGGCCTCGCCAGCTGCCATGTCCGAGTGCAGGTGAGCTGCGGACCTGGTGCTAGCCCTGGTCCTCTGTCCCGGAACATGGACAACCTGCGCTGGACACAGCCGTGTGCCCGTCACCCCAGGGGAGTGCGACAAGCCAGGATGTGTTGATGGGCTGGGGCTGCCGCGGGCAATGCACAGATGCAGACCTCGCAGTCCTGGCTGCAGGACTAGGCCTAGCCGTCGGCCCGCCCCCTCCCTGGTCCTCAGTGCACACCTGTGCCTTCGACTCTCCTCTTACAGGGACCCAGTCTGGTGGGATGAGTGCCCTCCCTACTGCCCTCACGTGGACTCGGCCGCCACTGTGAAGCCCCCATCTCCAGATAAGGCATATCCTGAGGGTCTGGGGCTAGGGCTGCAGACCTGCAGACACTTGCAGTCCACAGCAGGTGGTGCCCGCTTCTCCCGCTGTGGGTCTGAGTCCAGCAGAAGGGTCGGACAGAAGCTGTCCTCAGAGGTGGCCAGGTCCCATAGGACGCCCTCCGGGCCAGAGCGCAGGAAGCCGGGACCATGGGCTGAGCCGTGTAGCCGTGTAGCCAGTGTTGGTCTGCAGGGCCCCCTTCCGCACAGAAGCAGCGTCCCAGGCAGCAGAGAGAAGGCTACTGGCCAGCTCTCGCCGAGGACGAGCTGGAGAAGTGCAGTCACCCACCGGGAGGGCCCCAGCTCTGCGGGAGCTCCGACATCAGACCCTGGGGGCTGCTCATGGCCCTGGCGCCGGCCGGCCACAGATGGGGTCCTGGGAATGTGCCCTCATCAGTGGTCCCTTTCCTCAGCCACTGCCCACAGTGGGGGCCGCCCTTGGCAGTCAGCGTGTCTGCCAGCTTTCTTCTCGGGGGCCTCGTCTCTGCTGCCAGCCAGGGCCCTGCCGGGACTGAGGCTGCTGGAGCTGTGCTCTCCGATCTCGTCCTGGGTCCTCGAGGTGCCACACTGTCCTGTGCTCTGCTGCAGGCTGGGGCAGGGGACACCACACACCCAGGTGGCTTCAGAGCCCTGGAATTGGCCTACACACCCTGATGTGCATGGTGAGGGAGCGGCCCCCTTGTCTGCGTGTGAAGCATGTTCTCGAACTGCAGTTTTTGCTTCCAAACGAGGCAGGGGCACAAGTCCACCTCTCCCACCACGCTGTCCCCAACGGACCCTCAGACTACGGACGGCACCAAAATTCTTTCTGCCCAGGCGTTTGACAGAGGAACTAAACAGAGCGATGAATGAGGCCCAGGGACCCGGGAAGAGCAGACTCTGGCTGGAAACCTACCTGCTGTCGTGAAGGCTCGCCGCGATCTCTGTACTGGGCCGGCCTGTTCCCAGGATATTCTCTGTGCTGGGGAGATTCTGACCGTCGGCCACAGCGGGCTGCAGAGCAGGTGCCCTGCCGATCCTTTGTCCCCTCAGCCTCACCTGGGCCACTCTAGACTAGGCCCTGCTCTGTACACTCGGGCCCAGCCCACGGAGACGGCCCCCTCCCAGCTCCCCAGGGTGCGTGTGCTGACGCACACGTGGAACAGCGGCCTGTGGGGCAGCGTATCCAGCCCCAGGCTTCTCCTGAGTCCCGGGTCAAGGGCTTGCAAGCCAGAGGGACAGAGAGGGCGCAGAGAGACTGAACTCCCGGAGGCCTGGGAGTGTCCAGGAGGCCTAGACACTTAGCACAACTGGGACAGAAGCAGGAGGCCTTCCCTGTGTTTGCAAGGCACACAGCCAAGACCAGGCGTCCCAGGGCTGCCGGAGCACAGTGTCCCTGCCAAGCCCGAGACTCAGGAGCTCAGGCAGCCAGAGATGGACCCTGAGTCTTCAGAGCAGACAGCTGAGCTGGGCAGGGGTGCTCGGGGTGACCCGTCTTGAGTGAGGCAGCCTCTGAGGACTCCCCAAAACATCCAGGTAAAGTGTGAGAGCAGGATAAAGGAGGGCAGGTGGGACAAGACTGGAGACATTCAGGTCCTTTCTCCATAAGTGACTCAGTCCCTATCCGTGAGCCGGAAGGAGATGGGGCAGCGGCTGCCGGAATCTGTCCAGGGCACTCTGCTTCCCTCACAGGCTGGTGAGCCTCTGGCCAGTCCACGACGAGCTCACCTTTGCCTCCTGCCCCAGCGCTGGCGCCCACGACCATGCAGAAAGGGCGCCCAGCAATACTCATCACTACTGGCCAACTGCAAGGTGGGACCTGGCACAAGACAGCCTCGGATCCTGGCCAGGCCTCTGGGATCTTATCCTGCAGCAGAAAGTGGGGGAGCACGGGACAGGCAGCCCCCGCCTCCCTCTGCCAGCTGTGTGGCTAATCACCGCGGCCAGACCTCGTGCTCCCGCCGCGGCGCAAACATATCCTAAATCCGATTGATAAGATGTAGAACATCGCCCCCACCTTCCGTGCAGTCAGGTCAGGGAGAGGTGACGTTCATCGCATTACTTGGCATAAACATGATTTTAATAATTACCGTGGGCCAGAACCCGTGCTGGTGCTTGAATAATGAGCACTGAATTCTATTACAGCGCCGTATTGGAAATCTTCCAGTTCGGCTCCTTCGGCGTCCGAGAGGCACGCCGGGTGCAGAGCGTCCGTCCGAGGTGCACCGGGCAGCAGCGCACGGCTCTGCTGTGCTCCGGCGCTCCGATGGTACCTTGTTTTGCAGCCATGGAGAGAACATCTGAATTCCCGTCTGTGTTTGCAGTTGAGGGGATTTGCTGGAATTCGTTATCATTTTAGGTAGTTTTCTTGTTCACTGAAGATAATTCCTCCTACCTGAGGACACATGGTCTTACGACAACATCTCCACATTCGAAGCGACTTGTTTATAGTTCTTGCGCACCCTCGGCATCAGGAAGCTGTGGTAGCTGCACATGGTGGTGAGTGGAACCCCGCCCAGGCCCTCAGGCAGGGCAAGAGCTCCAGACCAGCTCCCACAGCCCCTTCATCTTTCAGACGAAGACATGAAGCCCAGGGAGGTTAATTGACTCACCCAAGGTTACTTGAATAATGTAAGGCCCTTTGGTAACTCGTGTTAACTCTGCACTTCAAACATCTCACTCCCCAAGTGTATTTAACTGGTCAGTTTGATTCACTAACCCACATCTCAAGGAAGTGTGGGAAGTTAATGAGCAGCCTATGAGCTGCACGTTACAAGGGCTCACTGCTTGAACGATCCAGAGCCCCTGCCTCTCCGTGGAAGAAGCAAACAGAATCCCCTCTGTGGTGTGACATTACACACACTCACACACACACGCACACATGCATACAGAGAGAGTGTGAGGGAGAGAGAGATACACCCTCACAGGGTCTCATGCCATGAACCCTGCCCCAGACTCCAGCTGCACACCCAAACTGTTCTCAAGACAACTCAGGACCGTGCTCAGCTCTGTGGCTTCCAGCCTTCAGGGCACTCATCGCCCCCCAGGGCCACAGGTGGGTGCATGCTGCAGTTCCAGCACACACAGAGCTCAGTGTTTCCTGAGAAGTCACAGGAGAGGACTATTAGTGGAGAAGTCCACAAATAGAGAATATGCACACATGCACACACATGCACGCATGGCACATGCATGCGCGTGCATGTACAGAAGTCACACCCTGTCTGGTGATCCTGCACGCTGTTGATCTACAGTCATTAACCCTTATTTTGCAGATCTCGAAACAAGTTCAGTAGAGTATCCCATGCGAGCCCTGAAAAGATCACAGGTGCTATGGTTACCATGTCTTTTAAGAAAAAAGAAAGAGAGAGATTCAAGAGTTTAAAGAGCTTACATCAAATAGTCCCTAGCAGGGACACAGGTCATCACCTCATCTCACCTCTGCTCTTCCCACCACACCCCACTGCACCCCAGTCAACCCCACGTGTGTTTCTGCCTTTCTCTGACCCTGACCAGGCACCTGAAGTCCCACTGTCCAGAAATGACGCACACCTCTCCGTTTGTTCAGAAGCTCCTGGACCTTGCCTTGCTTTTATGTCTACCCGTAGGTATTCTAAAAGTCACGTTATTATCATGAATGGACTCCGCTGTTCATCTCCACTTGAAATCAAAAATTTCTGGAAAAATCTTCTGGTTTGCTTTTGCCCATGTACCTTTTAGCTCAGCGATGTCACCAAATCCATATGTAATTCTATGGTGTTTTCAATGAAACTTTGACTTTCTAAGGACACAACCACATCCTAAGTGAATGTTCATCTTTTCTTTGTTAATTATGTTTAATAGAATTTCTACCAGATTATTAATGGGACATTTGGGCCCAGTGGACAAAGTGATTTTAAATTGTACATAGAAGATAGACTTCCAAAATTAGCATTTGTTTAATCAAGGGTAAATAGCTCCTTTGATTGAAACAGTGTGGTGTTTCCACACACAGGCACACAGATCAATGGGACATAATAAGATGTCCAGAGTTAGTCACTGGATGGTCAGTTTTAAGTGTCAGCTTGGCAGGGCTACAGTCCCAGTAATTCAATCAGACACTAAGCCAGGCATTGTAGTGAAGGTATTTTGTAGGTGGTGTTCACTTCTATAACCAGCTGACTTTAAGCAAAGGAGATTACCCTCCATAATGTAAATAGATGACATCCAACTGGTTAAAGGCCTTATGATCAAAATCTAAGATTCCTTGGAAAAGAAATTCATCCTTAAGACTATGGCATTCAGCTGGTGGCATGGTAGTTGAAATGGCTGAATCCTCTAATGGCTGACTGCATGGTTCAAGTCCCGGACCCAGTGGCTTGGGAAACATGCCAGGTTCATGTGGGTGCATGCCCAAAATCCCAAAAGGAGAATGGAGAAGAAGAGATTGCAGCAAAACCATCCATCCTGGTGGGTGACTCCTCTCTCTCTCTCTCTCTCTCTCTCTCTATCTCTATCTCTATCTCTCTCCCCCCCCCCCTCCAGTGAGCACACATGCTCCATAGCAAAAACAAAACAAAACACAAACACAAACAGAAACCAGACTACAGCGTTGACTCTGCCTGAACTCCCAGGCTGCGGGCCTGCCCTGCAGGTTCTAGGCACTACACTGCACAGACACATGAGCTAACTCCTTAAAATAAATCTCTCCCGTCTTCTGAATTGGTTCTTTGATCTGATTAGGTGGAAAGGACTAATGACGCCGTTTCTAGTGGCAGAGTCTGTGGTGCCATGTGTCGATAGATGTTCGCAAAATATCACCACTGGATACTCCTAATCAAATACTTAGAGGAGACGAGATTCTGGGTGACCATTTATCCGATGCCTTGGAACGTGTTTGTCAAAGTAACAAGTATAATGAGATTGGCTGGTTGCCCTAATTGTGCTCAGCGAAGTAGGGAAAGCAAAGAATGGGCTGAGGGACTGGAATCCCAGCTCCAGCCCCGTAAACAGCCTGAAACTCCCATGTCTCCCCAGAAGCCCTTCTCTCCACTTGCCACAGAACTGAAATTTCAGAAAACTGACTCTAGAGGCTCATCCTGCAAATGGCTGAATTGCAACAAAATTTGAATTCCCACCCTCACATACTACCTGCTGCTGAAGTGAGGGTATCAGCTGGGGAGAAAGAGTCTGTCTTTCAAGAAAATGATGACTTTTCTCAAGATCCCACCACCCCTCTTTGCTTCTCAAGACTCTAGACCCAGCAGGTCTTAAAGATGAGATAAAAACTTCTATCCATGGGGAAACCAGCAGTTAGCGTCATGGCTATGTCGCTGGACTCCCACGTAGTCGACCGCGGTTCGCGTCCCGGACCCGGTGGCTTAAAATTCACACCAAGCACGTGTGCGTGCGTGCCCAAGATCCCGAGAGGAGAATGGAGGAGAAGGGATTGCGGCATGACCATCCCCCCTGGGGGGTGATTTCTCGCTTTCTGTCTCTATGTCTCTCTCTGTCTGTCTGGCGAGCGCACGTGCCCTATAGCGAAACCCTCTCCAAAAAAAAAAAAAAAACTTCTATCCATGGGACTAGCAGATGGAGTAGTGGTTACGTGGCTGGACTTCCATGTGATTGACCATGGTTCGAGTCCCAGACCCAGTGACTTAAAATTCACGCCGAGCATATGTGCATGTATGCCTAAGATCCTGAGAGGAGAATGGAGGAGGAGGGATTGTGGCATGGTCACCCCTCGAGGGGGTGATTTCTCACTTTCTGTTTCTCTGTCTCTCCATTGAGCATACATACCCTACAGCCAAAATCTCTCCAAAAAAACTTCTATCCACGACTAAGTATGCTGCATTCCAAAAGAAGTGCATTTTCCAGCCTGTGCAGACAGAGGTGCTGGGACTGTGTATGGGAATGTGCAGTCATGGTGGAAGGACCATGAAGGGGCTTTGGCTGGATTTACTGACATGGGGTTCCTGAGCAGGTTCTGGATTCAAAGCTGCAGCTCAGGCGTGGGCAGAGGGGCCTGGACAGATCTCTAATAGTGTGACCGACTGGATGAAGCACAGGCCATGCTGAGTAAGTTGGAAATGCCAAGCCTGCTTTGGTTTAAGGTAGAATAAGGAATTCCCAGGCTTAGAGAGCTTGGAAGCTAGGTGGATTTTTCATCTAAGAAAGCATACCTTTCACCAGAACTACGAGAAGTCGACGTGCGAGAGCGCCCTGGCCTCGAGGACTTCGGGACAGACATCACGGTGGGAACTCCTGCCACAGACCTGGGGCCCCAAGAGCAGTGGGGGCCACTGAACTCTGTTGTGAAGGGGGCCAAGAGGCAGCACTTTACAGCCAGACCCCGGTGGGCAGGGGGCTATGCTGGACAGCAGCAGCATGGCAACACTCAGCAGGTCCCGACTGGCAGAGACCTGTGCTGTTGGCTGGTGGGCAAACGTGTCCACAAAGCGGAAATAGACCGGCGGTCTCCCAGAAGCTCACTTGGTCTGCACAACTCGAGGAGTCCCAGGTCAAGTGCACAAATGTCCCACTTAAATCCTGCAGACAGAGCCACAGCCACTCAATCCATTTTCAAACTTGAGCGTTGCAGACCCAAAATTTCTTGAGTGAAGGGAAGGCTTATTCTACGTTAAGAAGGAACTGGCTACACTGCCAAAAATGTATACTGTTGATCTTTCTCCTGGTCTTCCCCCAAAGAGACTGTGGCCTTTTACCAAAGTAAATGTGCATGGAGGAAAAAGAAGTCATCACACTCCTGTGGCCTGAGAGGACACTAGCTCTGAACTGACAATCCCAGGAGACTCAAATGTCCCCGTGGCCTGCTAGTGGAATGGGGGCTTGTGAGGGTCAGGTAATCCAGGGCGCTTCGGCCCAGGGCCAGTGGCTCTTCAGTCCATCCCCCAGTCCCAGAATAAAGAGTTGGAATAGATGTGCTCAGCACATGACACACTCTCCACACGCGTCTGGTGACCTGCTATCGAAGAGCTTCATGGTGGAAACAGGCGAAAGTCACTAGAACTGCTACTTCCTGAGAAAATGGTCATTCAAAAGCAATCCTGCATTCCTGGCAGTATTACAGACAGTAGAACTCTCATCACAGACTTGAAGGATGCAGGGGGGTGATCCCTATCACAGACCCCATTCAACTCGTGTTTCCGGCCTGTGCAGAAGACAGATGGGCCCAGGAGAATGACAGTGGATTATTAACCAAGAGGTGACTGCAATTGCCACTGGGATGCTAGGTGTGAATTATCATAGTCCCTGGCACCTGGTAGGCAGCTAGCTATCTGAGGGATGCCTGCTTCTCCGTCTCACTTAATAAACATCGCCAGAAGCTGTTTGCTTTCAGTTGGTAAGGCCAGCAATATACCTCCACTGTCCTACCTCAGGGGTATATCGACTCCTCAGCCCTGTGTCAGAACTTATTGGGTCACTGGAAAAGTCATGACATATTCTTCTGTACAAAACTGTGCTGTGACTTTTCCAATGACCCAATACTTTGCAGGAATCTTGGTTGCCTTTCCCTTCCATAAGAAATTACACCAGTGCGTTACGTTGGTGAAACCATGATGATTAGACTTAATGAGCAACAAGTAAAAACTTCCTCATATTTATTGGTAGGATATAGTGACCAGCAGATGGTCTAGTGGTTATGTCGCTGGACTTCCACCCAGTTGACTATGGTTTGAGTCCCAGGCTCAGCGTCTTAAAACTCATGCTGGGCACGTGTGCGTGTGTGCCCCAAATTCCGAGAGCAGAATGGGGAAGAAGGGATTGCAGAATGGCCATCCCCCAGGAGGATGACTTCTCACTTTCTGTCTCTCCATCTGTCTCTGACGAGTGCATGTGCTCTATAGCAAATATCTCTCTCAAAAAAAAAAAAAAAAAAAATACGTATTTACATGTCAGGGGGTGAGAAATAAAAGTGACTTAAATTCAGAGGCCTTCAGCCTCAACAAATGTGTAAGGTTCTGGCAGCATGAGGCATGGTGACACAGCGCCCTAAGCTGAGAGGCCAGCTGGTGCGCCTGCCCACTGGCGGTCACAACGAAGTGCAACGTTCCGTGGGCCTCTGGGGTTTGGAGGCGACATACTCCTTACCTGGCTCATTTAGCGAATAACCAGAAACCTACTAGTTTTGAGGTGGTCCCAGAACAGAAGCCTCTCCTTACCTGGGACTGAGTGACTTATAAAGAAACAATGGTCAGTTTTACTCACAACTCTGGTGGCTGGAGGGCCAAGGCCCAGGGCTGCCATCTGGCCAGCCTTTGTCGTGTAGCTCAGCCGTGGGCACACGCAACCCACTCTCACGAGAACGCACCTCTTCTAGTGAGCACTAGAACTCCTGCCCTCTCTCACAGGACACCATTAACACAACATGAGGGCCCTGCCTCCCTGATCCAATCACCCACAGGTCCCCACCACCCAATGCCATTACACTGGGGACCATATTCCAAAGCATGTCATCTTTGGGGAACAAATCATTACCCAAACCACAATGCATGGCTAGATGTCGCTCAGTGGACAAAGGTCGTGAAGATCTTCTTATCCCAGATGAGTGCTCCCCAGAGGGTGGCCTCAGCAGAGGACCTCAGTGATCAGGTGCAGCCCCGAGGTGGCAGGGCAGCGGTATCGTAGCGGAACCACGCGGGAAAGGCCTGGAGCTGCGTCTCAGGACCTCCCTGGACGTGCCAGGTGCACACACACACCCACGGTCTGGGCCAGCCAAGACTGGGTGGGTTGTGTTCTAAAGACTCCATTAATGATTCTCCCTCTCCCTCCTCCCTCGCCCTCCTCCCTTTCCCTCTCCCTCTCTTTCTCTCTCATTCACTCTCTGTCTCAGTCTTCACAAAACGAATAAATACACACACTTTGAAAGATAATAATAATCAAGTCCATAGGACAAGCCTCTCTATGGACGGTTGGTCAGCCTCCTTCCCGGCCACCCATCCTTGCTCAATGGACTCACGAGCCAAGAGGCCATGCCGGAGGGGTGGTTGCACGTGGGCTCAGGGACACGGACTCCCTCCTCCCAAGGCTGACCGGGCTGCAGTGCTGCTGAGTGCCTGACCCGTCAGCATCAGAGACAGCACTGACCCCCACCCCAGCAGGGCACCACTCCTCGGGGTGGGCAGCCAGCTGCCCGGTGGCAGGGTGATTGCCTTGAACTGGTTCCAGTAAGAAGGGGCAGTGTCTGTCCCAACGGGAACAGATGCCTGCTCGGATAGAGGTATTTTCCTCCTGTCTGCAATGCTTTTTGCCCAAACTGCCCTCCATGGAATTACGGAATACTCTTCCACCGTCACGGTACTCCACATCTCTGGCCACGGAATTCACTTTGCACCAAAAGCAGTACGGCCACGGGCCCTGCTCACGATACGTTTGATGTCCATGTGGTTCCCATCACCCGAAGGTATAACGGAGGTATATAAAGCATGTTCCTGGGTGGAGTGGCGGGACAGCCCGCTGCAGACTTGCTTGCCATGTTGGCAAGGTGGCGTGACCGTGCAGACCCGGGGTGCCCCAGAAGGCTCCTTACTGTTCTCCAGAAGATGTTATCAACCCCTAACATGCAGTTCTGTTGCTCCCAAATCAGGATTTATGGGTCCAGGAGTCATGGGTGGGAGTGGCCCCACGCCGTCACCCCTAGTGACCCACTAGGCAAGGTGTTTTTCTTCCTGTCCCCATGACCTTCTACTGTGCGAGGCCAGGGGCTCATTTCCAAAGGGGTGAGCCCTTCCATCAGATGTAACAACCCCACTGAACTGCAAGTCAAGGCTGCTGCCCGGCCGTCTTCAGCTCCTCTTGCCTCTGAATCAACAAGGGAGTCACTGTGCTGGCTGGGGTGCCGGCTCCTGGTTGCCAGGGGAACTGGACTGCCGCCCCGCATGGAGGAAGAGGTGCATGTGTGGAATGCAGGAGGCTCCTTGGGGCGTCTCAGTGCTACCAGGCTCAACGGCGAGCCGGTGGGAAACTGCGTCTCCTGGTCCAGGCAGGACGACTACAGACGGCAGTGAGGGGGAGAGGGTTTCTTTTCTAAGTCTAGCTTCGAAAGCCAGCATTAAAATACAAAGAAGTCACGTCTGTTAGTGAGTGCATTTAGACGGGTGGCCGCCACAGACACCTGGGCTTCCCTTGGGGCGGAGTTGCCGACCCGCACAAAGCAGTCTCTGCTCTCAGCGCCGAGAATGAAGAACGCGGGCTGAGGGGCGCGGGGTGAAGCTGCCGGGTGCAGCAGTTGGGATGGGGGCCGCCTGCAAAGCCTGGCCCCTCCCTAAGCAGACGGAGGCTTCCCGAAAGAGAAAGAAGCAAGGCCGTGGCTTTTGTGTCCTCGCATCCGAGCTAAGAGCCCGGGTACTGCCTCAGCCTGGGAAAGCCAGCCGAGGGCAGCGCCAGTGGCAGTGAGGTCGGCCAGCCCCGGCCATGCCGTGCCGCCGGCCACCTTCACCTCAGGGCCTGTGCACAGCCGTGTTCCCCTGAGACCCCCGCGGGGGGCTGTCATTGGCTACCTTTGACCAAGGAGAAGCCAACACAGAGAGGTTGGAAACTCGCCCCATTTCCGACAGACAGGAAGAGGCAGGGCCAGGAATGGATGAGGCTGCAGCTCGGCGCTGTCCGCTCACCAAGCGAGAGCACCTCCCCAGCTACAGGGGCAGGGCCGCCTTTCCCAGGGACCAGGGCAGTGGCCTGGTTCCCAGCTGAGAAACCGCTGCCCCAGAGGAGCCCTGCGGTGGGAAAGGCCCCTTGGGCAGTAAATGCAGGAGCTGCTCAGGACTGGAGGGGGTGACCATGGGACGAGTGTCCCCTGGGAGGATGCCGGGAAGACACATAGACACCCCTGGTGCGGAGAACACCAACGCCCTGTTGCAGCCCCCAGGGCCCCTCTCACTCTCTGACCAGAGCAGCTCCAGGTGTCTGGGAGGGCCTGGAGAGAAGCAGAAGCCGTCCAGGAGCAGAGCGGACGAGCACCCCGCCACCCCCTGCCGCACAGCAACCCCGCAGCCCAGCCTGGGGCCCAGGAGAAGGGCTACTCCGGGAGGGTTGAAGCAATGGTCGTCAGCGCACAGGGTTTTCAATATCTGAAAGTGACCTCCCCGGCCGGCCAGGGCAGCTGGTGTGCTTGTCGCTGCCCCTTCCTTCCCGGCGAGGAGAGCAGAGGGAGCACACGTGCCCCTGGAGTCACCCATCGACATGTGCGACCAGGGCTGCCGGTGCATGCTCGCACACGTGTGCAGCTGCTGGTGCACATGCGTACATGTGCACAGCTGCTGGTGCACACTTGTGCCCACTTCCAGTGGGTCTCCCTGGGAGTGGAGCAGCTCGGCCAGAGGGCTGCCTGGCTTCTCCTCAGTAGATCCTGCCATAGGCCTTGCCATGGGTCTGCCTTCTGCCCTTCGGTGGCAGGACGGGGTGCAGCTGCTCCATGGCCTCACTGGCTCTCCACGTCTTCTTGAGGTTCCTGGCCCAGTGAACGTGCAGGGTGGCCACCAAAGCTGTTCACGTGGACGTGCCTCTTTGTCCAGTGTCCGTCAGACATTCTGCTCATTTTCCTCTGAGTCGTGGGGAAGGGGTCCTTGGCCGGTGTGTGTGTCATAACCATCTCCTCTGCGCTGGCCGCCATCCTCGCGGTCCCTGGGGTGTCTTCTGAGAGACATCGGCTGTATTCAGCGTGACCGTTTCCCAGGGAGGCCTTGTTCAAGGGCCTGCCTGCAGCCGGGTCGCGGGGGCACACTCAGGGCTCTCTCCAAAAGCCTTCCTGTTTTCACACGTGGAGTTGTCACCCCCCCCCCCCCCCCCGGCGGGTCTCCCTAAGTTAAGGCTGACCAAGGTGACTTCGCGCTTGCAGACAGGCAGCTGATCCCATGCTCCAAGGGCGCGTCTGCCCTGTCCTCCCTGTACTGCAGTCTTGGCTTCATCTCTCATTATTATTTTTTTTTTTGAACAGAGTTTTGCCATAGGGCTTGTGTTCTCACCGGAGAGACAAAGAGACAGAAAATGAGAAATAACCCCTCAGGGGAGCTAGCCACGCTGCAATCCCTTCTCTTCCATTCTTCTCTAGAGATTTTGGGCATGCACATGCGCCTGGCATGAGTTTCAAGCCTACGGGTCCAGGACTCGAACCACAGCCAACCCGGTGGGAGTCCAGGGCTACAACCACTGCGCTACCTGCTAGGCCCTCTACTTGTTAAAAGGAAGCTTCCCCGGGACTGCCTGGCTCCATTCTAGGCTCCGCGTCCCCACTAGCCCTCACACCTCCAGGCCCTCTGATCTCCTCAGGGTCTCTTTAACTTTCACGACCTCGCCGTGCGTCCCGTAGGCTGCCCGGCCCGGTGCACCTCGTTTCTCTCCGTTAGACTGAGTTCACTGGTCGTGGGCCAACACACCACTGATGGAAGTGTCCCTTCTTGTCACGTTGCCTCTGGGAGCAGGTGACCCCCACAGGACTTGGGGCTGATGACGGGACCTCGGTGCCCTGTTGGGGTGGCACGGCCAGGTCTCCAGACAGGCACTGCTTCTCCTGTGTGGCCTGTCCTTGGGAAACTGGCCCCTGTGACTGTGTCACCGCACCTCCTGGGCAGAGTCTCTTCGTACAGCGCTTGGAGTTCTCCCTGACAAAGACCCGCCTCTTCTCCCCGTTGTTTATCCTGCCACTTATTTATAGTGTATGGACTCATGCATATTGATGTTCTGCTCTGTCAAATCTTTAAAAGATGTAGTATAGTATTAAGGACAGAGTTGTTTACTTCTAACTAAGAAGGAGTAAAACGGACAAGATTCAGATTCTCACCTAAAAGCCAGACAGAATACATGAGAGATGATTTTCAAGGCGGTAGCCATGAGGCAGTGAAGCTCAGGGAGCCCTGGCAGCCTCGGCCCCAGCGGTGGAGTTTTAGACCACAGCACACGGGGCAGTGGGACGGGGGACCATGCCAAGCCCAGGCGACGCCCTGTGTTGGGCGTATGGAAGGGCGAGGGCGAGGAAGCCAAAGCCAACCACGCGTGCTGGACCAAGGAGCTGAGACAGCCAGCGGGTCACAGGAAGCCCCAGCACCCAAGGGCGGCTTCTCGTATCCCGTGGAACACTGGCCGCCAGCCAGCAAGGAAGCCACCCAGAGTCAGGGAAGGGCCAGCACCGCCTGTGCTCAGTCAGCCCAGGGTCCGAAATCGGTGGCTGGCGGGGCAGGTGCTCAGAAAGGCTCTGCCTCTAGCGGGTGAAAACGGCCTAGATGACGCCGTAGGCCTGCTTAGTGAACGGGCAACGATCCTGGCGAGGGAAATCTGTTTTCAAATAATATAGCTAGAACAAAGCCCAAAAATAACTCGGGAATACAAAAAATTCAACATCGAACGAGGTAAAATTCATAGTATCTGATGTCCACTAAAACCGACCAGGTATACACAGCACCCTGCATGGCTGACCCACGCGGGAGGGTCCTGAGTTCACACCCAGAGGCCTCCCTGCGTATGCCACGGGGCTGTGTGCTCACGAGCTGGGGCTGGGGCACTGCATCAGCACCCTGCTGAGGTCACTCTGTCTCTCCCATGGGGGAGATAAATAAGCTAAAAGAACAAAACTTCTAGGAATAAAAGGAATCAGGAAATTTCAGCTCTAAGGGGGAAAATCAATCCATTGAAGTAGGGCCATGACTGATACAGATGTTAGAATTAGCAAAAGAGAAGCGAAGCTGGTTATTTTCATTATGGGGCCTACGATCCCAATAGTAAAGAGTGGGCATGTGAAGTACAGGCTTGGAAGCCATTGAGTGTCAAGTCGGACATAACAGCTAGCGATTAAACCAACAATGGATGTGATGAAAAATATACTGAATAAATTAACGATTCATTTCTTATCAAAGAAAATACTAGCGAACTTGAAGACACAGCAACAGAAACTTTTCCAAATGAAACATACAGGGGAAAAAAGAGTTTAATAAAACTAACAGCACATCACCGAGCTGTAGAGAAACTTCTTAGTGTCCTAGAACACATATGTGTGGAGTCCTCCGAGAGACCATAGAAAAAGAAAAGCATATTTGCGGAGATCAGGGCTGAAATTTTTGTGAATCTTATGAAAACTACAGGCAAATAGCAAATCTAAGAAGCTTAATAACCCCCTAGAATCAAGCAACTACCTGGCACAGCCACGTAAAATTGCTCGGAAGTACTAAGAGAACATGTGAAAGCAGGAAGATGAAACGGGGGTGTTACACACGGACGGGCAGAGATGAAGATGACAGCAGATTCATCATCAGAAACCGCTGAGCAAAAAGTCATCTTTAAAGTGATCGCGTGTCAGCTTTGATTATTACACTCAGTGAGAATATCTTTTAAAAATGAAGAACCAAAAATAGACTTGTGTAGACACAGAGTCAGAAAGAGCCCCTCGCCACGGGAGACGGTGTTTATAGAGAAGTGATTTGACCGATAGACGCACTTAGCAAGGTTGCAGAGTCAACTGTATGTTTGCATGCCGTCCAAAAAGAACTGAAAAAGCAAACTTTAAAACACCACCTACAAAAACATCAAGAAATATAAAATAACAATGTATGTGAAATACTGTGCACTAAGAACTATAAAATCATGATTAAAGAACATTTCAAAAACTAAATCAATGAGAGAGACACTGTTCACGGCGCGAAAGACGCAGCATAGCGAAGGTACTGGGCTCTCCAAAAGGGTCTACAGGTGAGTGCGCAGTTCCTGTCTAAACGCCAGCAAGAACATTTGCATTTTGCTCCAGAATTTACATAGGGAAGCAAAGGAACCAAAAGAACTAAAAACATTTTGAAAAAAGAAGTCAGAGGAATTGTACTCCTTGATTTTAAGTCTTAAAGGCTGACTCCAAACTGCAGTCACAGAGAGCGGATTTCACACAGATACACTGAGATAAATCCAGGGAGCAGGACGGAAGGTGCGGAGCCAAACCCGCACTGTACAAACTACTGATTTCATGACAAAGGTCCAAAGGAAGTGAGGTGAGTGTTTTTAAGTCCTGGGGAGCACATGCGTGCACATGTGTGAGCGAGCGAGCGAGAGAGCACCGTCCACAGGGCCACCTCCACAGCGCTGCGGTCTTCCCTCCCGGCCCCTCCATCACTCTCGTCAGCTTCATCAAGTCCTGGCTCCCTTAAGAAACTTGAAATGTCATTACATCTTTGATTTGCACACTCACTTCTTCAGGTCAGTCGCCCATTCTTCAAATCAATTTCACCTATCCACTTGTCTTTTAATTTTAGTTATCGTGTTTTTATTTCTAATCTGGGTTCATTTGCATGCACCCAGCCTGTTTCTGGACCAACCTGGAGACCCAAACCTACCATAGCCCCGTGGCCTGCAGCCTCTAAGGGCACCAGCATTACTAGTGCACCTGTCTGGGAAGACAGTCTTCTTGTTTTTAACCCAGAGAATGTAAAGCATTTTTTCAAAGTTAAGCATATTAGAAACAATGACAAACAAAACAAACAAGAGAAAGGTAAGTGTTTTGCAATATATGTGACAAAAAGTGGTTGTCCTTACTTAAAGCAAGCTTGTAGGAATCAGACGTAGAAGATAAACAACCCAGAAGGACACTGAGCAAAGCAACAGATGGCAGGTTCAGAAGAGAGAAGGATGTGTGTCCAGTACACACCCGAGAAGCAGCCCCACCTTACTCATGAGGAACGGGGTTCCAGTAAAACGACAACACGTCTCTCATCATCCTTTGGATCACCGGTGCAGGGGTGCACAGTGACAGGAGCTCAGATGTGGAGTGGGCTGGACATTGGTGCCTCCTGCACGGAGGACGGACGTGACCACTTGGCACAGACAGTTCATGCATCAAGGAAAAACCAACCCTCAACAAGGGCTGCTCACTCAGAAGCTGAACAAAAGTTGGAATACTATAGCAGATTAAAGTTTAATTTGTATTTTATTATTAAGAATAAGTAAAAACTGGGACTAGTGGTTAAGGCGCTGGCTTCCCACATAGTTGACCATGGTTTGAGTCCCAGACCCAGCAGCTTGCTTTCTCACTTACCCTCTCTCTGTTTCTCTCTTCAAAATCAAAAAATAATAATAACAAGTAGAATTAAATAAGTAAATAAATAAGTTTTTTAAAAAAAGGAGTAAAAACTATAAACATCATTTTATTTATCTTATATTTTGCAATTCAAAATTTGTAACGCAACGTTATATCCTCATTACCCAAAAGAACAATAAATACATTAAATAATGACAGTGGTTTTCAAGTGTGATTTGTTCCTAAATAAACATCACAACGTACATGAAGAAACTCTCCCCGTTACTTCAGAGGCTGAGCAGAGGTGAGGTTGTGGGGCACACTCCGGGGCATGGCCAGCTTCCCCGGGCCTCTCCTTGTCCCGTAGCTAAGGCCTCTCAGCACACCTCCCTCACCCAGGTTAGCTTTCCCTCCACAGCTAAGTTCTTCAAGTTCTCACCCCTTGGTGACTTTGTGGAATCAAAGAAATCCTCCGACATCGCCCTCGTCAGCTTCATCAAGGCCTGGCTCCCTTAAGAAACCTGACATGGGACTTCATCTTTGATTTGCACACTCATTTCTTTAGCTCAGTCGCCCACTCTGCAAATCAGTTTCACCTATCCACTTGTCTTTTAGTTTTAGTTATCATGTTTTTATTTCTAGTCATCAGTTTCTGTTTCTTTTTTTCTTTTCTAATCTCTCACTTCTAATAGTGTCTTGATTTAGATTCCGTCTTAACCTGAATGCATGTGACGTCCACATTTAAACCCGTGTCGGAAAATCCCGAAATCGAAAGTCTGCAGGACGGTGGTGACACCGTGGTTCCTGCTTCTTTACCTGGCCGTCTCTGAGGTCTTGGTGAGTTTACATTACAGGTTTCCAGTGGGTCACTCTCTAGGTGAGTTTGGGGGCCTGATCTGTAACTATAGAAACGACTGCACTTACTTCGGCCTGTGAACCTGGGACCAATTTTAAAAAGGTACCAGCCAGAGTGTTTTTGCACTCCACAGAAAATGCACACGCAAGCCCTGAGCCTCCCATGGGCTTCAGAGGTCCATGTTCCTAAACGACCGTACCCAGCACTCCTCTCAGAACCAGAGCCGAGGAAGACAAATGCCTTTGCCGCATCTTTGGCAAAGAAGGTTCTCCCCTTTACTGAAGGCAGCTCGTGTAGGTCCAGACCATTCCGAAGGTCCTCGCTGGTCTCTGCCCCTTGGGTCCCTGTGCAGCTGCAAGGCACCCAAACTCCACCCTGCTGTCACCGGCAGGTGCCTTTACAGACAGCAGATGTCCTTACAGCCTTCTGTGTTTTATATCTGAAGATACTTCTATGTTTGAGCAAAGAGAAGAACGTGAAAGCCTACATTTTATACTGTATCCACCACTCCTAGGTGCAGTGTGGCAGAATATTTTGTTCATTATATTCTATCAGAAGAGATCACTTCTACTAAAATATTAAAAAATTTTTCCTTTTGGTGTTTAGTTTTTCAGTCTACCTGATTTTGAGTATGACATAAAATAATTATATATTTTTTCCGTATTAATAAGCTATTGTCCATTTACCATTTATTGAAAAATAAATCTACATTTTTCTCATCGAGATTGTATAGCCTCGGTCTTATACTGATTCCATGTATTTTTAGGCCTGTCCTGGGCTATTTCCTTCCATTGATTTATCCATAGTGATGCTCTCAACACATTGTCTTAATTCTATGGCTTCCTAACATATTTTTATAGGTGGTGAGACATCTTCACAATTAACTCTTCTTTGCCCGTCTTTATTAAGTGATAATACACTTGTCACATGTCATAAAAAATATTACTGCGATCTTGACTAGAATTACATTGAGCTTTTAGGCTAGCTTAAGGAGCATTGATTTATTTGCATTACCAAGACTTTCAATCCACAAATATATCTAATCATCTATTCAAATATATGTATGTCCTTCAGAGTTTATAGTTTTTTAAGGAGATTATTATTTATTTAGTTTAGGATAGCTACTTTTTTCTTATACTTTTCTCCTTTTTTTAACATTTAATAACTATACATCTTAACAGCATACAAAATGAATTTTCCCAGCATGACTGCACTGCATATTAGCCCAGGCAAGAATATTACCATACACATTATCATCAACAGATCATTTCCCATTTTTGTGTCCGTTAAATATTTTGCTTTGTTTTCCCCCCTTGATTGGAATTTATAATTTTGTTTGTAGAGGCCTGGTGGAGCCTTTCTCCTTAGAACATTTGGAAAGGAAAGTAAATAGAAATGCATTTCCTGTTGTGTTTTTTACTTCTTTTATTGCTTCTAGAATGCTGTTAGGATATTTCACAAGCTGCGTATCCAGAGTTTTCTTTGTAGTTTTGTTTCTTTGATTGTTCATGTATATAGTCATATCTTCAGCACATAAAATATATTTTATTTTCATAATTTCTGAATCCAGTATTTTTCTTGCCTTATTGTATTGGCTTAAGTCTAGTGAAAAATTAAGAGAAGCAGTTGCAGCGGGCTTCTCATCTTGTTTTTACTTCAAAAAAAGTTTTTAAAATTGTATCTTTAAGCACGATTTATGTTTCTGACAGATGCCCTTCCTTAGGCTGAAAAATCACTTCCAATTTCTATTCCGTGAGTGGTTTCTGCCCTGAATGGACCTTGAACTTCTTCAGTGCCTTTCTCTGACGCTCCGGTGATGATCTTTTTGCAGCCATTCATTTCTTTTTTTTTTTTTTTTTTTTTTTTTTTTGAGAGGTTTTTCGCTATAGGGCCCGTGCGCTCACCAGACAGACAGAGAGAGACATAGAGACAGAGAGCGAGAAATCACCCCCCAGGGGGGATGGTCACGCCGCAATCCCTTCTCCTCCATTCTCCTCTCGGGATCTTGGGCACGCACGCACACGCGCCCGGCATGAGTTTTAAGCCACCGGGTCCGAGACACGAACCGCGGTCGACTACGTGGGAGTCCAGCGACATAGCCATTACGCTAACTGCTGGTTCCCGCCATTCATTTCTTAACGCAGTGTCAGCGGGAGCTGTCGCAGAGGAAGACTGCAGGGCATGCTAGAGCTCTTCGCAGCCCTGCGGGGCCTCCGTCTCACTTCGTGACCTTGTGTAGTCTCGGGCTGAGAGTGCGTTTCAGGGCCGTCCTGCCCGCTCTCCACCGCGGGCGGAGTCTCTGCGCGGCGGTGGCCTCGCGTGCCCGACGCTGTCTGCGCTGAGACTGGACCGCCTGGTGCCGCCTCCCTGGGCACAGCCGCAGCCGCAGGCCACAGCGCGCAGGCAGGCTAGCCTCGGCACACGCGGCTTCTGCGCGAGGCTCAGTTCAGCGGCTCCTTCTTAATTCGCACTCCAGATCCCGCGGACACCAGCTCTCGCGGCGTCGTCCTGTCTCCACACTGTCTCTTACCCGTTTCTGGATGTCATTTTGCTCTGTGATTTCTTTAAGTACCTTCGGAACATACCTGTCCCGGAGCCTCTGCGCACGAACGACCCAGAGGGCTTCCGTAGGCTGTATGTGGCGGGATTCTGCGTTTGTCTCTCTCTCAGTTTTGATCTCCATGCCAAATGGGGGTGGGGGAGACCCGGGGTCTGCTTGTCTTGTTTCTGTGTCCCCCCCACCCCCGGCTGTCTCGGGTTGACATCCTGGCCACTCTCACAGCACCTGGATCTGGGCTGTCCCAGCACAGCTGGGACCTCTCAACAGGGTTGACGGACACCTCAGGTCCAGTGTCGCCAGCATGCCATGCTCAGAGCCTGGCCACACAGGCTCACTGCTTCCGCCCACCCCAGAGCTCCCTCCAACGACAGCCCTGGCTTTCAGAGCAAGCTGTGTGTCGCCTTGGTTCTTGGGCTCACGAGCCTTCTGGCTGCAGGCAGTGACCTCTCTCCTCTCCAGTCTGCATTGCTGGTCACTGTCCTGGACAGAGGCCCGCCCTGGGCCCCATGCTGCCCCCGGGCTTGGAGGCCAGCGTCAGCTTTGCTCACCGTGGCTCTGCCCTCTCCCGCGTCCTGGCCCTGGCGTGGTTCCGAGGTCTATCCACTTCCACGTTGTCGTCTCGTGCGTGGAGCGTGGGGTGCTGCGGCGTGGGCTCACTGTGCGGTCTTGGTAGGAAGCCCTTGCAATTGTTCTTAAGTAACAGAATTTTAACGAGTACTTCTTTTCAGCTTTTGTTCAGAAATTTTCAAACAAAAACAGAGCATGAAGATTATAGAACAAAATGGAGGCTGCTTATTTGTGTAGAATTAAGGAGAAATGAATAATAGGAAATGAACATGTGAAGAATCGCATGTGTACGGTACAAAGACAGAAAGAACGTAGAGAAATGAAGACGGTTAATTCGTAGGTATTACCGGGTTCTGGATAAATTTTCCTTTGATTTTTATTTTGACTGAAGTTACAATAATCAAGAGTATGTAGTAGCTTGCCAGACTGAAGCGACAGAAGAATGAAGTAATTATTGTATAATGATTATATGATATTTTTTGTTCTGCAAGAAATAGGTCAGGTCTACCAGCAGCTGGGATACCAATTAGAAGAATTCTACGAGTTATAATAAAAACAAAAGTAAATACAACCGTGAACATTTGAGAGAGAGAAAAACCTTCCCACCAAAACAAGCAGGGCCAGGTGCGGGGTCTCCCAGGGCCTCCCAGGGCATGTGCTCTTCTGCTTCTTGGGCCCGGCCACCCCTGCCCCCTGACCGACCCCACACCCCACTGCTCCTCCCCTGATTCAGGCAGTGCTCTTCAGAGGAAGAGACAGAGACAGAGAGAGAGAGAGGGAGGGAGAGCGGAGACGGCACCTGCAGTCCCACAGACACTGGGAGCCTGGGTCCGGCTGTGGGGCTGCCCAGGAGGGGGCAGGAGGCCACCCCAGACGAGGCGAGACCCACTGAGTCAGGACAGATGAGCAAAAAAGGCAGGAAGGGGTCTTGAGGCAACTGAGCCAGTACGAGGGTAAAATCGCTACCTTGACCGCAGTGGCGCTGAGGGCCATGCCTCCGTCCTGCCGCGGCCAGGGGCCGCGGTTTTGTCTGATACGTTTGTAGGAACTTTCCCAGAGGCCCATGTCACCCGGCAAGTGGGAAGGCACAGGGCTCTGGCTGTGGTGGGCCTGGCCTCACCCCTCTGCCTCCCACAGGCTCTGGGCCCCAGGCCCATGGCTGACTCACTGCTTAAACCCCGGGTCATTTCCACCAGCCCTGGGGGCCATGCCGGGCGTGCAGGCCGCTCCGTCTCCCAAGCCCCGGGGCTCAGGGCCGGCCTCCTGCTCCTGGGGTGGAGGGAAGAGACGACGCGCAGTCTTCCTGCTCCCAGGAGCACCCTCGTGACGTCTGTGGGGTCGCGCGTCCTCGGATGTCCCATGGACCTGCATTCTCGTCCCCTCTCTGCTCCCCTCCCAGTCGTGAATTGAGAGCAGCTTGCTCTGCCTTCTTAGAGCCGTCTCAGCTCGGGCACCGTGAGTGAGCGCCCGCCCAGCACCGACACACGGAAGGGCTCCTGTAAGAGCCTCCTGAGCCCGCCCGTGCCAGCAGGGCCGATGGCACCAGGGACGGGCAGCTCAGCGCTCAGACCGAGGGGCACCTCTGGTCCATGCCTGGCCTGCCCCCACTGCTCGCGTGGTCACCCACCACTTCACACTGCAGGGCCTTCGTGGGGCCTGCCTGGCTCTGGGGGTGCCAACTGCCTTCCGATCATTTAGACACAGAGTCGCTGCCCCAGGGCCACGGGCCGGTGCCAGGCAGCGGAGGTGGGCAGACGAGTGGCAAGGCTTCATCTGCATGGCTGCCTGGGCCACCTCCCATAGGACCAGTGGTGGTACTGGGGGCCCAGACCCTGCTGTGGTGTTACTGCTCCACTGCAGACTGCGATGGTAGAAACGGGGTACGCAGCGGAGGGAGTGCACCTGGGCCATTCTGGGATCACCTTCCCACCCACCGGAGGCTGGAGGCCTATCTTCCAGGGAGCCGGTCCCTGGTCCAGGGAAGTTGGGGGTGGCTGGTTTACACACTAAAAGCTGAACTCGGAAAAGTGAGGGGATGCTCTGGAGTCCCCACCGCCCCTTTAGTCTGACATCAAAGCCCCACGTTACAAGGGGGCTCGGGGCCCAGGAAAGGGGTGAGTACTTCCTCCGAGGTGGCAGAGATGGGGGCCGGGCCACAGCCTGGCAGGTGGGGCTTTCAGGGTGGCGCTGCCCAGGGCTGGGGTGGGCAGCGGCCTCGCTCACCATCTCCCGTAAAGGGCCAGTGTACTTCCATCTGCACCCCACTTCACTTCTATTTTTCTGGAACTCTCTGAAGTCCCCTCAGGTTTACTTTGAGTGCAGCAAACATGGCGGCCATTTCAGGCTATGGGCAAAGGAGCAAGGACAGGGACAGGAAGGGGCCTGGCTCTGCCCCGGCTGCCGGAGTCTTGCTGAGGCACCTTGAGAGGCCGCTGTTCCTGGCTCGGCCTCCAGCCGAGGAAGGTGCCTGGCACTGCGCACACGCATGGCCCAGAGTGTCCCCACACCCAGCCCCTCAGGCGTGCTTAGAGCCCCTGAGCCCAGGGCCGCCGGTGGCCTCAGACAGGGTGGCAGCCCCGCAGGGCAGCACTCTCTGAGCAGGGCTGCCAAGTGGCTGCTTTTGAGGGTGTTTACTGAGCAGCTGTGCTCGAGGGCACCTGCTTCTGCCGGCCCAGCCTGGAGCCGCAGAGGTGAAGGTGTTTACCCTTCTCCCTTATCCAAGAGGATGCAGCCTGGGTGCAGAGTCCCCGCGATTCACTCACACAACAGGAAATTAATGAGCATTAGTAAATTCCTTTTTCGTATAAGGAGGAAAAAAAGATGCCAACAGTGATTTAATGAAGGATTTTGCTCTGACGCTGTTTTCCAGGGAAACAAAGGGGACGTTCCTTATTATTCAGAAAGCAGTTGGGCTGAGAGGAGAAGGTTCTATAAACAGCCATTAGCATCTTAATTACACGATAATTCAAAGACAGCTCCCCTGAAAAACACTTTGGTCCATAAATCTCTCAGCCTCAAAGTCCTAGAAGGGGAGCAGATTTGCAGATTCCCTGGAGACTGTGTCCCGGCCCAGGACAGGCAGGTGTGGAGCCTAGGCCCTGCCTGCCCTGACAGTGGCAGCCTGCAGTGTCACAGTGCGGTTCAGGTAGTCACAGTCCCCGGAGGCCCCGGCCTGGGACAGGGCAGGAAGGTGACCACTGCAGGGTGGCGGGCAGCAGGAGGCTCTGTGGCGAGGACCACAGACGTGCAGGCTCACCCCCTTGGTGGACGGATCTGCCACCGGTCCTAGGACCAGCCACCCATGCTGTGGCTGGAATGATGCGTTGTGACTGGGGCCACTTCTTCCTAGAGTGACATTGTGGCACAGTGGCAAAAAACAAATCCCAGACATTTATGAAACGGTAGATTCTGGGGGCGACTGACTTTCGGGAGCCGGGGCTATGGCCGTCTCTGTGCCCTGAGTGCTGGGGTGCTGGGTCCTCAGGCGGGGTCCTGGGCTCACGTCTTGCCACGTGGCAGCTGCAGGGGACACCCAGCACTGCTGCCCTGGAGCTTCTGCAAAGGCCCAGGAAGTGGGTCAGCCCGGCCCCGTGGCTGGCGGGCATGAGAGCCCTGTGTGTGTGGAGTCGAGGGAAAGAGGAGCGCTCGCTGCTGGCTCTTCCTCAGAGCTGGGGCATCTCTGCTTTCCCATCTGGGCCAAAGCCCTCCTGTCCCCCCACCCCACCCCCAACAGAATGTCCTCAGCTGCATCCCTGCTGTACCGTGCGAGGCCCTCTGCAGGGTTCCGGCCAGCGTCCCAGTTACTGTTCCCACCCTCCCATACACGCCTGAGCCATTCAACACCCTCTCAGGGATCACAGCCAGAGAAGCAGCCATGAGGGCCCACACCTGGCTTGGAGACCTCCGAGTTGGTGCCCTGGGCCTGGGCTCCTCCTCTCTGAGTTGAAGACAGAGTTGGGAGCCAAGGGAGGCAAAGGTGGCTGGGCTCACCTGCAGAGCACCCGGGAAGCTTGGTCTGCACGTCACGGCCACCCTCAAGGGTCTGCTGAGCATTAACCCGTGAGAGAGAGAGATCGTCCCAGGCCACAGAGAGACCCACAAACACTAGAGGCAGGAGTCCTCGTTGTTCGCACAGACAGGAAAGTGCCTGCTCCTGTCAACCAGAAACTGCAGCTCGAGGTCCAGGAGGCCGTGTCTGGGGCATTCTGACCTGGGACTTGCTTCGGAAGTGGGAGCGGTTTCCCTGAGACTGCACACTGCCTGGCCCCTCCAAAACACAGCGCGAAAAAGCGAACCTCTAAGAATTAAACTACATTCAAGTAAATTAACCCAAGCCAGAACAAAGCTCAAGAATATTTACAGAAAAACAAAAATATCCGGCATCCGATGAGGAAAACACCCACTGTCTGATAGCCAATAAACAACATGAAACAAACAAGCAAACAAAACACCACAAAAGCTACCGAGCATTTCAACCCATGAGGAAATAAAACGATCAGTTGAAAACAACCCAGAATTGTTTCAAATGTTAGAATAAGCGAAGAAGACATTTTAAAATGTATTAAGACAGTAATACATGTGTTCTCAAAGCTAAGTAGGGACATGGAAGATATAAAAAGACCTGTATTAAAATTCTAGAGACAGGGGCCAGCAGATGGCATAGTGCCTATGTCACTGGACTCCCACGTGGCCAACTGCTGTTTGAGTACCAGATCCGGTGGTTTGAAAATCACACCGGGCACCTCTGTGTGCGGGCCTGAGATTTTGAGAGGTAAATGGAGAAGGGATTGTGGCGTGGCCGTCCCCCCCCCGAGGGTGATTTCTTACTTTCCCTCTGATCTCTCTCTCCAGTGAGGGCACACACCCTAAAGCAAAAACCTCTAAAAAAACTTTCTAGAGATAAAAACTATGTCCGACATGAAAACTACACTGATGGGATTCATGGCAGTTTCAAAATTTAGAAATAAAAGGTCAGTGGATTTGAAGACATGCTAGTATAAACGACTCAAAAGGAAAGCAAGGACACATATTTTAAAATACACAGTACAGGGACCAGCAGTTAGCGTAATGGCTATGTCGCTGGACTCCCATATAGTCGACTGCGGTTCGCGTCCCGGACCCGGTGGCTTAAACTCACGCTGGGCGCGTGTGTGTGCGTGCCCAAGATCCCGAGAGGATGATGGAGGAGAAGGGATTGCAGCGTGGCCATCCCCCCCGGGGGGTGATTTCTCGCTTTCTGTCTCTCTGTCTCTCTCTGTCGTTCTGGCAAGTGCACATGCCCTATAGCAAAAACCTCTCAAAAAAAAAAAAAACAAAAAACAAAAAACACACAGTACATTATTAAGCTGTGGGGCAGTTCCTGCAGTGTGTACATGGAGTTCTCAGGGGCAGGGACAGAAAGAACAGTTGGAGAAAAAAGAACGACCGTAATATTTCCAAACTGAGTGGAAAGAAGGTTCAAGGAGTCAAAGAACCCAAGCACAGAACACGTGAAGGAAACTGCACCAAGACACATCATAGGCAATTTGTTGAAACCACTAATAAAGGACAGGTGCTGGGAGGACCCTCCATGAGACCCAGCGTGTGCGGGGACACAGAAAGATCCCAGGAAACGCTCGTTGAGTGGCCAGGATTGAGTTCAGAGCTTGGCAGGGGGTTGCAGACCTCTCTTCCTTGGCGCTCTGCAGGTGAACTCCAGCCATCTGTGTTTCCCTGGGCTCCCAGCTCCATCCTCAACTCAGGCATCCGTGGAAGTCCACCTGCTCCCTTGCTCCCCCTGAAGCCAGGCTGATTGTATATAACGTGGTGTCTCCCAGACGCACACCTTCATGGCAAATGCCAGAATGTTTTCTTTTTATGGCTGACTAGTATTCCATTTCTTTACCTGTTCACGTCGTTGGTTATTTATCTGCTCACTGACTGATGGACACTTAGGTTGATTACATATCTTGGCTATGGCAAGAACATGGAGTACAGGTGTTCCTTTAAATACTGACCTCTTTTCCTCTGGGTACATACCCAGACGTGGGATTCCTGTATCCCCTGGCAGCTCTAAGTTTTGAAGAACTGCCATAGTGTTTTCCATAGCAACTATACTAATTTACATTTCTGTCAGTAAGTGTGCAAATGTTGCCTTTTCTCCACACCCTTGCCAACACTTATCTTTTGTCCTTTTCATAATAGCTATTCTAATGAGTGTGAGGTGACAGCTCATTGTGGTTTTAATCTGCATTTCCCTAATGATTGGGAATGTTGAAAATTTTTTTCATGTACCTGCTAGCCATTTGTATGTCTTTTCTGAGGAATGTTTATTCAAATACTGTGCCCTTTTTTTTTTTAATTTTTCTTGCTATTGAGTTGTTTGAGTTCCTTAATATTTGGATATTCACCCTTTACCAGATGGATGGTTTGCAAATCTTTTCTCCCATTCTGTAGGCTGACTCTTCACTCTGTTGATGTTTCTGCATGATCTCACTTATGTAGGGATCTAAAAAGGTTGAATTTAAAGAAGTAGAAAATAAAATGGTAGTTACAGGGATTTGAGGTGGGGTAGGATAGGGAGATACTGATCAGGTTACAAAATTTCAGTCAGACAGAAGTTCAAGGAATTTATCATACAATATGGTGACTATAGTTAATAACAATACATGCACTTTTAAAAAATGCTGAGGGTAGATTTTAAGTCTTCTCACCACAAAAATGATAATTACATGAGGCAATGCATATGCTAATTCCTTTGATTTAGCCATTTCACAAAGTGTATATATTGCAAAACATGTACATGACAAATGTATGCATTTTTATCCATCTAAAAATATTAAGACAAAGTAAATTATAATATCAAAAATAAAAATAGAAAATCTTAAAAGCAGTCAGAATAAAAGGGCACGTGACATTCAGAGAAACAAATGTAAGAGAAACATCAGATTTCTTGTTGAAAACGATGCTGGGGCCAACAAGTGGCTGGACTCCCACATGGCCAACCAAGGCTTCAGTCTTGAACCTGGCAGTTTGAAAGTCACTGGGTGTGTGTACCTGTGTTCCCAAAATCCTGAGAGGAGAAGGGGTTGTGGCATGGCCATCCCCCCAAGGGGTGATTTTTCACTTTCCCTGTCATTGTCTCTCTTTCACTCTCTCCAGTAATCACACATGCTCTATGGGAAACCCCCTCCCCCCAAAAAAAGGAGGAAAAAAATGCAAGAAAAGTGGCGCAACAAAACACCTATCAATCTATTATAGAACTCAATACCTAGCAAAAATATCTTTCAAAAACAGAGGTGAAGGGAGCTAAAGCCCACATGGCTAGCCACAGTTTAAACTCCAGCCCCAACATCTTGAAAAACCCCCTAAGTGCATGTTTATGTGAGTGCCCCAAATCCTGACAGGATGGAGAGATGGAGAAGAAGGGGTTGCAGTGCACTCCTGAGAGAATTTCCACTTCCTTTCTCTGTTTTTCTGTCTTTCTCTACCAAGTGCATGCACCTTGTGGCAATTTAAAAAATGGTGATAAAATAAACATGTATTGAGATGTTAAAAAGATGAATTAATTTATCACCAGTAGACCTACCTGCTCTGCAAGAAATGACCAAAGTAGTCCTTAAAATAGAAGGAAAATCTATCTGCTCAAAATAATAAAAGCACCAGAAAGAGAGACTGTGTGGGGGGTAGTTATACTATAAGCTGAATTTTAAAAAATTGTTACAAAGTGTGTACACTCACCAGACAGAGAGGGAGGAGAGGTAAGAAAGCACCCCCGGGAGGATGACCATGCCCCAATCCCTTCTCCATTCTCCTCTCTGCATTTTGGGCACACCACACATCCGATGCAATCAGCCATGTTAGACCCACCACCTCAACCACCTGCCAATCAGCTGGCCTGCTAAGTAGAATATTCATACATCTTCAAAGTCAGATGTTAGATGCAAACATTTAACATAATGAAACAAAGAGTTCTAGCTAACAAGTGAACAGAAACACTTACTTTTTTTTTTTTTTTTGAGAGAGGTTTTTGCTATAGGGCGCATGCACTCGCCAAACAGACAGAGACAGAGAGACAGAAAGCGAGAAATCACCCTTCTTTTCCATTCTCCTCTTGGGATCTTGGGCATGCACACATGTGCACCCGGCGTGAGTTTAAGCCACTGGGCCCAGGACTTGAACTGTGATCAACTACATGGGCATCCAGCAACATAGCCATTACACCAACTTCTGGACCCAGCAGAAACACTTAAAATTGGATTGTAAAAATACTCTCTTAATCCATAGACAGCCATACAAAATGGGAAAGGGGAAAAAACTATAATATACAAATATAAAACATTTGGCAGTGTGGTAGATTTAAATCTAACCACACAAATAATCACATCAAATGTAAATGATCTAAATATGCTACTAAAATGTGGAGATTTTATACAAAAACAAAGCTCAACTTGCTACATCAACATTCACCTCAAAGACAGCAAATATACTAAAAATAAGAAGACAGAAAAGCGATACTCTGAAGGGAGTGGACGCATTAACTTCAGACAAAGTTGGCTTCACAGCCAAGCGTGAGCAAGAGTGACAGGAGGTTCTGCTCATCAGGTCTAGTCACCATCACACTGCCCGCACGGTCTTGCACTTAATCACACACTTTCACAATATTTGAAGCAAAACCTGCTACGTCGCAGGAACAAAGCAACAATTACAATCAGTGATTGGAATGACTCTCATTCAATAATGGGTAGGAGAGCAGGCTGTGGACCGCTGAGGATGTGGATAATGCAGATGGTACTGTCACTGTCACCTACCGTCACACACGGGGACTCCACGGGGCTCATGGAAAATGGAATTGGAGTATGGGTTCATTTTGGTACAAAAATTGGGAAATCCATGCATGGGTTTTTTCCTAATGCATGTTTCCATAAACTTCCTGAAGATCCCTTGGAGAAATTTTAGAAGCATTCCACCCAGCAACAGCAGCCATGGTATCTCACTCAGGGGCACGAAAAACATGTATCCTATAGACTGTCTTCCAGGCATAAAGCAAGTATCAGACCATTTTAAAGATTTGATGATACAAAGTATATTCTTTTCATACATGGAATTAAATTAGAAATCAATAACATTAAATATCTGGGAAATCTTTCAAGTTTTTAGAAACTTAATAACATATTTCTTTCTTTCTTTTTTTTTGAGAGTTTTGTTTTTTTTTTTCTATAGGGCGTGTGCGCTCACCAGACAGACAGAGAGAGACAGAAAGACAGAAAGCGAGAAATCACTCCCCGGGGGGGAATGGCCACGCCGCAATCCCTTCTCCTCCATTCTCCTCTCAGGATCTTGGGCACGTACGCATACGTGCCCAGCGTGAGTTTTAAGCCACCGGGTCTGGGACGTGAACCGCAGTCGACTACATGGGAGTCCAGCGGCATAGCCATGACGCTAACTGCTGGTCCCAGTAACATATTTCTAAATACCTCATGAGTCAAAGAATAGCTCAAGAGAAATGAGAACCTATTTTGGACTGAATAAGAATGAAAACCCAGTTAAAATGAGAGTAGGGGTGATAGGATTATCTCAGTGGCCACAGCAAAAACATTTATAAAACTAAATACCCATTTCTGAAAACAACTCCCCAAACGAAGCGTGGAAGAATCGGTCCTCAGTCCAGAAGGACAGCCTGCAACCCCTTTGCCTAACACGTGCCTTGTGAAGGACAGAGGCTTTCCTTCTGGGGTCAGAAAGATCATGGTGTCCGCCCTTGTCGTCAGTGTCGGGCTCAGGTTCTGGCCATACCATGTGGCACAGGAGAGAAATAAGACTTGGCCAGATTAGACAGGAGAAAGGAAACTCCTTATTCACAGACGTTCGAACTGACTGTACAGAAAACGCAATGAAAATACCACAGAGCTGCTATTCGAGTGCACCAAGATTTGAGGACACCAGCTCCATAGAAAAGGCCAGTGTAGTTTCATGTAGTAGGAACGAACAATCAAACATGTTAATAAAAGCATTTTAAATAATGCCAAGTGCTATTGAAAACTATCTAGAAGGGCCAGCCCCACGTGGCTGACTGTGGTTTGAGTTTCAGTCCCGGAGGATCAAGAGGTACACTGGGTATGTGCACCTATGTGTGACCAAAACTGTGTTTTCCCAGAGACTTGTACCATTGGGTACGTGTGGTCTCCAGAGAGACAGACAGAGAGAGACAGAGGAAGTGAGAAATCACCCCGTAGGGTGGATGACCAGCCTGCAACCCCTTCTCCTCCATTCTCTTCCTAGAATTTTGGGCGTGCATGCACACATACCTGCCATGCGTTTCAGACTTCCAGGTCTAAGACTCAAACGGCATCAGCCATGTGAGAGTCTAGCACCTTAACCACTATGCATCTACCTGCTGGCCCTGTGCCCAAAATCTTGGTGGGAAGGAGAACAGAGGAGAAAGGATGTAGCGTGCTCATGTCCCATTGAGGGGGTGCGCTCTCGCGCGCTCTCTCTCTCTCTGTCTTTCTGTCTCTAGCAAATGCATGTGCTCTCTGCAGTTAAAAAAATACATAAAATAAAACAATACAGAAAGTATGGTAATATGGCAAAAGACCACTAAGACCTCTACAATGAAAACTACAAAATATTGCTGAGAAAAACTAAAGAATATTTAAGAAATAGGAGAGATGCAGTGTCCATGGGTCAAAAGGCTTGATTTTTCTTAAGATGCAAATTAACCACCAAATGGATTTATGTGTTTAATATTTATATATTAAATTAATTCCCTATAGAAAACCCAGCAGCAATTTCATATTCATAGAAGTTGACAAATTGATTGTAAGATTTACATGTCAATGCAAATAATCTAAAACACTTTTTAAAAAGAATAATACAACTAGGGGACTAACACCACTTGATTTCACGACGTACTCTAAAGTAATTGGAATCAAGATAGTTTGCCAAGAGTTAGCGAAATCGATCAATGGTTCACAACAAAGTCTAGAAATAGACCCACACAAACTCTGGCAACTGATTTTCATCAAAAGTGTAAGAGGCATTTTCAGAGAAAAAAGGATAATTTTTTAAACAGATGGTACTGGAACAATTGAAACTCCACATTTGAAAAATTACTTGTGTTTTATCATTTATGACATTGTAAATGTTAGCTCAAAATTGGGCCAGCAGCTGGTGTGGGTAAGGTGGCTGGGTCCCACATGTCCGACTGTGCAGTGTGAGTCTCAAACTCAGTGGCTTGCTGGGCGCATGTGTGGGTTAGCCCAAACTCCTGAGAGGAGACTAGAGAAGGGATTGTAGTGTGGCCAACTCCCTTGGGGGTGATCTCAACTGTATCTCTCTCTGTGTTGAGTGCATACATCCTATAACAAACTAAAAAAAAAAAGAAAAGGTTAGCTCAAAATGGGTCTAGAGAGACTTTTTTGCTACAGGGCATGTGCACTCCCTAGAGAGACAGAGACAGACAGACAGAAAGTGAGAAATCACCCCCCAAGGGGTTAGCCATGTCACAATCCCTTCTGCTCCATTCTTCTCTCAGGATTTTGGGCACGCACGCACACATGCTTGGCGAGAGTTACTAGCCACTGGGTCCAGGCCCCAAACCACGGTTGACTACACGGGAGTCCGGCAATGTAACCATTACACCATCTGCTGGTCCCTAAACATATAAAAGTTTAAAAGGTTATACAAGTTTAAAAACTTATAAAAATTTAAAAAGTTTTAAAAGATGGGCCAGCACGTGGCATGGTGGTTGAGGAGTTGGACTCCCACATGGCCAACTGTGGCTCAAGTCCTGGACCTGGTGAATCGCTTTCTCAAAGTAGAAAAAAAAGTTTCATAAAAGTAGTTTAAAAAAATTTTTTTAAATACCTGAAAAATTTATGATCTCAGGCTAGGCAAAGATGTCTTAAATATGACACCAAAAAATGTGAAATCTTGAAAAACAGACTGATAAACTGAGACTGGCAGGTGGTATGTTGGTCAAGACACTAGATTCACACATGGCCAACCACAGTTCGAGTCCCAGACCTGGTGGTTTGCTTTCTCATTTTCCCTTTCTCTTTATCTTTCTCTGGTCAAGTTAAAGTAATGATAATTAATAAAATTAAATAAATAATTCTTAGGAAAGAAATGATAAATTGTACTTTCATCAAAATAAAAAGTGGTCTTCAAATGACATTGCTAAGAGAACAAAAAGACAAGTCATAAATTGGGAAAAATATTTGCAAATGACCTGTCTGCTGAAAAGACTTGTCTCTAGAATATATAAAGAAGTCGGACATCAAGAAAACCAGCAATCCCATAAAAAAGCATGGGTTCATATGCAAATAAGGACTTGAAACAATTCTTAACATCGTAGTCACTGTGGAAATGCAAACGGAGACCCCGTGAGACCTGCTTCCTGTCATCAGACTGACCCACCACGCTACGGCAAGGAGAGGGAGAAAGGCTTCCTTGCTGCTACGGAACCTTTGCAAATCAGCCTGTGACAATCTTGCAGGAGAGCACCTGGCCGCCTGCGCCCCTCACGTGACCCAGCCACTGCGCCTCTTGGGATTCACCCACGAGAAGTGAAAATACTCACTAGTGCCGAAGCTGGAACCCGAATGCTCACAGTGGCTTCATTTCTACTGGGTCGTGGGAAAGTCATGCTGCGTTTTTCTGTTTTTCTGTGCAGAAATGTGTCATGACTTTTCAGATGACACACTAATTGCCTCCTGTGGTGAGGACATGGTCTTTCCCACAAAAGCTGGAGGCTCATGTTTGAGAATTCGGTCCTGGGCGTGATGGCGTGGGAGGGCAAGGCCTAGCAGGTGGTGACAGGACCGCAGAGGCAGCTCTCTCGTGGAGCAGGTCACTGTGAAAGCACAGCAGCTTCCCCACAGCTGTCTCTGCACGCTCCCGTCTTCTGCAGGCCACGTACAGAGGTTGGCCCCACCTTTGGACCTTCCAGCCACCAGGATCATGAGTCCAGTAAGTTTCTGCTCTTTATAAAGCACCATCTCAGGTGTTTCCATAAGAGCCCGGCGTGGGCTAAGACATGCTCATCTCTAACAGCCAAACGCCCCTCCACAGGGAGCTCGCGCACACACAGGCGTGTCTGCTCGATGACACGTCGCAGCAGCAGGAGGGGCGAGCTCTTCACACGCAGAGACATGGGCGAGTCTCAAAATACTTACGCCAAGTGAGACCTGCAGAGGAAAAGGAAACGTGCTGTGTGGTTCCACTTCAGTAAACATCCGGGGCACTTGGACTGATGTCTGACGGTCGAATCTGTAGTTCCCAGGAGCATGTACTACAGGGAGAGAGGTTGGCAAAGGCCACTGGAGGCTTCACGGGGATGGCTGTGTCTGCACCGTGGCAGTGGTGATGTCGACCCGGGTCTACACGTATGTCAGCACTTACCAGATCACCTGCTTCACATGCGTGTGGTCAGCTGCATGCTACTATGCCTCCCGTGTCCATGCCAGCTTGGCCGGCCGTAGTGCCCAGGTGGTCGATCCAGCACCAGTGGGGCTGTCTCCGGGAGGGCACTTTCAGATACGACTGATGTTGAAACAGTAGACACTGAGTGAACAGATTACACTGTAATGTGGGTGGGCCCCATCCAATCAGCTGAAGGCCTTAGGAGAAAGAGAGGTCCCTGAGGAGTGAGGACTCTGCCTCCTGATGGCCTCTGGACTCATGGCTGCATGTCAGCTTTTCCTCCACCTCCAGTCTGTCAGCCTCCCCTGCCACGTACGGGTTTCGCTGGCCCCCACAAATGCATGCAGTCGGTCTGTCTCTCCCATCTCTTTCCTCTTTTTCTCTCTATACACACACACACCTGGAGAACCCCAGCTAATGCTTTCCATGGAGCGCCAGGTCTGCCGAAGGTCTGTTTGCGAATGATCAGCTGCAGCTTTGCCCAGCGCTGCAGCGTTCTGAGGTGCTGCGCCACGGGGGAAGGTCCCCGGCTCTCAGGCCGGGCACGGTGGGATCTGTGACTCCGGCACTCTCTCTCTCTCTCTGTTTCTCTCTCTCATGGAAGAAATAAGTAAATAAATAAACGTTAAAACAAATAGCAAATACAAGAGATGACAATCGTCCTCCGTATTTCCATTGACAATATATTTACATCTCCAAGAAGAAAAACTAGCACATAATCCATTCAACAGAGACACTTTAAAAGCATGATTCAGAACACGTGAATGATTTCTGACACCTGCTGCTGTCTCACTGAGCATTCTCTACTTTTCAGATTCTAAAAATGATGATGGAATTAACTCCAAAACTTGAAAGACCTGCTACTAATTAATCAGTAATAAAAAGGCAAACATATCAGGAGGAAATTGATAAGAGAAAGAGTTGGTCACAGAAGTTGTTAAAATAGCATACTTTAAAAATTGTTAACCCTTATTACAGCAAATAAATGCTAACGAAAACAACAGTAAGATCCGCTTATCAGCGCTCAGGGTGACGACACCCCTCACGCGGCGCGGAAAGATGGCAGTCAGTATTGACACTTTCAGAAACGGTTTGGCTACAGGTATCAAGGACCTGAACGATCGTGTCCTTATTTTGACCTACGAATTCTAGCTCCATAAATTTCCTCTGTAAATAACCATAACTGTACAGAAGGATTTTAGTACAAGCGTGTTCATTTCTAAAGTAAACGAGCAAAACACTAGAAGTAGTTTAAATGTCCAGAAATAAAGATTGGTTGAATAAAGGGTGGTGTTTATGTGTTAGAGAATTTTAAGCGGCCATAAAAACGGTTGAGGAAGAATATATGATGCCATGTAGTCACGTTCACTCTGTGTTAAGAAAGCTTGCCCTAATACCCACGTGACGCGCAGCTGTAGGAAACCAAGATATCAAAGATACCCCGGATCGGAGCGAGCCGGCTCCGAGCGGCAGCCCTGAGGAGCACTTCCTTCCCTTCTGCCTGTCTAGCCCTTTTGCAGCTTTCCTTCTGTTTGTTTGTTTTTAATAATAAACCCGACTTGGTAATAAACATGCGCTGGGGCAGACTGCCTGCGTTTTAGCCCCAAATCCCTGAGCGACTCACCAAGTCCTCTCTGCCTCAGTCGCCGTATCTGCACATGCAGGTGTGACATCACTGTGTTGCCAGGGAGATGGAGAGAGCGAGTGCACGGGAGGACTTGGGGTAGCCCTGGCGCATAGTGGGGAGTACGCCAATGCCAGCTATGCTCATCACAGAGACGCGGTTAATAAAGCAGCTCTTGTCTATCCCCTTGCCCGCGTCCGCAGGCACTGCCTCGGGAACTCAGCAACCAGCAGAAGTAGGGGGCTCTCTGTCTTCCTGGGCTGACTGTGGTGCCCAACCAGCCTCACGGTTCTCGGTTGGCATTCCTGGCCCTGGGCATTCTCCCTCCTCGCGCCGTCAGTCGTCCTCCACCCAGAAGCTCACTGAGGGAGTGGCTGGCCTCACTGGTCCGATATCGGCCTCAGCAGCTGGCCAGAGCCCTCCTGGACAGGCATGGTGGCTACCCTCCCAGTGTCCCTAGCCAGAAGCCAAAGTCACACCCACACCTTCTCACTTCCGCTTTCTCCCATGGGGCCACAACAGCTACTTACCCCTGCCCCAGCTGTTATAGGAAATGCTGCCCCCTCCCTGGGCTTGGTACCCAGGCTCTGCCGCTGTCCTGGCTCCGGTCCACACCTCCACCCTTCCCCAGCAGTCAGTCTCCTCTGTGAAAAACACATACGGTCTGCAGAGTGGAAGGAGCAGATCTGCATCTGTCTCCATGAGGAGAAGTTTTCCCAGGAGGGGGCAGACAATGGGTGCCCATGGCAGTCCACCCCTTCAGCTGCCACCACTGTGGACCCATCCATATTCCTTACAAAACCGGACTGCTTTTCCCTAAAATATACTCCCTCCCCATGGTGCAGTCTCAACAGGGATGGCTGCCCCTCACCCTGTTAGAGCCCCTGGTGAAAATTCAGGACCTCCGGGAGCCTGGGTCGCCAGATGCCCCACAGCTAAAGGGCTGCTCTGACTACTCCGTGTGGGAGAGGAGAGAGTGGGGCTCTGCTGACCTGCTGAAGCAGGGCAGGCCCCGCCCACAGAGCTGAGGAGCAGGAGGGCAGGTTCCCGGTTCATACCTCGATCAACCACCCTAGCCAGCCATGCCTCCATGGGAGTCTCCCACACACACTACCCCGCTGCCCAGCAGCACACACTGAGGGCCAGGCCTCATCTGTGGGCTTGGTGAGGAGTGTGGCCCATGGGGTACCTCTGGGGTTAAAGGATTCCCCTGCCTTGTGACTCGGCCGTGGCGTTAAGGTGGTGCCGCGATCTCTAATCACTCAGCAGGGCTCAGAGTTAAACGTCTTGTTGGTTCTGGCCGGAAATCCAGAGCAGCCCAACAGCAACAAGCTGCCCATTGGTCGTACATGTTGGGACCCGAGCGGAGCTTGCTGTCTCCTAGCAACAGATTTCAGCTCCGCTCATCCCCCGTTCAGCTTCCATCTCGGCCTCTCTCACCAGGCCCTGGAAACGAGGCTGCGGGAGCCGGACCAGCACCTGCCCGTGCTCCAGGTGGTCTTCGTGAGTAGATGGGGCTGCAGTGCCCCTGCCAGGACGTGCCGGTCTTTGCCTACCCCGGCCCAACCCCTCTCCTCCAAGGTGGGGAATGAGCCCTTCCAGCTTCAGTGGCCAGCAGGGTCGCCACTCTTCCAGGCCCCACGGCCGAGCACCAAGGGCTCTTTCTCTCCTTCCGTGCAGGCTTTTCAGTACCCAGCTCCAAGTCCGCGCCGTACTCCAGGGTCCTGTAGTTTTCCCGCCATACCCCAAGGCCACAGCCTCAAAGACTTCTGGCCTGACTGCCAAGGTGAAGCATGGTGCAGCTCACCATCCCTCCCCCTACCTGGTGCCCTTCCCCAACCCCCCACTTCCATCAGCCCCCACCCTGTGGCCGGAGAGCTCCGATTTAATCTCCCAGATTCAACCCCAACCTCGGCTCTCCCAACATAGTGCTTCTCAAACAAAGAAAACGTCTGGAGACCAAATCTGTGGGAGGGAGCCCGCCCCGCAGACCCTGTTAGGAACTAGAGGCGGAGACATGGAGCCCGCAGCAGGGGTGCGCTCCTGAGACTTTCAAGTGTGTGCCTGCCCTGAAGGGCAGCGGGTCTCCTGGAAGCCTTCCAGCACATTCCCTGCTGCACCCCAGACCCCAGCTGGGCCAGCGCTCTCACTCCCCATCAGCACTGGTTCACAACACAATCCACACTGTGCTGGTCTGCTGCTTCCCTTCAGTTTCCTGAACTGACTGCAAGTTTCCAGGCGGAAAACGTGTGAGTCCTGCCGCCCCGCCCCCGTGCCTGGCATCTAGCAGGTGCATGATAAACAGATGTTGAATGAAAGAATGTCTGGCACAGGATGAAATGGAATTTGTAGCATTTTTAAAAGTTACATCCTTTTTAGCAGGATAAAAGGCTTAAATCAAAGGAACGCAGTTGTGAAGGTAGAGATGCCCGCGTCCCTCCTTGGCCCAGCAGAATCTAATGTGGAGTCCCTCCCTGGGTGGGGGGCAGATGGCAGCCCTGCACACTGCGAGGGCACTGCCCCTTCCTGCGCCCTGCAGCTGCTGGGAGCCCTGGCTCCGCAGGTTGACCTCCCTGCCTGGAAAGAGCTGCGAGGAGCAGCAGCAGAGACAGACTAAGCAGGAAGGGCAGTGCTTTAATTAAACAGGAGTTGAGAATTTATGGGCAAAAACGCGCGCGGACAAACCACACCGCAGTGCAACTACTGCAGGAGTCCCTGGGGAAGGCCTCACTGTGCAGACTGCGGAGTCCAGGGTCAGGTGACCCGGAGTGAAAGACTTTCCACCTCAGTTTTGTGTGTGGTGTGGCGTGTGCACGTGGCATGTAGGCCTGCATGTGTGAGCACACGTGTGGGTCCTTGGAGAGCCGCCTCCCCTCCTGCCCTCCGCAGCCCTGAAGTGGCCTCATCTCCAGCTCTAAGGCCCTCTCTGAGGCCTCCCAGCCGGCTAGGGTCCTACGGAGCTGCGTCTTCCAGTCGCTCAGTCCGACTTGCAGGCCCTCTGGTGGTCCTCCGAAAGCCTGTATGGCTCCCACAAGCCCGCAGGGGTGCTGGCTCCCCCGCCCCAGCAGCACAGGGAAGACTGTGCACCCTATCTCCAGGGCTGAGGGGAGGCAGGCTTGGGGTTGGGCTGTGTGGTTCGGTACCTGCAGGGGTAGGCCCTCTTGCCTCCCTGGTCCCATCTGGGTGAACACCTGGAAGACGGGGTCACCTCCCGGGCTGTAGAGAGAGGGCAGGGACGATGTGGCAGGGAGGGTGAGTATGGCCACTTTGAGCTGAAGGACTCACTCTCCATCCTCAGCTGGTTTATAGGAACAAACCTTTTTGCAGGTAACAATTAACCATGCCATAAGAATGAATTAATATCGTGGCCATTCTGTTGGGAAAACCCACCAGAACTGGGAGTCCAGAGACAGAACTAGGACTTCGTCCACCGGGGACCCAGGAGATGCCCAGCCGGCTCACCAAGGACCAGCGTGGCGGCAGGGTGGAAGTGCCACCCAGGGCAGCGGATGTAAGGGACCATGCGTCTCCATGCTGGCAGCGCCTGCCCAGGTGGGGGAGCCCCCAAGTGCCCGGCCTTAGGGGACCGCACCTAGGCCCGGGGGCAACCAAAGCGGGGACACATCTCCCTGGAAGAGCTCTGGGCTCACGCCCGCCTGTGAGTTGAACCCAGGTCTGGGATCTTCGCGTTGCAGGCCTTGACGGCGGCCGGCAGGGATACGGATGGTCCAAGTTCACGAACTTCGCACAGCTGGGCCGGCTTCCCCAGAGGTGCCCAGGCTGCGCGTTCGCCGGCCGTCTCTGTCGCCATCCAGAGGCGCGGGTCCAGCGCGTCCCCTCTGTCGGCCTTCCCCACCCGTCCCGGGCCGGCGCTGGGCCCCCACGTCGTCGGGCACGCGCGCCAGGCGCGCCCCTCGCATTGGTGCCGGGACTCGCCGCGCAGGGGCGCGCAGCGACGCCCAGAGCCGCGGGACCGGCGTCCCGGGCGGGCTGGGCGCGGGCTCGGCGCGGGCTCGGCGCGGGCTCGGCGCGGGCTCGGCGCGGGCTCGGCGCGGGCTCGGCGGGCGCGGGCGCGGGCTCGGCGGGCGCGGGCGCGACACGGGGCGGGCCGGCGCGGGGCGCAGTGGGCCAGGGCCCGGGCGCGGCGGCGGCGGCGGCGGCGGAGGAGGAGGATGGCGCGCGCGGGGCCCGCACGTGGAGGCCGGCGCGGGGGCGCGGGCAGGGCCGGCTGCTGAGAGCGCTGCTGCCCCCCGCGCGGGCGCCGCGGCTTCAATGGCGCCGTCGCCCAGGGCCAGCAGCCGGCAAGATGCGACCACCCTGCCCAGTATGTCCTCAACTTTTTGGGCGATCATGATCCTGGCCAGCCTGCTCATCGCCTACTGCAGTGAGTACCGCGCGGCTCGGCCCCGAACCGCCATCGGGCCCGCCCCGGCCCCGGCCCGGCCCGGCCGGAGTCGGCGCGGAGTTGCGAGCTCTGGGAGCGCGGCCCCTGGGTCCGTCCGTGCGGTCGTCGCTGGGCCGGGAGGGCGAGGGCCGCCCTGGCTCCCAGCGCCCGGGCACCTCGGCGTTGGCCGCCTCTGCCCGAGCCTCCCTCCGACTCCAGGGCAGGGCCCGAGCGCCAGGCCCCGGGTGGCGCGGCGCGTCCCTGCGCGGCGGTGCCCGCGGCTGCCCGGCGAGCTGTCGCCGCTCCTGGCCAGGCCGGCGACCCGAGCCCAAGCGGAGCTGCCCTGCCGAGCGGCGCCCCCGGGAGGCAGCGGCGGGTCTGCACGGGGCAGACTGCCCGCGGCGCTGGCCGATTGTCCTGCCCAGCTCTTCCCGCCAGCCACACTCCTCCGGGAACGTGGGGACGCGGCCGAGCCTGGAGCGGGCATCCTCGGCAGGAGCGGAGCTCGGGCTCCGACGCGGCGGGAGCCGCTGCCTCCGTGGAAGGGGGCTCACCAGGGAAGTGAGGGTGGGATGCCCGGATAGCGAGGGTCCTGTCCGAACCGAGCCGTGACCCAACAGGGCTGACTAGGGATGCGGGACGCTGGCGCACTGCTGAGGGCTGGAGTGGGTGTGGGGTGGGGTGACGGGTGACAGCTCCGGCCGGCTGGGTCGCTGGGGCTGGTCTGTGCCCTGGGCAGAGGTCCGGGCTGGGTGAGTGAGGAGTGGCCCGGTCCTGGCACAGATTCCGGGCTGGGGCGGGGGAGGGGAGCCAGCCTCCGTACATCACGGAGATGGGCCCTTGAGCCCGGCTGCCAGGCACAGGCTCCTGCCCTGTTCCCAGCTTTGCCTGAGGGAAGGATGAGTGCCGGGGACACCTGTCACTGAGCTCTGCCAGGAGGGCAGGAGGTGACGAAAAAATATGGATTCTTTACAAAACAAAACAAAACAAAAAAAAGAGAAAAATAGTCCTGGGCTGAGCCTCCCTGCCATTGGTCTCGGGCCCCGGGTGTAAGCTTCCCAGTCTCCAAAAGGAGACCACAGCGGCCTGGGGCCCTGGGACAGCCCAGCCCTAAGTCGGAGGGAGACCAGCTCCTAGACTGGACCTGCCCCTCCTTCCGCAGGTCTGTTTCCAGATGGTCGCTGGGCACCGGGCAGGAAGGGGTCACCAGGTGGGAGAGCTCCCGGCCGGGCTGCCTGGACCCTGGGTGTCTCCCTCCCACCATGTGCTGGCCTGGCAGTTGCAGGACCAAGGTTTGGGGGGGGGGGGTGGAGTGACATTGGTGTACCCTCTGCCGAGCTCCCTTTGGCCATCCAAGTTGGGGGTGGGTTTGTGGGGGATGTTCAGAGAACTCCAGAGTGGAGCCTGAATGCAGCTTCCTTGGTGGTGTGGAAAGGGTTAATAGCAGGTGGACTCCTGTCCTGCTGAAGAGGTGCCATTGAGGCACTCCCGGTGGTGGCACCAGGCACGCAGGGCCTTACTCAGCAGTGCTTGGGGAGGGGCTGTCCTGAGCCCCGAGTGGGCCACTCGGGACAGTGTCTTTGCAGCCTGTTCTGAGAACTTGGGGCAGCAGGCTGCCTCCCCGCGACCCAGGCGGCTCTGCAGGCAGGGAGGGAGCAAGCACCAGCAGTTAAGTAGGTGACCCCCGCCTGCGACTTCACGCTGCTCGCCTGGCACCTGCGAGGGCCCATGCCCACCCTGTCAGTAGCTGCAGCATCTGCTCCTGCACAGACCCAGGTGGATGGGGCGTTCGACCGGGCTGCCCACACCTTCCGAGACTGCACCCGCTCTCCCAAGTCGCGTGTCAGAGTGCACACCTTGGAGCCCTGCTGGCCTCTGTCACACACGCTGCTCTGGGCCACCCTGGCACTGTGGACTCGGCGGCTCCACCCCAAGGCGCTTTGGTAAGAATGTCTTAGCCAGAGAGCAGAAACAGTCACTAGCAGAAGCTCGGGAGAAGCTTGGCTCCTTGGTCACTCCCGTCCCCACGTAACGGAGTAGTGACAGCAGGGTAACATCTCAGACATGCCCCGTTACCCGGGAATGCACTCGGAGAAATTCAAACATTTCACTAAAATACAAAGTAGACATAATAATAATCTATGGCTTGGAACTGCAGTCCTAGAGAAAAAATAGTTTTTATCCCTTTTTGTTAGAATTGATAAAACAAATAAAATGCAAATGAGACAGTTCCTATGATTTCCATCCCCTTTTGCAATGTACCTAGGTTGAAGAAGAAGAATTAGCATCCTTGTCGGTAAATTGCTTTTGTTATCAGTGAGGATTTGTGTTACTGGAAGTATTTCCGTGTTACGGAGCAGATATGTTTGTGTTGCGTTAACTCCGGCGACAGATAAGCCTCACGTAGGACTCAGCACCCCGCCTGCTACGTCTGCGCTCCTCTGCCTCGCGTAAGGTGTTCGCTTCCTGGCGCTGATCGAAGGAACCAAGGCAGATGATCTCTGGGCCGGGCTTTCTGCTGGGGGTGCCCTACTGGTCTCGGCCGCGCCAGTCCTGTCTGCTCAGATTCTTGCTGAAGGAGATGGGCTCCACCCTCCGGCTGGAGTGAAACCTGCAGTCCACCAATGGGGCTAGTTGCTATAGTGACAGGGCTTGTCATTCTCTCCTGCTGGGAAGAATTACCAGGAAGAGCACAGAGGGGAGGGGGCCGCAGGCATGCTGTTGGTAGAGGGGTCGGTGCCCTCTGCAGTGGACGCTGCCCACGAGGGCTGGATGCCGGTAATGAGCTGGGTGGTAGTGCGTGTCCAGAGCTTCCTTGCTCTGGCTGGGGAAGCCGCTCTGCTTGTGGCTGAAAAGGCTTCCCAGAATGTTCCCCTCTGCATTCCTGGAGGACAGCCTTCTGCCAGAGGCACTCTCCAATGGAACTGTCTTCAGTGCTGGGAGCGGGCGGACTGCGCCCTGCGCCCTGCTGGGGACAGCAGCAGGGGCCCAGAAAGCAATGAGCCCCAGGGCTGCCCGCGATGTCTCGGTCTTGCTCGGTACTCCCACGCAGGATTTACTCCCAAAGAGGCGACGCTGTGGGACGTAGATGGCACATCCCCTGCTCGGGGTGGCTGGTGGACGGACACTCCTGTGTGTAGACGGTGGGAGGACTCCCTATCTCAGAGTCCTGGGGCCATGCAGGGACAGGCTCTTGGCTCCATGTGCTATGACTGAGTGAGTGTGTGCTTGGCTGTGAGTGTGTGTGTGGCTGAGTGTATGTGTGACTGAGCATGTGTATGAGTGAGTGTGTGTGAGTGTGTGTGTATGAGTGTGTATGGCTGTGAGTGTGTGTGTGGTAGAGTGAGTGTGTGTGTGAGTGGATGTGTGGCTCAGTGTATGTGTGAGAGTGTGTGGCTGAGTGAGAGTGTGTGTGGCTGAGTGAGTGTGTGTGACTGAGTGTGTGGCTGAGTGTGTGTGTGGCCGAGTGAGTGTGTGTGTGAATGTGTGACCGAGTGTGTGTGACTGTGTGAGTGTGTGTGTGAGAGAGTGTGTATGAGTGTGTGTGGGGCTGAGTGAGCATGTGTGGGGCTGAGTGTGAGTGTGTGACTGAGTGTGTGTGTGGATGTGTGTATGAGTGTGAGTGTATGACTGAGTGTGTGTATGACCAAGTGAGTGTGTGTGTGGCTGAGTGAGTGTATGTGTGTGGCTGAGTGAGTGTGTGTGTGTGGCTGAGTGAGCATGTGTGTGTGTGTGTCTGAGTGAGCATGTGTGTGTGTGTGTGTCTGAGTAAGCGTGTGTGTGTGTGTGGCTAAGTGAGTGAGTGTGTGTGTGGCTGAGTGTGTGTGTGTCTGAGTGAGCATGTGTGGCTGAGTGCGTGTGGTGTGTGGCTAAGTGAGAGTGTGTGTGGCCGAGTGTGTGTGTGGCTGAGTGTGTGTGTGGATGTGTGTATGAGTGTGTGTATGACTGAGTGTGTGTATGACCAAGGGAGTGTGTGTGTGTCTGAGTGAGTGTGTGTGTGTGTGCTGAATGAGTGTGTGTGTGTGTGTGTGTGAGTGAGTGTGTGTGTGTGTGGCTGACTGAGCGTGTGTGTGTGTGAGTGAGTGTGTGTGATTAGTGTGTGTGTGTGTGTGTGTGTCTGAGTGAGCGTGTGTGTGTGTGTCTGAGTGTGTGTGTGTATGAGTGTGTGTGTGTGGTGTCTGAGTGAGTGTGTGTGTGTGGCTGAGTGAGTGTGTGTGTGTGAGTGAGTGTGTGTGTGTGTGTGGCTGAGTGAGCGTGTGTGTGTGGCTGAGTGAGCATGTGTGTGTGGCCGAGTGTGTGTGGCTGAGTGTGTGTGTGTTTTCTTTTTCAGATACATCCCAACAAAATCGAATTGCGCTCTCCGTTGAATCTCATGGCGTCAGCCGCCACTCTGAGGAGATATGACAAACGGCTTTCAAATTGTTTTAATCCATTAGAATACTAACCGAGCGTAGGCACGCTGCTGCTGCGTCTCCTCTGTAAATACAATTTGCTGCATATTTAGGAGAGATTAGAACACGCCACTTCCCTGCTGTCCCATTTATTGGGGAGGTCTTGAAGAGGTAGCGGGAAACGCTGGCAGCTTAATGAAGTGATGCCTTTCAGAAGTTTCCTTCTCGTCCTGCTCTTCTTGTTTCCCGTTGTAATTTCCGACTGTGTTTTCAGTGTGATGAGCTCCTGACTCTAGAAGACGTACCATTCGTTTCGGTCAGTAACAAGGATGGTTGGCCTTGCTTCGGTGCCCGAGGAGCAGGGAGCAGAGGTGTTCTTGGCTCCCCCGGGTTACCCTGGGGGTGGGACTGCGGGGCTGCTTCGAGAGTGTGCCTTGGGGGACGGCCCGGACATTGCGCCTCTGTTCCTGTCCCCACGCCACCTGCTGTTCCCCGGAGACAGTGCCAGGAGGGTCCCACTCTCGCACGACCCAGGCTGGCATCTGGCTTCTGCCGGCCTGGACCACCAGGGCCAGAGACGAGCACCCTGCATGGGGCTCGTGGCGGTCTGCGCCGCCCAGGCCTGACTGCATCCCGCCTGGGACTTCCAGCTCAGGAGCCAGTGCTCGACATCCGTGGAATGAGGAATGAAATATGTAGATCAACTTTTGTGGCATGAAGTATATTCAGGTGACTTTTATGGGCGCAATTATGGGAAAATGTTATGATAATGTAGCGCTAGAAAAGAGAAGAAAAGCAAAACATTAAAATCCCCATTTCTTTATATAGCATCGCAGCTGCGCTGATTTAGAAGGGCTCATTTTTGCATTAAAATGTGGTGTTCTGGAGTTAATGACCTCTACAGATTGCCACCTGTCACCCAGAGGCTGCCGGCGACAGCCCAGCCCCAGCGATCAGAGGACATGGACAAGGCGAGGGACTGGTGTGGACTGGAGTGCAGGGAGGGCCGGGCCGTGGTGTCCCGGCTCCTTCGCGTGGGGGCTCTGCCGCGGCTGCCCTCTCAGGGCCGGAGTGCGTGGTGGCCTCTCTCTAAACGCTGCCTTGCTCGCTGGGCCTGGGCCTCCCTGCCGAGGAGGCCCCCGGGATGCGCAGAGCTCCCAACCCCGTGGTTCAGGCATGGCCGCCCCACGCCTGGAATGCGTGCTAATCCACCTCCCGCAGCCAGCCCGGGTGTCTGTGCGGGGCTTTCCAGAAACGGGGAGCAGCTGGCAGCAGCTCGGCGACTGTTCGCTCCTCTCCACCAGCGAGTGTGGTGGCGGGCTCCCGGAGGTTTCGCAGCCTTGACTCATTTATTAAAATGGCTGGCAGGAGTCGGGTGTGGAATCACTTGTGTCTCCAACTCTGCGAGCGGGGCTGCTCTGGAATCCCCTGGCCCTGCTGGCTGCAGGGAGGCCGAGTTCCAGCTCCGTGTGCCAGCGGCATCCCAGATGGCAGGTCCGGCAGCCCTGCGGCGGTACTGAGGACCTCCCTGAGGGCGGCCCGCCCTGCCCACGGCCTGCCAGGAGGTTGGCCTCCCTGCACTCCTGAGGGGCTCGTCCCAGAGCTCCCCGTCTGGCCTCTGCTCACCCTCTCCTTAGGTTGGGGAGCTCAGACCGGGCCAGGCCCTGGGGCCGCCCTCCTGTGGCTGTGCTGCCGGGGGAGGGGAGGCCGGCTGGCAGTGTGTTCTGGTGGGTTCTCTGTGCCGGCCTCACCCAGGTCAAGCCCCGCCCCCAACCACCCAGGTTTACTCGGTGGCCACGTCAGGTCCCTGTGGACCCGGACAGGGCTCAGGGCGTCGATCAGCTGAGGCTTGGCAGACTTGTGGGTCACAGCACCTGCGGGCAGCGGAGCCCTCCCGGTGCTCAGGGGCCGAGGCCCCGGGGGCAGGGTGGGCCTGGAAACAGACCCGTATAGACCTTTCCCTGCAGCCTGGAGCAGGGGCTGGGGCTGCCCAGCCAGGCCCAGGGGCCAAAGCAGGGCCTGTGTCCTCTGATGTCCCCTGGCCTCCTCTCACATCACCCGCCTCTGCTGGCCGGGCCCAAAGGGGCAGCTCTGGCCCAGGCCCCACCCGCTGGTCTGGGAAATTCGGGGTCTTGCTTGCCAGAGAGCTGCAGGGGTGACCGACGCGGGCAGGCGGGTGAGTCTGCCTCAGAGCCCCGCTCTGCTGAGGGCTCTGCAGGGAAAGGCTGTGCCGGTCACGACCATCCGAGGACCTGCGGCGTGGGGTGGTGCGCCTGGCACCCTTAAGCCTGTTCTGCTCTCTGAGTAAGGGGACACGCAGGGCAGATGCTCAGGGGGCACTGACCGCTGCCCGCGAGGCATTGCGCTCTTCAGAGGCCGGCCGACCCCCCGCGTCTCCCAGCCTCTGGAGGTGGGGGCCGGGGGTCCCAAGAGCCCTTTCTTATGGGAAGGGGCCTTCCTGGCCTGCGGGCCCCTGACTCTGGGTGGGCCTCCTGCCAGATGGCCACATGGGTGCTCTCCACCCCGGGGTCCCCAGCATGTGGCCAGTCACAGGGAAGCTGCTGCGGGATACCGAGGGAAGACTAAGGCCCTCCCGGCCAGGCTTGTTCGAAGGGAGGGGAAGGAAAGTGCGTGGGGACTCCCAGGATGCTCGGCGTCTCACGAGGTGTGCCCTCTGGTCAGCCTCGCCCCACCTGCCTCCTGCCAGGAGAGCGCCTCGCCCGCTGCCCTGCACGCTGTCCTCTGACCCTCTAGGTTGGGGCCCCGGTGGACTGTGGGCACTCGGGCAGGCCGTGCTCGGGCTTGGCTGGGGCTGCTCTGGGCGGTGCCAGGCTGAGCCGCGTCCCTGGCAGCTCCCTTCAGGGCCAGCAGCCCCTCCCACCAGGCGTGACTATGAGTGTGACTCCTCCGTGCTGCCTGTCCCCTGGCCTGCCGGGACCTCTTCCGTGGGTCCCCTGTGAGCACTCGTGTCCCGGCCTTTCCGGGTGCTGGGATCAGAGCTCTCTGCTCTGGGAGTCCCGCAGACCATGGCTGGGTTTTCTTGCCTCTGTAGCTGAAGAGCATGGCCCTGAGTTAGCTCAGCCAGCCCCTTCCCCGCAGGTGCTGGGTGGAGCCACTGCCCCCTGCCAGGACTGCTCCCACTGTGCCTCGGGGGCCATCCACCTGCCTGGGGAGGGAGGAGGGAGTGCGTCTGCTGGGGCCAGCGTCCGCCATTGCACCGACCTGTGCCTTCCAGAGCTGCGAGGCACCATGGTTTTGCTCGCATTCTCTGTGCCAGCTCCTCGCCCTCCACCTGCCCACTTGCTGTGTACCCGCCTTTCCGAGAGCGGCCGGTCCCCAGGCGTGGTTCCAGAGATGCCGCGGGGGTCTAGGGCCCATGGCACCCATTCCACACGTGTCTTCCTCTCCCAAAGCTCTGCCATGGGAAGGGCCCTGGGCCTCCTGGGTCTCTGGGAAGCTGGGACCTGCCCAGCACTGAGCAGCCCTTCCCATCCTGGCTGGGCACACTCTGTGGCTGTCCGTAGGAGGTGGCCCTGGGCTCAGACCCACACCCTTGGGCACCTGTCTGGGCGCCTCGGCCGTCCTGCTGAGTCGGGTGGTGTGGTGTTTGCAGTCCTTCCCTCCCTCCCTTCGAAGGCAGACGGCCCTGTCCTCATGCCCTGCCTGGCATCAGGTGCTGCAGGCCCACGGGGGTCTGTGAAGGTCCTCGTGGGTGGGACAGTGCCCTCACACGCACACACCCCGTGTGTCTGCCCGCGCCGGACGTGGTCTGCTGGGACTGCCAGCATGCGCACCTCTCAGCCTGTCTTGATCCAGAGCAAGCCGTCCTGAGGCCGCACTCAGTGGGCCGGAGGGGAGGCTGGGCTGTGCCGATGGTCTTCTCACCGGTAGGTCTCCCGGGCATGCCACGGGTGTGGCGCGTCGGCCTCTCTCGCCAGTGGAGGCGGGCAGTGCTGTGCCAGTGAGCGCCACGGAGATGGTCCCGACCCTGCCTCGTCGGTGTCCCTTCACACCACACCCATGCTCTGTGCACACACGTGTGTGCACACCCAGGCCGGCATCTGGCACCCGTCTCGGAGCCATGGTTCCCAGCTAAAGTCGGCCGTGCTCGCCGTGGGCAAGGCCTGGGATGCAGCAGCGGTGACGTGGAGGTGACTCCGCGGCTCTGCAGAGTGGCCGCCGGCGAGCCCAGAGTTGGCTCCGGGCCCTGTGTGCAGCCAGCACTCATGCCCGGCTCTTCTGCCGCCTGGTCCCAGCCCACAGCAGGTTCCAGGGACGATGGGCAGCCATTCGCTGCAGTGGCCTGGGCTGAGGGACTGAGGGAGCTGCTCGAAGTCCACCCAGTGGAGCGGACATTGCTTGGAAGCAGGGTTCCCAGGGGGCCGGGTCACATGGCTGCGGGGCTGATGACCAGGTGTCCCTGACGGCAGTGTGCACCAGCCCTCCTGGGGTCTGGACATGGGCCTAGGAGCTAGCTGTGCTGCGTCTCCTGGGCTGAGCTGGGCAGGACACCCGGCTGCTACTTCCCACAGTGAGGGCGAGGCTAACCGGAAGCGAGCTGTCACAGGATCCAGCATGTGTGAGACTGGAAGCTGTCCCACTGTGCTGTGACACGCATGGCCCACGGCCCACGCTGCAGCAACCACTTTGGGGTCCCTCAGGACCCAGATCAGGCTGAGGACTGCAGGAGGGGCAGGGCCACAGTTTGCAAGGCCTGGTGAACCTGAGATGTTTTCTCTTCTCCCAGGGAGGAGCGATGAGGGCAAGAGCTGGGGGTCCTCGGGGCCTGCCTGGGCCCAGCCCAGGGCATCCTCAGCACTCAGACTCCTTCCCCAGGTAGCACTGTCACTCTGTCCCTGTCACATCCCCTGCGGCCCTGCCTGGCGACCGTGGAGCTGGGGCTGACGGCACATGCACTGCATGGGCCTTCTCTCCATTGGTGGGGCCCTCCCTGAGGCCCCCGGGGGCATGCAGGCAGAGTCCTCCCCTGGCCCTGAGCAGCCCGCGCCTGCTCGCCATCCGGACTTGGGTGCATTATCCTACACTGCTCCTGGACCCTCTGCCCCATTCCGGGTCCCGCACCTGGCTACCGCCCTGAAGTCTCCCTCCCCTCCTGGACGCTGTCCTGGCCAGGCTCAGCTCTGGGCAGGGTAGGGGGCACCTGGGGGGGATGTCCCGAGCAGATGTCTAAGAGACAGGCAGGATGCAAGAGCTGCAGAGACGGAGCGCGGGCCGGCGAGTTGGCTAACTCCATACCACCCCACCTGCTTTTCTTTGGGCGTTGCCCTTTGAGCCCGAGGGGCTGGCTCATGCCCTCATGCCCCGGCGGGCTGCTCTGAGTCATTGTCAGCAGCCGACTGAAGCATTCTCAGTCGAAGGGTTTGCACCTGCCATTTAGGAAAATGCACACCATCCCTGTCAGCAAGCCTCTGCGGTTTACTCGCTCACCCAGAACCCACTGGCCAACGAGACCGCTGAAGAGTCGTCCTGGCCTGGTCGACCGGAAAACAGGCCCACGCGGAGCCACGCGGTCGACGGTCTCGTGCGAGCACCTATGGGAGCTGCGCCGGGAGAGGAGGCAGCGTGTGCTCCTCTTACCCGAGGGGTGTCCGTCCTGCACGCCCCAGCCTTAGACCTGGGCGCCTGTCTGGGCCGTGAAGCTGTGGGAGTGCTGTCCCTTAGGGCTTTACAGTTAAGATGTTAATGACAGGAGCCACCTCCAGTGTGGCTGGGACTCACAGAAGTGGCCACAGGCACTCAGTCTGTTCAGAGATTGCCCCTCTCCTAGCCGATGGCACTTCTCTAATACGGCCGAACGCCACTGACGGGGGTTCATGGAGGGCTGGCGGGGCCAACCTCGGTGCTCCTGTGGCCCTCTTGGCTCAGGGCAGCCACGGCCATGCTGGGCTCCCGGGCCCTCCCGCGCAGTCATGCAGGTCTCCAATGGCTGGCTCATTTGGGGGCCCTTCTGCTGCTGTGGACGGCAACGAGGCTGCTCAGGGCTGCTCCTCCACTTCAGGACCCTCACGTCACTGGCACTGGCCCGTGTGTGAGCCCGGGAGGCCTGTGCTCCCGTCAGCCGGGAAAACAGGCATCTGGAAAGGACTCAGCGCCCCTGGAAGGGCATGAGACCTTGCGTGGTGCATCTGGGGACCCTCTGACTCAGCCCATGCCCGGAGGCAGAAGCTCTTGCCCTGGCGCCCCCCACCAAAAGGATTCTGGGCAGTTCAAAGCACTTGAGGCTCAGTGTCAGGTTTGGTTAGGCTGTGAGCTCTCTGAGGTTTCAGGACCTGCCGCTCCGAACTAAGGAAACAGCGGCACCATCGCGCGCGGTGCGCCTCCGCCTCCCGGCCGGGGAGCCAGCAGAGCAAAGGCCGGCCCACACGTTTCCACGTTGTGAGACACAGGCCACTGCCGCGCACAGCCCCCGGCCTCTAAGTGGAGACTGCGGCGGCACTAGCGTGGCCCAGGGTAGAGGTGTGTTTCCTGCAGAGCTGTCTTTTTGCTTCTAGCTTCCGTCTTTATTTTGAGGTTCCAAGATAGAAAGGGAAGTGGCTGGAGGCAGGAACGCTGAAAGAGCCCCAGCCACGCCAGTGATTGTCGGGGCAGGTGGCCAGGAGCTCTGCCAACCCCGAGGGCTTACACTCAGCCCTCGCAGGAGCCTGCGTGGGGTCTGAGGCTGAGTCTGCTGCCCCCTGGGGCCCAGAGCTGCTGCCTTTTGTAAATGAGGAGGTGACACTGACAGTCCTGTCCCTGTTGGAAGCACGGTGGGTGTCTCCCCCAGGAGCAGGAGCGGGCGGGGCAGGGCGGGAGTGCGCATTTGGGGAAGCCCTGGGCTGTAGAGCGCCGCCGTCCTGTCCGTCCCCTCTGGGTTCTGGGCGTGCTGAGGGTGTGGTTTCGGTGCCTGCTCTGTGGCCCTCCATATGCGGGACAGAGTGTCGCAGGCTCATTGTTCAGGAATAAAGGCCGGGCGCCCAGGACACTGACCGCGGTGGGACTGCTGGGGGAAGCAGGTGCCATCTCAGGTGCAGGGCATGTTGGAACCCACTGGTGTCACCACCTGGCTCTGGCACCCCTGGGCAGAGGGGGACTTGGGAGACCAGGGCAGCGGTCACCTGAGTCCGGCAGACTCCCATGAGAATCCCACGGGGTCTTTGGCTGCAGGACAGGGTGCCCCCGGGCTACATGTGGTGCACTCTGGGCTGAGTGCTCCCTGCATACCCTGCTCTCCCACCCTGAGCATCCTTGGATCCCCTCCAGGGGGAGCTCTCCACGGGGGGACCATCAGGGCGGACCTCGGCTCACATGGCCAGCCTGGGGCCAGACACTGAGGCCGGGGAGGTGGTCTGGCTCCGAGCAAGCAGCCACCGCACTCTTAGGCACACGGACTCCTCCACTCACTGCTTGCTGCAGGGTTACCGTGGCAGACGTCAGGCTTCGTAGGTCAGGTACAGGCTCGGCTGCCAACCCGTCCTCTCTTGAGTGGCAGTCCTGTGCGGAGGGCATCTGGGAGGAACAGGGCACCCATGGGCATCCTGGCACCACCTGGGCAGGACTGGCATAGGGTCCCTGAGGCCCTGCACCCAGAGGTCAGGGTGGGTGTGAGGCGTGGACCAGAGCTGACCCACGCACTGGCAGCCCGAGGCTCTGAGGCGTCATGCGTTTTCCAACCTCCCCACCTGCATGTGGCCGCGGGAGGCTGCCTGCAGAGGCTTGGGTGGTTGGCAGGGTTAGCCCGGCTTTGCCGATGGGGAAACGGAGGCTGGGGTGCGGGCACCTGCTCAGGGTCACCTAGAGGACAGGGAGGCCTGCATGCACCCCCGGCCCCTGCCTGCACCCCCGGCCCCTGCTCGCACGCAGCCAGCCCCTGCACAGCACAGGCCTCAGGAGAAGAAGGGAAGCGGGGGGCCCCATCACCCAGAGGTCAGGGGAGGGGCACAGGCCGGCTGCTGTGGACATCTGTGCCCTCCGAGGCCCCGTGGGTTCTGGGGCTTCCCAGGATGGCTCAGTGCGTGGCCTCGGTGGTCATTGTTTCTGAAAACAAAATGTCCATTCATGACTGTCTTTAAGGGCTGAATGAGAGGACGGAACCTCAGTCTGCCACGGGACACTCCAGAACTGAGCGGACTGCCTTCAGGGATGCACTGACTCCGGGGAGGGGCCCGGGAGGCCCACAGAGTCTCAGTGTGGCCCCTGCTCCAGGTCCCCAGCTCCACCCTCACCACCTCTGGGCTCCTGGCATTTCTGGGCTCTCCATCTGCTGCCCCCCTGCCCTGCCCACGCAGACCCGGCTCTGCAGGGCTCTGCACACCCGTCCTTCCTCAGAAATGCTGTGGCGGCTCACAGCCCCGCCCCTGGACCCACATTCCTCCCGTGACTTGAGGGAGGAGGACTGGCAGCGGGGGCGTGGCCCATGGATGCTGGCTGTCCCTTACGGGGCAGGCTGGTCTGGAGACACCAGGCAGGCTTTTGTGGCCAGGTCAGCCCAGGGCCCAGACTGGCTTGTGCTCCACTGAGAAAGGAAAGGAAGAGCCTCAGGGAACCTGGGGACCTGGGGGCCAGAGTGCCTGGGGTCTGGGAGCAGGGAGGCCCTGGAGGGACAGTGGGTGGTTTCTCAAGTCAGCGACGGCCTTGGGCCTTCACCAGCTTTGTGCCTGACCACGCCTGGCACAACAGGCCGGAGTGAGCACCTCCTGCAGTGAGAAGCTGGCTGGCCTGGGCTCCCATGAGCCTCTGCTGACCCGGCCGAGCTCCGCTCTGTTCCTGGCACCCGGGTCAGGGGGGTGAGCGGGAACCCCCTCCGGCTCCTGGCCCTCCTCGCAGTGCCCTCCTGGGGCTCCCAGGGCAGGGAGGCGGTTGATAAGGATGAGCACGTTTCCCGGACAGTGCCCGGTCAGCACCACCGTCTGCAGAAGAGCCCTTCCTCCGTTTCCACGTCACCCGGCACGCGCTGCCCCCGATGCTCACACTGCAGGGTTGTCCCCGGCCCCTGCCAGCACAGGCCCCACGCGCCTGTCCTGTGTGCTTGAGGCACTGAGCATGGGGGACCTGTGCCCTGGGACGGCCGGGCTGAGCCATCTCCCAGGCCAGGGTGAATATGCAGGCCAGGCCATAGGTCAGCTGGGCCACAGATGCTGACGGGATTCAGTGTAGGAGGGGACACGGGGGGCCGAGGCTGGTGACAGGGCTTGGAGCCCCAGGACCGAGAGGGGTGAGGGCCGGCATGCCTGCCTCGCGCGCCACCCCTGGGGGCCAGCTGCCCCGGAGGGCCCCGGCTGGCAGGCTGGTGGGGCGGGTGTGCGGCCGAGAACGGCGCTGGCTCTGGTCTCGCCGCTGTGGCTGCCCTCCAGCAAGGACGTGCTTCCCCTGCACTCTGCACGTGGTCATTTTGAGAAGAGACTATAACAGGAAACCACGGGAAGTAGCAGTGTCTGAGACAAGGACGGTGCCGACGTGGACCGTGGCCAACAGGCCATATGCTACCGGGGCGCGGTTCTGACCCAGTGCTCTCGGCCTGTGTCTCTCCCGGCGGCTGTTCGTTCACATATAGAGGGCTTCCTGGAGGAGGAAAACAGGGCTGGGCCCCTCGGTCTCCTAAAAGATTAAGAGTGCCCTCACCCTCTGCTTGCAGAGCTGGGACTGTGACCCGGGGCAGGGGAGGGGTCGTCAAGCTGCCCTGCAACTATTCTAACTCTGCCAGCCACTTGAAAAGTCACCATAATGGGGCCAGGTGGTGGCATGGTGGGAACACAATTGCGCCCCCGTGGGGAAGGTCCTGGGTCCGTGTCCCAGGAACTCCCTGAGCACACCAGGTACACTCTGGGCCAGCTGAGACTGGGGCACCAGAGTGTGTAGGCCCTGCTGGGGGTGTCACAGGTAAAATCAATGACCGTAAAACAAGCACCCATAGCGTTAGGAGTAGGGCTGGTGTGGAAGCCACGCACCTCGCACTAAGGGAGCACGGCCAGCCCGTCTCAGCTCGAAGGCCAGCGGCTTCCCGTCGGGAGACCACGTGGGGCCTCTGAACAGACATGGCCGAAACCTGGCCAGGCCTCTGACTCGGGGGCCTGCACCTGCCCCACAGCTCCACTCCCCAGGGAGCCCAGCAGGGCACCTGCAGGCGCTGAGGCCACCACTCCCCCAGTGCCCCAGTGACGGCCATGCAGGTGGTCTTGGCGCACAGAGCCGGCCGCCACGCTCGTGCTCCCTTGTGCTTCTCCCCCGGCCTCAGGCGGCAGCCCGCGATGTGCCAGTCCCGGCCGAGAAGGTGCTGGCACCCAGCCACAGCGGGTGCTGCCGAGTCTCTGCTGTGTAGGCTGGGCTACAGGAGGCCCCTGGCAATACCTGTTTCCCCAGTGACTCAGGAGGCTGAGGCAGGAGGATCAGAGCTCGAGCCCGGGCTGGGCAACACAGCGAGGCCCTGTCTGAAAAGAGCCAGACCTGGTGACCACACCCGTGGTCCCCGCTAGGAGGCTGCGGCCAGAGGATCGTGACCACAAGATCCTGTCTAAGAAAACAAAAAGTGAGGCTCTTGGTCTGGTGGATCTGGGCTGCCAGTGGGCTGCGAGCTCTCCAGGCTCAGGGGGAAGGCTGCACGTGTCCTCGGGGTACTGACGCCCTTCCCTGGAGCTGAGTACCGAGATCAGAGCCACTCAGCAAGGCCCGTGTCAAGGCCTTCCCTGCATACAGGCCACAGCCCCGCGTCCGCTGTGTGTGCAGCTCCGGACAAGGTGGGCACGTGCTCCCCCAGATTCTAGCTTGCAGGATTTCATCTCAATTAAGGCAACAGTGAGCTTCAGGAGGAGGAGCAGGGATTGGAGGATGAAATGACACCTTCTTGGCATCGCAGGCTAGCAAGGAGGCCAGCTGATTATCTTCATATTACAATCCCAGGCATCATCAGGCTGATTAATACATCGCCGGAAGCCCGTTACCCTTGGCAAGTTGGATCTTGGTGGTCAGGGACAGTGCTGTGACCTCCAAGTTGCAGCTCTCTCTGAGGGTCAGCCTATCGTCTGGTCTCCACAAGCTGGCCACCCGCTCTTGGCCTCCAGGGGCCTTCCTGCCGGCTGCCCCGTGGGCGTGGACCTGAGCAGCCCCGGCATATGGAGCAGGTTCTGCAGGGGCAGTGTGGCCGGCATGCTGGCCACCCCATCGGCCACTGGCACCGTCCAGTTGAGAGCCGCCAGTGGAAGCTGTAGAGTGCTACTGAAATTGAGCACAGAACTTACCTGTGAGCTTCCTGGTCGAAAAGGCAAAGAGGGAAAATGCACAGGTCACCCGACTCAGCGTCCCTTAATGACTCGCAGCATCTCCGGATGTTGGAGCAGGGCCCAGGGCTGTCACAGGCTGGTACTCTGGTGGCACTTGGACCCAGACTGCAGTGCCCACACAGCATTTCCATTTCCCAGGAAACACAGGAGCCCCAGGTCAGGTGTGCCTCCGGCTGCCAGCCAGTGGGTGGCCAAACCCTGCATAGGCATCTTCCGTGGCGAGAAGCGGAGGCCTGTGCCGGTCGGTGTGGAGCTGATGGGAGCCGAGGGGCCGGCCAGCTCTGCCATTCCGCAGTGGTCACTGCACACTGGAGTGGCCCGGGTTGTGGCTTCCTGCCCCGCCGTCCTCCCCGACCCTGTCCTTGGTCATGCTTCATCTGCCCTGACCTGCGGCACCTGGACCTCAGACCGCAGAGACTCAGCCCCAGCCCCCGGTTGGCCCCGGCCCCCAGCTGGCCCCGGCACTGGCTCCTTTCCCCACTGTCCCTTGGTGCTTCTTCTCAAGCGGGAACTGGCCTCCCTGGTGCCTGGCCGTCGGGGCTCTCCTGGGGCCTCACCGCACCCAGCCCCCTGCAGCCGGCCTCCCGTGGCCTGGGCTAGCCCGAGGTGTGTCCGTGCCCCAGGCCCTCACCCGGTCCCTGCCTTCCTCACCTTTCCAGACACGCCGCCCTGATGCACTGGCTCCCACCCTGGAGGGCCCCAGGCTCCGGGGCCAGGCGTTTCTGCGGGGGTTGGGGGCATTTGGGCAGGGGTCGTCCGCGGATCAGGACTGTGGAGGGACTGCAGTAGCTGCACCTCGGTCTTCCCCCGGCATTTGCCAGTGCATGGGGGTCCCAGCTCCTCCCATTGAAGCCTCCCAGGGCCGGGGTGTCCCACCAGTGTTTGTGGACAGATGTCCTCCCGCCAGGTCGACAGCTCGGACGTCCCCACCCTGCCCGGGCCAGGCACGGCCAGGCGGTGCCCCACCTGCTCTGCCCGCTGCCCACCACCGCCCCGCCCCACGTGGCCTCCGCGCGGCAACCTCTGCCTTGACCTCCCTCGTCAGGGCGAGAACAAACCCGGTGGAATCGGGCCTCGGCAGCGGCTTCCCATCGCCCGCGCCGTCCTCGTCATTAACTTTACGGCGCGTGCTACCCGAGGACTAATTAAACCAGATGGCGGCGGTGAAGCCCGATGGGGGTGCGGAGCCGCTTTTGCGTTGACACTGATCGGAATTCGGAAGCGGCATACGCTCGTGGAGATTAGGAATTTTTTAACTACATATTCACGGCTTTTCTCAACGCCCTTCCTGGTGGCCTCAGCGCACTCCACCCCTCCATAGCGCCGTCCTCGCTGCTCCTGTCCTGTGCCCGCAGCCTCGGGGTGCCAGCGTCCTCACCACGCCCGCAGCACGAGCGGCTGGACAGCAGGGCAGGCTCTGGCCCTCACCCGCTGAACCCACGCTGTGGGAGTGGCCCTTGCTCAGAAGACTGGGGGCCCTCGTGGGCGCCCCAACTCCAGGTGCAGGCATGGCCCCCAGACGGCCCCCACCAGCCCTCCCAGGCTGTGTGCACAGACCCCTGGTCGGGCTGCCTGTGTGCCGTGGGGAGGGGGGGCGCCAGGGATGCAGGTGGCACTGTGCAGGGCCTGCCATCCTCCAGACGCGGGACAGGCCTGGCCCTGCGTGGGGTCGGGCTGCCCTCACAGCCTTTCAGCAGGGAGTTTCGTTTTTCCAACTGAAGAGAAATGCACATGGTGCATGAACATTTCGGCATGCACGTTCATCCGGCCCCTGGGCGTTGGCAACGCCACACAGCCCGCACCCCTCTGAGCCCTCCCGCAGCTCCAGCCCCCCAGGAGAACCACGGCCTCTTAGCCAACCCCTCTCGGAGCCCCTTCTTCCAGCCCAGAAACCCCTGGTCTCTCTGAGCCTCAGACACAAATGCCAGAGAGACCCTGCAGACCGCCTGTGGATGCCACCTCTGTCTTCCTTCTCCTGCCTCCAGCGCGAAACAGGGATGCTCGGCCACCCAGGGGCGTGACTCTGGTCAGGCACTGACCCCTGGGTTGCCACGTCTTCCTCAGACACGGGCAGGGTACAGCACCAGCAGCCGCCCAGCGGACGGCCGCCCGGCAGCTGCCACGTGGGCTGGCGGCCTGTCCAAGTGCAGCTGCCCGGCGGCCAGTGCCTCCTGCTCCCTCCTGAGCTGAGGGCCATGCTTCCAGGGTTGTCCAGGCGGTGTCCACCTGGAGCCCGAGGATGGGTCTGCCCGGAGCTGGCAGCTGGTCTGTCCAGCACACAGTCTGGGCTCCTGAGCCCTGCTCGACCTCAGCCACCTGGAGGCTGAGGACGGTAACCCTGGAAGGCAGCTCTGATGTGGGAGCAGCAGGGCCAGGCCAGAGCTCAGGCCTCCCGGTCCCGTGTCCAGCAGCTGTTGTGAGGCCAGGCGGCGTCTCAGGGCCTGGTCTCGTGCTCACCTGCCCTTCCCTGACCGCCCAAATGTGTCATCTCTGGGCAGACATGGCAGGTGGGGTGAGACCTTGGCGGGGCCTGCTGTGTCCTGGCTCAGGGACACTCATGTGGTTGCACGGCTCCCTCTTGAAAAGCGCCTTTGTTTCCCTGAGCTGATTAAGAAGCAGCAGCAGGCCTCCACGGGGCCCAGATCCCACGTCCTCCCGGACTCTGGCCATGGCCCTGGGGGTGGAAAGCGTGCCCCACCGCCCACTTCAAGGAGGACCCCCCAGCCTAGCAGACGCCTGGCCATTGCATGTGGGGGCCGGCCCACAGCTGTCACGTGTCCTGGTAGGCTGGGCGGTGAGGTGACAGGGGAACCAGCCCATGACTTTTGTCCTGGTCTTGGGCTCAAGACTTCATTCTCTCCCAGGCTGGGGGCCTCGGCCTCCCTGAGGCTCCGTCCTCTTATCTGGGAATCCCAGGAACACCTCGGCCTATGGCAGAGACGAGGCCAGCAAGTGACTCCCTGCGGTGCTCAGGTCTGCGCTGGTGGTCACCGAGCCAGGGCCGAGTGTGGGCCCAGGTGGCATCCAGCCCTGCCCCCACTCCGTGCCCTTTCCGGCAGCCTGGCCCAGCCTGCGGGGACAGAGAGCGTGGTACATGTCTCCCAGACTGCCCGAGATCCCGGGCAGAGACTCAGACAGGACCAGCTGGGATCTCTACGGCTGGGCGGTGCCCCTCTTGCTGTCACCCAGGGCAGCCTGAACTCCCAGGCAGGATTGTCTGGCATGGAGGATGGCCAAGGGGGGCCCCAAGTGTTCCTGATGAGAAACGTGCAGAGGAAAATGGGTCTGCAAGAGCCCCACAGTGCTACGGGGGTCCTGGCCGGTGTCCCGGATCCCGTCACCGCGCGAGGTCACATGCTGCCTTCCCCAACAGGAGTGGCCTGCGCAGAGCGGTCGCGAGGATGGTCTGGAGTGCAGGCGCGGGGCCCGGGGCTCCGGAGCCCGGCCGGACCTCGTGCAGCCAGCAGCCGGAGTGGCTGACCCCACGCGAGAGCGAAAGGGGAGTTCAAATTTGAAAATTAACATGGAATCAAAAGAGACAGAGTAATTTTTCATTCTGCTTGAAAGGTTATTTGCTTTCCCAACCGATGCTTAGTGCACTGATACACGGTGTCAAAAGGTAAATGATTTTAAACCAGATTCAATTTAAATTTCATTACATATTTGTAGGAGATGGAGGCTCCAGGAATCCCTCGCCTTCGTTTTGAGGATCTTTCACTTTTAATAACTCCAGTGCCTAATGCCCTAATCTATTTATTACGTTGTCGTGGAGCAGGGACTGTGCTTCCTGGGAGTGACTGTGTCCCTGGGACAGGGCTACCAGCGACCGATGCGAGCCATGCCTGCTCCCGGCCCGGGCCTCCTTGGCAGTCCTGGGGTGCACTGTGCCCTGTGAGTGGAGAAGCGTCTTCCGGGAGAGCAGACGTGGGGTGTGAGTGGGCCGCGGGAGGCGGGTAGCCACTCAGGACCTGGTCCTGGGGCAGCTCAGCTGGAACCTGGGGGCACGGGCAGATCACACCCTGTGCAGCGGGCGTGGCCAGGGCAGCCAAGCCCTGGAGGGCCTTTCCGGGGCACTCAGCTTGCCACCGGAGTGTCCTCTTGCGTCGACTACAGGGCAGTCGTGCAGCCTCTGCTCAGTGACCCAGCCTCTGTGCCGAGCTTTCCCCTGTGACAGAGTTCCAGTCCCCGCAGTCCATGTCCACACGGCACCTGGATGTGCCTGGAGGAAACAGGCGGTTGCAGACACAGTGGGAGGGGTCCCGCAGCGGCGGGGTGGGGTGGCCCAGAACCGGGTCGCCACAGGGAGCTGGATGTTGAGACGTGAAGACCCAGGGGAGAGCTCCACGTGCAGGCGGGAGGTTGGGAGGTCAGGAAGTTGAGGCCGCGGCCACACCGGGGCTGGCGCTCCCGGGAGAGACCCATCGCACTGGTGACCCCGGGACCTGGGTCCGGCCTTGGGACTGGGAGTGGAGACGTTCCGGCTGCGCAGGCTGTGGTGGTGACACCTGCAGCGCCTGACGTCGGGCGGGAGTCGGGGTCCCCAGGAACGCAGTGGTCATGTGCATTGCGTCTGTCCTTCCATTCCCTGAGGACCCACTGCACTGACCGGCAGGTGAGGCCCATTTCAGTGACCGAATCGCATCGATGCAGGGGGGAGGTGACCAGCCACGGCCCACCTCGTACAGCGTCTGCCCTGCTTCATTCTAGGAGGGGAGGATCAGGGTTGGAGCTGCAGCATCAGGGACTCGAGGAGAATTGGGCGGGGGCCTGTGGAGAGGTGGGGCGGCTCGGCACGGCCGGGGTCGTGGGGGGATGCAGTGAGGCAAGGGGCCCATCGTGCACCCCAGCTGGAGCTCAGGGCCTGGGCTGTGGACTCTGCTCCAGCTGACTTCCCTGATGTCAGAAAAGCCAGCGTCCCTTCTCCACCTGGCGGGGACCCCAGGTCTGGAAGCCACCCCAGACAGGCCCACAGCTGCTCGTGTTCCTGGACCCTCGCACATCTCTCAGGCCGGGGTAGGCAGGCCAGGCCACCCGCTGGCTCAGCCGCTCCGACCGCACCTGCTGGAAGGCCCAGGAGGGGCCACAGCGTGCCATGTTCAGCATCTCTGTGGGAGAACGTGGCCGTGGGTGAGTTGGAGTTTTCTCTGGAAGTCCTCCCACCAGGGTCCTCATCACGCAGGGTCTGGCACATAGAGGGCTGGGAGGGCTGGCGTGGGCCCTGCTCTCCAGTCCCCGCCGAGTCTTCGCTCCTCCGGCCTCATCTGCTGGCAGGAGGCTACTGGTAACTGCACATCCGGGCACTTAACGCATCATCCGGGGAGCGCTTCTCCCAGGCCTGGGTTTGTTTTGTTCTGCAACATCAAGCAGTAAGGAATGGAAAGTTCCAGATCACGGCCTCGAGACCTGGGGGTTCCTTGGCAGATGCAGCAGACGTGCCGGGCGGCTCTGTGTCTGCCCGCCTGCTCTGCGTCTCCCTCTCCCTCCCCTGCCACACTAAGGATCCTGTCTGTCCCTGCTCCACACAGGAGCACAGGATAATGACCTGGGCATTAGCCATCATTAAGCCAGCGATGGAAACCCAAACCCGAGGCGCCGTTTCCAGGATGGGTGTCGCGTCTGCGGAGGTTGTGCTGTTGCCGTCGGGGTTCCCAGCGATCCGTCACAGCCATGCACTCTGTGCCTGAGGTTGTGTGGCCACACGTGGCCGGCCCACAGGGCGTGTTAAGCGAGTACTGCCGGGAGGCGGGATTCTGCCCGAGTGACCCGTCTTCCTTGGGCCCGTCACTAAAGCATCACGTTCGTTTCTGGGTGTGGCGACCTCCTTCCCAGGGGTGATCATCCCTCATCTTGCGTCGGTGACCTTGGAATGGCCATCGGAAGCCCAGTGCCGTCGGGTGGCTGGAAGGACTTCTTGCGTAGGGTTCATTGTCCTCAGCTCACTCACAGAGCCGAAGGGGCGTGGGACTGGCCGAGGGAGGGCTGAGGCCAGGGCTGGAGGGGAAGGCTGCCCCGGCCGGCGCCAGGCCGCGGGGCGGGAGGGCAGGGCGGTGAGCCCCCCGACTGGCCCCTCTCCTTGCTCGAGCAGGCGGGAGTGCCTTTGTCTGCAAGCGCCGGGCCGCGCCGTGCCCTGACTTCCGTGAGGAGCGCCGTGCTCTAGTTCCCGTGAGGCAGCCCAGAGGTGGCAGCCTGGAGCTGACCGTGGTTTTTCTTGGGCGCAGGCTCTCACCCTCTGCCCTCAGTGTGGGCACAGCCTTCGTGGCTGGAGAGCCCCTGGCAGCTCTGGAGTAGCCCCTGCATGGGGCCGGGGGAGGCAGGCGAGCACGGCCCCTTCCGTGCTTTGACCAGGCCGGCACAAGGCTTCCAGAACCCCGTGGCCCGCCCTCTCACCTGGCCACAGGTGGGGACGGTCAAGCAAGCTCTCAGCCCAGATTCTCAGGCGGCCACTCCCTGTCCTCGGGTGGCGACCCCGTGGGACAGACCTGTAGACTGTCACCACGTCAGCCTGATTCTAACCTGGCTTGGCCATAGCTGGGGTAACCCTCCGCTTCCACCCTGTTTCCAGAAGCTGAGCTCCCAGGGCACGCAGGGACCAGAGAGGGGCCTTCACATCCAGAGAGGCATTTGGAGGCTCGGGCCCAGTCGGGCCAGAGGGAGCGGCACGGCCACAACCCCGGAGAAGGAGGTTCTTGGGGCATGGGGCAGAGGCCGCCCGGAGCTCTGGCCTGCCCAGTTAGGGTCCTGTAGGGCCGTCCGCCACCCCGAGGTGGACGTTCAAGGGCCACTGCAGGCCGGGACTCTGGAGAAAAGGGGCGGAGGCCGCCCGGAGCTCTGGCCTGCCCAGTTAGGGTCCTGTAGGGCCGTCCGTCACCCCAAGGTGGACGTTCAAGGGCCACTGCAGGCCAGGACTCTGGAGGAAAGGGCTCGGCTGGCCTGACCCTCAGCGACTCTGGCCAGGAAGCCCCCACTGAGAGTCTCTGGCTCTAAGGTGCCACAGCTCTGCTTCCGGTGTGTCCCGGGCACAGGGGTGTGAGTGATGAGGCAGCCAAACACAGTGACCAGATAGGCCCCGGGGAAGCCAGGGACCGCCTGAAGAGACTGCGGCAGCTGGAGCCTGGGGAGGTGTGGCCCACCTGGGCCCCGACCCCTCAGGTCACAGCGCAGGACAGCAGACGTGGACGGGGCTGCAGCCGAGGGCCGCTCACGCTGGCACTGGGGGCTGCAGCCCACTGGTCTCCATCTCCTCTGAACCCAGGTGCCTGGCGCCCTGGGCTGAGCCGCTGCCTGACCCAGGCCCCGTGTCCTCTCAGGCTGCCGTCTCATGAGCCAGCAAAATGGTGGGCTGTGACTTGCACTGCAAGGACCACTGGGCCAGGGAGGCCACCCCCTCCCACCCCATTCCTGCGCAGCACTCTGGCCACAGAGGCCCGACGCTAACCCCCAGGAAGGGCCGAGAGGACGCGGTTGCAGGCAGTGGCCCTCGGTTGCCCAGGCCTGGTGCTCACGGCTCCCCCTCAGCAGCCTCCCAGCACGCTCTGTGGCTGCGAGCCAGCCCCTGTGAGCGTCAGAGGGTGAGCACCAGGGAAGATGGAATGACACGGCCCCCAGTTTTCTTGTCACTGATCGTGTGAGCCCACCATCATGCTTCCTCAGGTCCCTCGCCCGCCCTGCCTGGCTTCCCCTGATCCAGCTGGCAGCCCTGCTGCTGCTGACGGTGGCCAGGCACTGGGCGTCCCCGCGGACGCCACCTTGCAGTCGTAGCGGTGTCAGCAGTGCAGGGGCTGCAGGAGGCTGCTCAGCTGCACCCTGGGCGTTTCGAGCGAGGCACAGGCCCCTGTGAGCTCCTGGTGGAGACCATACCCTATGTTTCCAGGGCCTCCACGAAGAGCCCTAGGAGTGTGAGAACTGAAACATGGCATTTGGCATCTGGGCAACCCTGGGCGTTTGTTGCTGAGGTCCGAGCAGCGTCACTCCAGCATGGGACCAGGGCACTGTGTCACAGGGGTGACCCGCAGCACAGGGCATGCTGGGAACCCCTGCCGACTCAGGGGTTGAGGGCGCGATCCCTTCATGGGTCTCTGAGAGCCAGCATGGCGGTGGCCCGTGCGGTGTCACTCTGCACCAGAATGTGTGGAAGAAAGAGCCTCCTCTGTGGGGGCCCCTGCACCCACTCCGCAGGGCCCCGTGCTGAGCCGAGCACTGCTCCTGGGATTGCCCACCCGCCTTCCTCAGGCCACCCCTGAAGCCCACCCAGGCTCCCTTTCCTCTGGGTCCCCTAATCATGCCCCACTTCAAGAATGCCTCTGCAGCAAACTGTTCTCTCGCTGTTTCTACCCAAGTCGCGATCCCAGGGCTGGCTCTGCAGGTGCTCAGTGGGGCATGGTCGGGCCACCCAGCTCACGACCTCCCAGTTGGCAGGTGACAGTCAATGTTACATTATTATGACAGTCCCCAGGTCTGGCTGGGCACAGGCTACAGGCCCCTCACACTTGTGACCTCACAGCTGGGGCTCCTCTGGGGTCTCTGTTCTTTTCTGAGCGCTCTGCTGTCCTCTCCGAGCTGACTGCTGTCCCCTCAGCCTCGCCAGGCACAGGCAGGTGCAGAACTCCCATGGGGTTCAGAGCCCATGCCTTTCTCTCGCAGGAGGGGAGGGAACGGCTCTGAGGCTGCCGGACCCAGGACTCAGGCCTGGCAGCCCACTTGGAGGCAGTGTTCTGGTCAGAGGTCCCAGAGGGAGGAGGAAAAGGGAGATGTGGAGAGGCGCCGGGAGGCACAGCTGTCCAGGGCCTGCCTTGGCCCTCGCTGTCACCTGTCTGGAACCAGCTAGAAGCTTATCAGGAGCAGAGACAGATGGAGTCCAGCCCCGTGGGACCCCAAAGAGCCTCCCCGTCCCCTCCGGACAATCTCCTCTCCCCATCCGTGAGCGGCTGCGGCTCAGCTCCCCGCCTGTTCCAGGCCCCGAGTGCCGTCTCTTGCCTCCTCCCCACACCCAGGTGTAAGCACTTCCGGGAGCTGCAGCGAGGAGGGCTCGCGGGGCCCTGCAGACTCCTGGGCGTACCCAGCCCCAATGGGGGAGCAGCTGGCGGTTCCGGTAGGGGCCCGGAGCTCAGGGGTCCTAGGGTGGTGCTGGCTCAGTCCATGGGGCCAGCACTGCTCAGAGATGGGGGCTCCTGGCCTCCCTCAGCTGCACTGTCTGGCTGCCGGCCTCTTTCCAACCCCGAGGCTCACACAGTGACGTCTGGGAGCTGTCAGTTTCGATGGGCTCGTGGTGCAACAGTATCGTGGGATGGTCTGTTAGTGTCGACGGAGCCGATGGAGTGTCCGATTTAAGGAGTCAAAGGCTCAGGTCAAAGTGCAGAGCTGGCCACAGCATCCTGTAGAGAGGCCCGCGTGTCAGCTCGGGGACGAAGGAAGGGGTGAGAGGGTGAGGCGGCCTCTCTGGCCCCCTTTGCACAGCTGGAGCCTCCCTGTGGCTGGATGGGAGGGGCCTCACTCAGCCTCACCGGGCACCAGGATGGCCCTGTGTGGCCACAGTGACCACCTTGGGGCAGCTCTAAGGTGCTCCGCCACCTGCCACCTCCCTCCTCCCGTAGCCCATCTATGGGAGACCCAGGAGCCAAGTCTTTCAAAGAACCTTTCTATGAATGAGTGCTCATGTTGCTCTGTCTCTCTCTCTCGCTCATCACCATCCTCATCACTGCCACCGTCTTCATCACCATCATCACCACCTTCACCATCACCACCGTCTTCATCACTGTCAGCACCATCAGTGTCATCTTCATCACCATCATCACCACCTTCACCATCACCACCATCTTCATCACTGTCATCACCATCAGTGTCATCTTCATCACCTTCATCACCATCATCACCACCTTCACCATCAGCATCATCTTGATCACTGATTATCTTCGTCATCACTAGCATCACCATCACTACCACACTGTCACCATCACCACTGTCTTCATCGTTATCGTTGTCATCTCTGTCACTGTCATCTAGTGCTCCCAAGTACCCCACCCAAGATCACCAAGTACCGGATTTAGGAGGATCCTCCAAGTGCAGCCCTCGCGCTCCCTCCCAGGAGCCCGTCCTGCCTAGCCCCTAGGCGTCGGCTGCCCAGCGATTTCAGGCCAGGCGCTGTGACCTGCTGCTGGTGTGGATTCGGTGGGGGCTCAGGATCGATCTTCGCTGATGTCCGCGAGAGTACCTGTGGCACCCTTCCCCCTGTGACTCTCAGGTCTGAGGTCTGACGGGTGCTGGTTCTGGCGAGCACCCGGATGGGACTCGGGGTGGTCCCAACACCCAAGCCCTTCCCGCCAGCCGCTTCCCGGTCGGGACTCCCTCCCCATCCGGACTGCCATGCCGGAATCCAGTCTGTGAGGCCCTGGGACTGGCTTCTTTCATTGCGAACTGAAGCGTCAGCATACTCGGCGCCTGAGCCCCACGCCTGTCCTTTGCTGGGTGGTACTGCACGGGTCATGGCGTGCCATGTGTGCCGTATCTGTCCACCCGCTGGTGGACTTCAGTGGCCTCGTGGATGTGAGTGAAGCTGCCAGGAGCCTTTGTCGCAGCTCTCGTGTGGGCCCGAGCCCCCCAGCCTCCATGTGCTCTGTGGCGGCCCGCCCGGGAAGCTGCCCCACACTGAGCGCCCCGCGCATGCCGCTGCCCGGCTTCTCTGCCTGCACGTGTGTCGTGGGTGGGGAAGACGCTTGGAGTGGCTCAGCCTCACCGAGTGCCAGACATCCTGAGCGAGGCCTCGGCTGTGGAGGGGAGCCCGAGGTTGGCTGAGCTGCCGGCCCTCGCCAGAACTTCTGCTATGGCCGTCGGCCGTGCACACTGACGGTCGGAGGCAGAGGACCACAGGGCCCATGAGGGATGCTCTCTGAGGCCCCCAGCCAGCGCAGGCACCTTCCCCCTGTGACTCTCAGGTCTGAGAGTCACATCAGTGCACCCTTGCAGTGGGGCACTGCCCTCTGCGACAGTCCTGAGGTTAAGTGACTTGCTAGGGCCACAGTGCCGAGTGGCAGGCAGGGCTGACATCAGTGAGGATCCCTCTGAGATTCAAAGGGAGCTGCCCCTGGGGGCCCCTGCAGAGAAGTGGCCCGAGGGGACTGTGGGAAAGCTAGGTGTGGGCAGGTTCGCCGTCAGCGGGCCCCATCCAGCTGCAGTGTCCGTCTTCGCAGGCGTGCTCTGTGAGCGGAAGGGCGTTCGTCAGGTGGGCTGCACGCCACCACGGCTCCCGAGAAAGCAGCTGCACACGGGAGACAGCTCAGAGGACTCCGGTGCCGTCCAGCCCTCTCCCTGGGCGTCCTGGTACTGTGGGTGCAGGACCTGGGGGCCTGGGAAGCTGCAGGCCGCTGGGCCACACCCCTGGCCTTCTGCTCAGCGGGTCGGGGCTGGGCCTAGTGACCTGTGTTTCTAACACATTCCCACGCGGGGACGCCTCTCCTGCCTGAGCCTCTCGCTCTTCCCGACACCTCCTCGCTGGCCAGCCAGGTGTGGCGAGGACTCCTGTTCCCCCGAGTGCCGCCTCCAGGCACCATGGCAGAAAAGGGCACCAGACAACACTGGAGGGTGCTCAGTGCTGCGGGGGACACGCCTTGCCCCGGTGGCGCAGTGCCCGTGCCCTCGCAGCTCGTGGCTCGTTCCTGGTGGAGGCCCTGCGGGCGGTAGCTGTGGGCCTGCCAGGAGCTCCAGGCACTGGGACCACGCTGCACCCCACCCTGCCCGTTCCCTACCTGAGGCCTGGCACTGTGCTGTGCCGCCTCTGGTTTGGAGAGGTCTCCGCACCCTCACCAGGAGCCAAGGGCATCCCTAGGGCCGAAACCCCTCATATGCTTCGGAGCTTTCTTGGGGGCAGGTGGGAGGGAGCAGGGGCTGCCACGTCCTCCTCTGTTGCCACAACTACAGCTGGACCCTGGTGACCCGAGGCCAGGAGCCCTCAAAGTCCCCTAGCCCAAAGCCTTCGATCTGGGAGAGGCAGGGCAGGCCGGGGAGCACACAGGTGCCAGCTCTGTGCCCCACGTCCGTGGGACGCGGTCCCGCATGTCACCCGACTGGCTGCACGGTGCTGCTGCGGGAGCGCTTGGTTGCCAGCTCCTTCCTGGGCCTGGCAAGGAAAGACCGCGTCCTGTGAGCGCATCTGCGTGCCGGTCACATGCCCGCTGCATCCGGAGTGCTCGTGGAGAAGAATGAGCCGATCACGCGGTCTGAGCTGGGTAGACCGGCAGAGCCGCGCGGGCACCCTCCTCGGAAGAGGGGAAGTAGTTTAAAAATATGCTGTCAAAATATGTTGTTCTAAATGCTGAGCTGACGGTTCTTTTGTTTTGCTTTGTTTCTTGAATGTGTCATTAGGAAAAATTAACAATGACATCAACTGCGGGATGGGATGCAGCTCCTCGGAGAGGGGCCGGTGTCGAGCTGCCCTCGGCCTGTTTCTCGCCGTGAGTCCCAGGCGGCTCATTCTCCTTCGTCCACATGCAGTGTGTACGTTTGGAGAGATCAGGTGGAAGGTGCCACGGTGGCCGCCCCTCCCCAGAGCCTCTCACCACGGGGTCCACCCTGCCCCCCACCGTGAGCCGAGCCCAGCCCTGGGTAGGATGCAGGGCCTCCGGGCTGAGGGCAGCGGCTCCAGGCCCCTGGTCCTGCATGGGCCGTGTGGGCAACTTGTCTCTCTCACTCTCTGGGTCTTGCCTTTGCAACCTGGGCTCAGGGCACTCAGAAAGAGGTGGCATAGGGCGAGCTGTGGCCTGGTGGCTAAGGTGGCTGGATCCCACTGGGCCAACTGTGCAGTTCTAGTCCCAGACCTGGTAGCTAGAAAAACGTGTGGGGTACATTTGCGTGCATGCCCACAATCCCGAAAGGAAAGAGGAATGGAGAAGGGATTGCGGCATGACCACACCGTCCACCCTCACCCCGTGTCACTCTGGCAAATACGTGAGTCCTCTGGCAAAATATTCCTAATGAGTGAAGTGTGGTGTGAACAAGGGCCGGGGGTGGACGCCCAGGAAGAGAAGTGACGGTCCGTGCCGCGGAGGGTGGAGGAGCGGACCGGCAGGTGCACGAGAGAAGGAATGAATGAGATGAGCGAGCAGGTGCCAGCGGAGCCCGGGTGGGGGACAGGTGGTCCGGCGCCGTGCACGTCTGTGACCTGTCTCGCTGTGCAGCCTCCCTGAAACGTCCCTGGGACGTGCGTCCCATGTGTCGGTCTTCCCAGCGAGGGCCAGCCGGCCTGTTGTCAGAGGGAGGACTCGGGCCATGCCATTGCTTCTGCTCCCACCAGGAGCCTTCCCTGGAGGGAGAGACTAGGAGCCTGGGGCCAGATTGCTCTGCAGCCCAGAGGGGCCTGGGCCGAGGAGGCAGGGCCTGAGAAAGCACAGAGGGTCCCCGGCCAGGGCAGAGCTGTGAGTGGCCGGCACTGATGGGCAAATGTGAGGCTCCAGGATGCCGAAGCCAGAGGCTGGCCCCTTGGAGGGCTCCGGCTGGCTCCCCTGCATTGGCCCTGTGGCCTGGGACTCCCTTGCTGTCCCCCAGCTCCCCCTCATGGCCCACACAGGCCCTCCCTACTGCCGTTCCGTCCCTGCCCACCGCACTGCACGGCTGCCCTGGCTCCTTCCCCACACAGCCTGCTCAAGCCCACCTTCGGAAAGCAGACCTGGGCCAGAGAGGGCTTGTTTCTCAGCTTTCTGTCTCGCCCTGCAAAGTCTACCTGGGGGGAGGTTGGGAGCCGGCTCCCACCCGGGCTGGCTTCTGTGGGGCAGGTGAAAGCCCAGAGCCCAGGGATGGCCGAGAAGCATCCCGGCTAGGGTTCTATGTGAGTTCTCAGGGGTTCGAGAACTGGCCCCCAGATTCCCACCACTCTTAGCAGCTCTGAGACACTGCCGTCTTTTTCGCCTTTGACCTCAGGAAGGTCTTAAGATCCACAGTCATGGACACAGGATGCTGCTGGGCAGCGCTGAGCTGTGTGGGACTTCCATAAATGCCGCCTGGCTCCTCGGCCTGACCCTGACCTGAAACGGCCCTGGAGCATCAGCCGTGGGCTCTAGCTAAGAGCACCGAGGTCCGGGGATGCTGGCAGCCAGGGAGCCGAGGCCTGGCTTTGCCCTAGCAAAGGGGGGCGTGGGGGCGTGTCTGGACTTTGGAGAGCCCGGGGCCTGGGAGTGGTGCACCAGCCTCCGGAGAGGGGACTCTGGCCCAAGGCTTCGTCCTACCCTGTGGTGATGCTGGGCTGGCCGCCTTCCCTTGGCATCTCCTTGGGGACCTGGGCATGCCCCCTCTGCCTCTGGCCTGGGGCAGGACTTGGAGACAGGTGCAGCCCGTCTGCACGCGGGCTCTGCCGGACAGCCCTCCTGTGCCTGTGGATGGTGGCACCCGCCTTGGCTGTCCCAGGTGACCGTGCCCTTCCCCTCCCCTCAGTGTCTGACCCTGCGTAGGCAGAGGGGGCCTTTGCCTCCCAGGCCCTGAGGCTGCCCATGCATGAGCCCAGGAGACTGAGCAAGTGCCGTGCTTCGGGCAGCCCAGCTTAGTGTGCAGGGCGGAGCGGCCGTCGGTCGGCAAGGCTTCTTCCCGCTCTGATTACAGAGGAGGCCACAGGGGCTCGGGTTGCGGGCAGACCTCGCTCGGCAGACAGATACACGCGCTGTGCCTGCCCTGAACCTGCTCCCGAGACGCGGCAGCGTGCCTCGCGACGGGCGCTCCAGGCCCGGGCCCAGGTGTGTGCCTGTGAGAGGAGGGCGAACAGGTAGGAGTGTGGGGTCTTTGGTGAGGTTGGGGCGTGGTAGAGTCCAAACTTTCAGACTGGACATGGTAACAGGCTGGGTGTGGGAGCAGGGGAGGCATTGGGGGTCCTCCGTCAGACCTCTCTCCCCAGTGGGTGGTGCGTGGTTGATGGCAGCTTCTGGTCACAGTGGGCTTGCCTGAATTCAGTGCCTGAAGAAGGAGCGTCTGAGTTGAGCCAGGGCATCCTGGGCCCCCCAGGCCTCCCCTCCTCTCCTGGCCAGTGCCTGGACCCAGACCAGCCCTCCCTGGGACCAAGGCTCCTCGCAAGTGGAGTGCGGTGGCTTCTACAGCCGCATCCTGGGCTGAGGGCCTGCACAGCTCAGCCACCGTGGTGCGGGAGGAGCCCCCTCCATGGCTCCGTGAGCAGAAACGTCCTGTCGGTCTCCTCGGCTCCTGCCATCGCATCAGCACCGTCGCCCGGCAGAGGCAACCAGGCGTCTTTGTGCGTCTCCCTGAGAGAGCTCAGGCGAGGCGAGGCTGCAGGGCTCGGGGCTCGGCCATCCTCCCGGCAGGTGCAGGAGCAGCCCTGGGCCCAGCGCTCAGATAAGCCGGTCCGTGGAGACCTGAGCCAGAAGGAGAAACTGAGGCCCGGGGTGGATATCAGTCACCAGCCACTGGCGTGGCTCCTGCCCAGGGAGAGGCAGAACCCTCCGGGCCTCCCTGACCTGGGCCTGTCCTCCCTGTCACCTGAGGCTGCTTGTAAAACTGTCTTTCTCAATGGGACCTGCTGCCTTTGGTCAAGTGTCATGGTCACCCTGTCCCGCCCTGTGCCGTGCCAGCCCACCCTCCAGTGGGGATTCCCAGGAAGGGAGAGCAGGGGCAGGAGAATGGTCCCAATGAGTGGGCATGAGTGGCACGCCTTGAGACAGGTGTCCCCTTGGCTCTGGGGAGGATGGCCAAGGGGACATGGTGCCCAGTGATGGAGCACCCCCCGCAGGGACCTACGGTAAAGGCACCCTCTCGTAGCGTCCTGCCCCGTCACCCGTCCGCTGTGTCAGGGACGCTGAGTGCACAGCCATGCCTGGTGGCAGAACTGGCCCTGCAGAGAGGGCACCAGCAGGGAATTGGTGAGCTTGGCTCGAGGACGGCTGGCCTGTCTCCGAAGGCAGTGACCACCGGCCTCTGGGAGTCCCTGGGCTTTCATGGAGCGAGGACAATCCCTGGGCTGGCCCTTCCTCTCAGGAAGCCCTGCCTCCCAGAACAGTACCCACTGGTCTCAAGAATGCGGTAGCAACATCTAGATCAGGGCAGGGCACACCAAGGGCTAGAACCCCCTTCCTGTGGTGAGCTGGCCTTCCGGGCGTCTTGGGCTGGCCAGAAGCCCTTTACGCCGGGCACCACCGGAAGGCCGACTCACTTGTCCTGCTCCGGGCTTTCCTGCCGTCCTGTCTAGCTGGCACACATGCTTGTCCAGAAACAGGAGAGGGTCGGGCAGGGTGTGTGGCTGGGTCACTGCAGCGTCACCTCCTGGGAGAGAGGAGACAGAGCTGGAGGGAGGGGCAGCAGCTGGGCGGTGGGGGCCCCTGGTCCCAGTGTCCCAGCTGGAGGGAGGAGGCTAGCGGCTTTCCTTCGTCCAGGAAAGGCAAAGGTCACATCCACTCTCTTACTCCACCTGCTTACCTCCTGGCAGGGGCAAGGATACAGGTGAAGTCAGGCCGGGCAGGCGAGGCGGGGCCGGGCAGGCGGGGCAGGGCCGGCAGGCGGGGCCGGGGCGGGCAGGCGAGGCGGGCCGGGCAGGCGAGGGGGCCGGGGGCGGGGCGGGCAGGCAGGGGGGCGGGGCCGGGCAGGCGGGGCGGGGCCGGCAGGCGGGGCGGGGCCAGGCCCCGGGATCTGGTGGAGCCTTCCTGGGGATGTCCCAGTTCTGTGCACAGCCGTGAGTCGGGAGATGTGGTTCGGGTGTGTGGGTGACGTGATGACGAGCGTTCTGTGGTCCACTGCTATGTGTATGGGGCCGCATACACACACACGGCACACCTCTGTGCGGCTCTGCACGCGTGTGCACAAGATGCACCCCAGCCAACCACAAATACTGCAGAGTGCAATGGGAAAGATGGGATGACCTTGCTGCTTCTGGAAACGCTGGATTTCAGAGTCGTGAGGTGTATGCTGGTCACGGGGCCCACTGGACACCACAGGGGCCGGGCTGTGTGGTGCATGCCCGTGTTCAGGTGTGTGCTTACCTCTGATGTGCATGACAGGAGCATGTGCGCCTTGTCCCCCTCCCACCAGGGATGCCCGCTCTCCGACCCCTGCAGAGGGACTGAGTGGGTGGTGGCAGCACTTTTCCGCACCCGGTTGGCTGGCTTCTCCCGACAGGAATGTGGCGAGGACTGTCCGTACGTGGGTGTGGGGCTGCACCCTACACCCCGCACACTCGCGTGTCCATAGTCCGCAAGGCTCGTGAAACTCTAGTGCTGGCTCCAGGCACGGGCCGTGCCACTCGGGTTTTGTGGACAGCACGGAGGTGGACTGTCCCTCAAGCACCCCTCTTTCAGGCAGGGCACCAGATTTCTCGGGTCACCCATAAGCCCGTGTCCATGAAGGGCGAGTGGAGACGTGGGCTGAGTGCAGGGCGTGACGGTGTGTCCGTGCCAGGTCGGCCAGGAAGGAGTGCGTGCCCAGCGAAGCGACACATGGCCGAGCGTGGCCGACACTGCCCCTCAGCAGGAACCCGCGGTCGGGGCCTGTTTGCCGAACATCCGCTAACCCGTCACCAAACCTGACGTTTCGAAACCGCCTGAAGAATTTTAACCGTTGGTGGCCATGTCAACAGCACGCAGCTCTGTTCAGGCCAGGGCTCCCGGCCTCGCTGTCCCGGCACTGCGGGACGCCGATCCTTCGTCTGCGTGGCTGACGGGCACACGCAGAGCGCACACATGCACACGGGCCGTGTCCTCCATGGGCAGGGATCTTGGCATGCGGGGAGTTGCTTCACATCTGTGCTGCAGGAGGCGCCGGGAGCTCAGCTGGGAGGGCGTGGCGCTGCCGGGACGCGCTGCCGGGCCTGCCTGGGCTGGAGGTGCTGGCCTCGATGGCCCAGGGAGGTCAGGACCCAGAGGAGGTGCCCTCTCGGAGGTGGCTGGGTGGCCGTCCCTCCCGGGGGGCCCTGTGGTGGCTGTGCTCAGGAGAAATGCTCCTGCATGGAGGGCCTCGGGGTCCAGTCTGGCAGGAGTTGGGAAGCCCGTAACTGCCTGGGGCTGGTGCTGGCAGGTGCTGGCGACAGTGCAGGTCCTCCCGTGTACCCCCCTTCCCTCTGGTTCTGGGACACCAGGAGTGTGGGGGGTCTGCACCGCCGGCCCTGGGACCTGGGGACACAAGGTCTTGCCCTGTCCTCAGCCTCAGCAGGCATCCAGGTGAGACTGCCTGGGAGAGGTGGCCCTGGATGACATTGCCCTACACCTCCTATAGGTGCGCCTCAGGCCTGGGGTGCCCAGAGCCCGAGCCGTCCCCGGGCAGCTGGCCCCACCAGCCCAGCTGCTCATCACGAAGGCGATTCTGCTCTCGGAGGGCCACACAGCACATGGCAAGGAGCTTCTCATGGGCTGAAGTGATGGTCAGGGCAGCTAGCCTGGCGGACCGCAGCCCAGGACGGGCCCCTGTCTGGGCGCTCCACGACCCCTCCTGCCTCCGACAGCCCACGGACAGGCTGACTCACTGCCATGTCCCCAGAGCTGACACAGAGCCTGCCGGGCAGAGGCAGCAGAAAGGCGTGGCGTCGGTGCCTGTGAGCTGGAGGAGATGCCTGGGCCGAGGGTGTGTGGAAATGTGGACGGGGCAGCGGGGGCAGGGTGCCCTTCCCGCCCCATGCGGCCGTTCACTGTGTCTGGGACTGCAGCTCCGGGCTGTGCCCAGACGCTGCTGTCGCCCCCTGCGTGCGTGGCGAGCACGCTCCTCGAGGAGGGTTTCGGGAGAAGGGCTGTGACGGTCAGGCCCGGGGCCCGTCTGGGTTGCCAGGGGCTGCCAGCGATTCTTATATTCTTCCAGGTCATGTCGAAGAGAACACGACAGAGCAGAGACACGTGTGACCTGCAAAGGCCCTTGCGGAGAGCCACCGACCCCTGGCTTTAGGGACACAGAGGCGGGGCCAGGGCCAAGCAGGCTGAGCTCCAGCCTGGCCTGCCCGCCCGCTGGCCCAGCATGCTCAGTTCCGGCCCGGTCCCAGGTCAGCCCTGGCTCCCGGGCACTCGGGGTAGTTAGGAACTGGTTGGTGACAGTCCCTTCACCAAACTCTTTGCAGAACAAGGACCGCTGGTGGGAGGGTGGAGCAGGGCCCAGCAGTGGCCTGGCCAGGGCCACAGTGGGCTCAGTGATGCCACCTGGGGGAGCGCCCGAGTGGCAGGTGCTGTGACAGCATCGGCGGGCTGGGTGGGACAGCTCTGCTCCAGGCTCAAGTCTCTACATGTCTTCACGTGTTCTCGACCGGCTCCTGCCCAGCCTGGTAAGTCACAGGCACGCGAGCACAGAATGGGGAGCTCACCGAGGGCCTGCTGCTGGCCTTCCACGGGCCAGTCCCAAGATCACCGGCAGGCCGACTGGCCTGTCCCTCTTCATGTACGACCAGCCACTGGGTGGGCGCGAGGACAGCGTCCGTCCAGGCTACTCCACATGTGGCCTCTCGGGCGCCCCCAGGCCTGGACACCTGCCGTGGGGCCCGCGAAGAAAGCATGAGGGCGTCCAGGGTGTCTCTGGTCACGTCTGTCTGTGTACGGTGTATGTGTACGAAGCTCAGGGTGTCTCTGGTCACGTCTGTCTGTGTACGGTGTATGTGTACGAAGCTCAGGGTGTCTCCCAGTCACGTCTGTCTGTGCATGTTTTAGGAAGCTCAGGGTGTCTCTGGTCACGTCTGTCTGTGTACGGTGTATGTGTACGAAGCTCAGGGTGTCTCCCAGTCACGTCTGTCTGTGCATGTTTTAGGAAGCTCAGGGTGTCTCCTGGTCACGTCTGTCTGTGTACGGTGTATGTGTACGAAGCTCAGGGTGTCTCCCAGTCACGTCTGTCTGTGCATGTTTTAGGAAGCTCAGGGTGTCTCTGGTCACGTCTGTCTGTGTACGGTGTATGTGTACGAAGCTCAGGGTGTCTCTGGTCACGTCTGTCTGTGTACGGTGTATGTGTACGAAGCTCAGGGTGTCTCCCAGTCACGTCTGTCTGTGTATGTTTTAGGAAGCTCAGGGTGTCTCTGGTCACGTCTGTCTGTGTACGGTGTATGTGTACGAAGCTCAGGGTGTCTCCCAGTCACGTCTGTCTGTGCATGTTTTAGGAAGCTCAGGGTGTCTCTGGTCACGTCTGTCTGTGCGTGTTGTATGAAGCTAACAATCGATCCCTATTTCAGGCCTGAGTAGTATGTACTTGGGGGCGCCGTGCCCACTCTAACCGGGTGAGAGGGAAGTTATGGGGCTCTCGACGCCTCCGGCTAGACGTTGCTGTGTCTCAGCTCCGCTCGGACCGGCCGAGTCCTCCCGAGGGCATGCCCCGGGCCTCCTGCGAGCCGCTGGCAGCTGCCAGTCCAGACCTCGCGTTCTCGGGACAGAACGGCCTTTCTCTGTCTCACAGGGGGCAGGCAGTGTGGCAGTGAGGGCAAGGCCGCTTGGACAGGGCCCAGAGGGGTGGCCAGAACCACCCTGGTGGGCTCCCAATCAGTTTATTTGCTAGGTAGTCGCAGGCAAAGGGCGCAATAATAGGAGGTGGGCCCTGCAGACACGGCGGCCGCCTCCCGTCCCCGCAGGGCTCGCGGGGCGCCGATCACTCTGAAGTGGCCGTTACTGCTTCCCAGGCAGGAAAGGCTGTTTGATTTCCCTCCTGGAACCCGGTAGGGAACAAAGAATTATGGCGTGGCTTTCCTGCAGACAAGGCGCATTCAGATGGCTGCAGTTTGTCAAAGCGACTCTTCCCTTCCTGCCCTCGGGTGCTGAGCGGGCACAGCTCTGAGCACGGAGCACCTGCCTAGCTGGCAGGAGTGGAGACGGCGAGTCCTGACCCCTCAAAGGCTGTGTCTCTGTGCAGCCTGGCAGGGCCTGTCCTCGGGAGTGCCTGGTCCACCTGGGATGGCCACTGAGCAGGCTGGTCAGTGAGTGCCCCAAGATGGACGGCGCCTTTGGGGAACTGCAGCCAGGGCCTGGCAGCCCGAGGGCCACAGGGGGAGTGCTGGCTGGAGAAGTCCCCCTGGGAAGAGGCGTTTTGCTGAGTGCGAGGTGACTGAAAGGAGCAGACAGAGAAGTAAGTGCACAGCCCCCGTCAGCCCCGGGGTTGGACTCAGGGTGGGGCCAGCCTCAGACAGGGCAGGAAGGGTGGTGAAGGGGGAGGTGAAGACGGAAGACGTGAGAGACGCCACTGGAGAGGCAGGGCATGAGGGTCAGGCCGCTCTTGGGCTCATGCGCTGTCTGCCGCCAGGCAATGGTGGGCGGGTGGGGTGGAAGCGGGGTTAGGGAGGCTGCCGCAATGGGTAGACTCCAGGGGCCCCTGGTGTGCTGGGAAGGGGAGGCGGGATGCTGGTGGGCCCCGCCTCCCGCAGCCCTGCTGACTCAGGTGGATCTCTGCAGAACTGGGCCCCAGAGGGTTAGCTGGCCGCAGGTGACAGAGGGACAGAGGGGGTATGTGACCTGTCAGAGCCAGGGCCCGCAGGTGCCCTCAGGCTGAGACAGACCCAGGCACAGACCCAGGCCAGGCCTCTCCGGCTGGACCGCCCAGGTCACAGACGGCCTGGAACCAGGTGCTGTGGACAGGAACCTGGAGGAAGCTGAGGTTGCAGCCTGTGTGCCGTCCCTGGGGCCTGGCCACCACTGAGGGTAGGCACCTACCTGCAAACCCGAACCAGCAGCAAGACCTGTCTGCGCCCCCACAGGGCCCTTCAGGGACCGCCTGCTCCAGAGATTACCACCAGGAGGGGCAGCCACGTCACCAGCGGCCGCCCCATCATGTGCTCAGATGAGGCGCTCGGGCCTCAGCCCTGCAGGTTCTCGGGCTCCAGGCCAAGCCGGCCCGTCCTGCTGCAGCCCCGGGGCAGGCGACGGTGACCGCCGTCCGGCCCAGCACCCTTTGCTCTTTGCACAGAGCCAGCCTGGAACTCTTCTTTCCGTTTGAGTCTCTTGAAATAATCAAGTTCTCTAATTATTCCTTTCCTCCGAAATGACAGCTCCGAGTTTGTCGCTAGTGCACCACGTGACATGCGGCCTGGGTTTTAGCTTCCGGTCTTGGAGGAGTGCACAGCGCCGCACGAGGGCTCCTTTCTGTGTCCGCCTGTCAGCAGTCTGTCAGGGCCACCCGCGAAAGAGTCTGGTCACCAAAGCCGGCCAGGTAGCCCCGGGCCTCACCAGGAGCCTGCGGAGGGGCCCTCCACGGAGGCTGGGGGCCACGGCCGAGGGCCACATCCCAGGACGCTTGGTCAGGGACAGAGCCAAGAGAGGACCCCGGGGAGTCTGACCCAGGGCCGGGGAAAGGAGGGGAAGGGCAGACTCGGCCAGGGCCTCCAGGGGAAAGACACCTGCAGCTGCCACTCAGGCCCCCCGTGTCATGGGGCTGGGGGTGCAGGCTCCGGGCCCGCCATGGACTCAGCTGCCCTGGGTACCAGGTGCTCCTGGGGCTGGGGCTGGGCCTGTGTGAGGCAGCGTGAGGGCGTAGCCTGGAGTGCCGCCGGCCCGAACGGCAGCCCCTAGCTTGTCCCCGTGGAAGGGCCAGGGTCGGGGGAACAGGGGCGCGTGCATGTGTGTGTGTCTGGTGTGTGAGTGTGTGTGAAGCATGTCTGTATGGGCTGTGTGTGTATGTGTGCATGTGTATGTGTATGATATGTGGTGTGTCCGTGTGTGTGGTATGTGGTGTGTGTCTGCGGGTGTGTGTCTATGGTGTGTGGTATGTGGTATGTGTCTGTGTGTGTCTGTGGGTGTGTGTCTCTGTGTGTGTCTGTGGTGTGTGTCTCTGTGTGTGGTATGTGGTGTGTGTCTGTGGTATGTGGTGTGTGTCTGTGTGTGGTATGTGGTGTCTATCTGTGTGTGTGGTATGTGATGTGTGTCTGTGTGGTATGTGGTGTGTGTGTGTGTGTGTGGTATGTGGTGTGTGACTGTGTGTATGTGGTGTGTGTCCGTGTGTATGGTATGTTGTGTGTGTGTATGGTATGTGGTGTGTGTCTGTGTGTGGTATGTGGTGTGCGTCTGCGTGTGTGGTATGTGGTGTGCGTCTGTGTGTATGGTATGTTGTGTGTGTGTATGATATGTGGTGTGTGTCTGTGTGTGTGGTATGTGGAGGGGTGTGGTACGTGACGTGTGTCTGGGTGTGTGTGGGCATGTACGTGTGTTCACGATACACAGTATGTATCTGTGCAAACACAGCACTGCCTGGCCCTGGCTGTCCCAGGAAAGGGCCCTTCCGTGTCACCGCAGTCCCAGGAGCGGCCCGTCCCTGTGCACCGCCCTCGCGCCGTCTGGGATGCACCGCAGCTCCCAGCAGAGTCTACGACTCACATCCTGAGGTCTGCGCAGTGGCATGTGCACGTTTTGGGGAGCGCTCGGCCCTACGGTGAAGGTAGGCCCCACTGACCTCCGTCGCCGGGTCTGCCGCGGCCTGGAGTTGGGGAGTGCTGTGTGCCAGGCGGCTAGACAGGCCTGGGTGAGGCGGCCTGGTTTTAGTGGAGGGGTCTGAGGTCTAGCTTCCCACCTCGGGGCTGTGGGGCACCCCCAGGCAGACCTGGACCACCGGCCTGCCCCGGCCTGCACTCTGCGGGACTCCGGCTTCAGGTGCTCAGAACTGAGCTGTGGGTGAGAAGCAGCAGTTGGCCTAATGGCTATGTCTCTGAACTCCCATGTAGTCGACCGCAGTTCGAGTCCCGGACCCGGTGGCTTAAACTGATGCTGTCGCGTGTACGTGTGTGCCCAAGATCCCGAGAGGAGAACGGAGGAGAAGGGATTGTGGCATGGCCATCCCCCTGGGGGTGATTTCTCACTCTCTCTCTTTCTGGCAAGTGCATGCGCCCTATAGCAAAAACCTCTCCAAAAGAAAAAGAACTGAGCTGTTGGTCTGCGGTGGCCTGGCGATGGGACAGAGGGGCGGTCGGGCCTTGGCCCCACTTCCAGGAGATGGCGAGGGCCGCATGGGGCTAACCGTCCTTCTCTGCCCCGGGGAGGGAACTCCCCACCATGTACATGCAGGGGTCGGCCGGGCAGGGATGCCCCGTCCGCGTGGCTGTGAGAGCCCAGCCCTGCACTGGGCAGCACGGCCCCGGAAGGCCACGCACCTGCCCTGGGTTGTCCCTGCACAGCCCGTGCTGCTCGGTATCCTGGTTGTGCAGGGGTGGGCACCAGGTCCCCAAGAGGCGGGCCCACACATGCTCCCTCACCTCCTGCCACGGGAGACCCCGAGTGAGAGCGGTAGGCGCTGCCTCACACCCGAGCTGCCTCCCCGGCCCCTCCAGGCACCCGGCACCTGGCGCCTGTTCTGCGGAACTCTCCTCGCTGAGAGGGACGGGACTCTGTGTGCACTCCCTCCGCCGCCCGTCAGCCGCCCGTCAGCCGGCCGACCCATCCCTCCCCGGGGCGCAGACTGGCCCAGTCATGTTTTGCAATAACATTTGTGGAACCTAAGACAAAAACCTTCATAAAAGAATCATAAAATATAATCACAGCCATGAAACTGGCCCGGTGGAAGGAACTGACCTTTTGGGCAGTCTCTGGAGGAAATGTCACCAGGAAAGGCGGGTGGTGGGGCCACTGTCTCGCAGGAGGACCCTTCCGCAGGCTGGCGGGGGCCACCTCCTCAGGGGGCCTCCCCTGGCTGGCTGGTGCATCTGTGCTGGCCACAGCCTGCAGGGGCAGCGTGGCTGCAGCTGGGAGGCTGCTTGCCCGCCAGCCTGTCCAGGAATCTGCGGCAACGCCAGGGGGAGGCCATGTGCACCAGAGCGCTTGCCCAGCCCGGCTGCGTGTGCCAGGAGGTGGTGGACGTCCTGCTTCCTCCTGGGCCCCAGACCTGGAGCTGGGGAGGCCGCTGCTCCCACCCAGACAAGGCCCCTCCAGGGCAGCAGTGGCCTCACGGCCCTGCCTGGAAGCCAGGCCTACCTCACACCAGGTCTGTGGCCATCACAGCCATCGGCCTCGCACAGGACACTCCCACAGCCCAAGAGGCCTGGACTGAGGTTCCGAGCTTAGCCGGGGCCCTCTGACCAGGGTGCAGCCTCACCTGGCCGTGCCCCGCGCAGTGCCGGCCGTCTCCTGCTGCCCGGCTTAGTCAAAGCCGGGACTCAGGGAGCTGTCCGTGTTGATCTCCTGGCCCGACGGGGCCCTCACCTGCAGGCGCTCATGGCGGGTGGGTGGGCGTGGCCTCAGCGCTAGTGCTTGGCCTGATCGGGGCTTCTCCGTGGGAAAGCTGCTGGCACTTGAGGATGGCCCTGCCACCTTCTCCTGCTGGAGCAGTCCCTGTACTTCCCGCCACGTCTGCACCCCATCCCCTGCCCCAGCTGGTGCTCAGCTGAGAAAGCCCCACCTAGCATCTGAGCCCAGCTCTGCCCGGTCCCAAGGCCACCTCGTTGGCCACCACCGCCTCTGCTGCTGGGCTGACCGAGCCCAGGTGACCCAGGGCAGGCCTGGGTGAAGGTCGCAGCCTAGGCGGTGCAGAGAGGTGGGTCTCAGATTCTCATCCTCACTCCTTAGCCCACCGTGAGCCCTCCCCGGCCTCCTAGCGGCCTGGCGCTCATGGCCAGTGCCCGGCACCCACTGTGGCCACGAGCGAACGGTCCCCATGGCTTTGGGAGGACCCAGCCAGAGGTCCTGCTTCCAGCTGGTCAGGCGCACAGTCCTGGGCACGTCCCAGCACCACGACACACCACCTCGCCACGGCAGCAGCCCTTAGCACCGATGGCCCGGTTCTGGCAGCGGGCACTGGAGGCCGCTGGGTGGCCGGGCTCAGTCTCTGCTGTGTTTGAAAGAGTTTGTTTTTCCAGACTCCGTCCAAGTCTGTTTTAATCCACCAAAAGAAGAGCTAAGTTTGATAAATAAAAGAAGATTAAAAATGGTAGAGAAAAACGTGTTTTCCCCCAGCTCCCAAGAGAACACTGCCAAAATTGAAGTGTAGAAACAAAAATAGAAATGATCAAAACGTCTGATGGTATCTCTATTTTCAAATAAAAAGGCAGAGGGAGGCTGTCTTTCAGCCAAGCCACTTACAGGGAGACCTGGGGACCTGGGGACTACTTGAACCCTGGTGTCTCCGTGGGCGGCTGGCATGGCCCTTTGCTGGTGAGACCGTCATGGCGGGTCCCGGGTACTGCCAGGCCTTATGCTTTGGGACGGTTGGGGAGTTCCTGAGGTCCTGGGAGTCCCCTGTAATCTGGCCCTTCCCAGAGGTTCCACCTTCCTGTGGAAACACGGAGCGGGGGACAGTGAGGAGGGCTTTGCCTGTGCTGTCCTGGTGGCTGGACAGGGGACAGAGGGGAGCAGGGACTCAGCACAGGAGGGGTCCCATCACCATGTCCGAGTGGAACAGGGGCGCCAAGGATGCTGACAAGTATGGGTCATGCTCCGGCAGGTCAGCGGCAGCTTGGAAACAAAGGCCCCCTTTCTGCAGGGCCTCAGGCAAGGGCCCTGTCTGCTCATGCCCGCACCATGCCGTGCAAGCTTCTCTCCTGCACCCTCTGATGCCCCAGCCCTGGGACCAGGCCACGCAGGCTTCCCTCCTGCACCCCTGAGCCGCAGCCCTGGGACCATGTGCACAGGCTTCCCTCCTGCACCCCTGAGCCGCAGCCCTGGGACCACGTGCTCAGGCTTCCCTCCTGCACCCCCTGAGCCGCAGCCCTGGGACAATGCGCGCAGGCTTCCCTCCTGCACCCCTGAGCCGCAGCCCTGGGACAATGCGCGCAGGCTTCCCTCCTGCACCCCTGAGCCGCAGCCCTGGGACAATGCGCGCAGGCTTCCCTCCTGCACCCCTGAGCCGCAGCCCTGGGACCATGTGCGCGGGCTACCCTCCTGCACCCCTGAGCCGCAGCCCTGGGACAATGCGCGCAGGCTTCCCTCCTGCACCCCTGAGCCGCAGCCCTGGGACCATGTGCGCGGGCTTCCCTCCTGCACCCCTGAACCGCAGCCCTGGGACAATGCGCGCAGGCTTCCCTCCTGCACCCCTGAGCCGCAGCCCTGGGACCACGTGCTCAGGCTTCCCTCCTGCACCCCTGAGCCGCAGCCCTGGGACCATGTGCACAGGCTTCCCTCCTGCACCCCCTGAGCCGCAGCCCTGGGACAATGCGCGCAGGCTTCCCTCCTGCACCCCTGAGCCGCAGCCCTGGGACAATGCGCGCAGGCTTCCCTCCTGCACCCCCTGAGCCGCAGCCCTGGGACAATGCGCGCAGGCTTCCCTCCTGCACCCCTGAGCCGCAGCCCTGGGACCATGTGCGCGGGCTACCCTCCTGCACCCCCTGAGCCGCAGCCCTGGGACAATGCGCGCAGGCTTCCCTCCTGCACCCCTGAGCCGCAGCCCTGGGACCATGTGCGCAGGCTTCCCTCCTGCACCCCTGAGCCGCAGCCCTGGGACAATGCGCGCAGGCTTCCCTCCTGCACCCCTGAGCCGCAGCCCTGGGACCATGTGCGCGGGCTACCCTCCTGCACCCCTGAGCTGCAGCCCTGGGACAATGCGCGCGGGCTACCCTCCTGCACCTCTGAGCCGCAGCCCTGGGACAATGCGCGCAGGCTTCCCTCCTGCACCCCTGAACCGCAGCCCTGGGACAATGCGCGCAGGCTTCCCTCCTGCACCCCTGAACCGCAGCCCTGGGACAATGCGCGCAGGCTTCCCTCCTGCACTCCTGAGCCGCAGCCCTGGGGTCCCTCCGCCCTGTGGGCATGGCTGTTGGCCCTGACTCAGAGTGAGGGGCCCAGGGGCACCTGAGGGCTGCATCCAGATGGGCTGCTCTGTCCCATAGTCATGGTGACAAGCAGGATGGCTGGGTGGACTGGCGCTGCACGTCCCTGAAAGCGCCTCTGGAGCCCCCGTGCCTTCCCCTGACCCCACTGCCTGTGACTTAGCTATGACGTGCCTGTCCCCTAGGTCAGCCCGAGCCGGGCTCCCAGGGCCTCCGGATCGGTGACATTAGTGCCTGCCCTGGCAATCCCGTGAGTGCTGTGAGCAGGCTGGAACCCATGAGCCGTGCCTCTCAGACTACATTGGCCGGCCAGACTCGGGCCCCAGGCCCCAGGCTCCGGCAGGGGTGTGCACCTGCTGGGTTCTGCCGATCTCGGCACGGGGCTCCAGGATGCCGGGTGGGGGCAAGAGCGGCCCAGAGCTGCCCCCCTGGGCCTCAGAAGTGCATCGCTCGCCCCTGCACACCACCTGGCCATGGCTTCGATGCAGTGGGGACACTGCAGACACCTCAGAGTGGTCCTGATTTGAATTTAAACATTATTAAATATATTAAATACTATCCAGCGAGGTCAGGGTGGGGGTGGGAGTGTCCTCAACAGGCACCTGACCGCCACTACCCCTGCCCAGTAGCACCCAGCGTGGCATAGCGGGGTGGGCGCCTGTACCCCAGATTTGCTGTCTTCCTTGGATGGCACTGGGTGCCGTCACATCTATGGCCAAAAGAAATGCTCTCTAGAAATCAAATGGGCCTAAGGGTTTTCAGGTGCGAGATGCGAGTATGCTGGCGTGGAATGCCGCTGTCCGCCTCCCTGTGCGCCGTGTCCTAAGTGGAGACGTGAACAGTAAACACTCCTTTCTCAGCTGGAGAGTCTGAGTCCTTCAGCCGGATGCGGGACCCCTGGCCCCACCTGTCTGTCCTTGCTGGGCAGTCGCCAGGCTAGTGGCTGGGCTGTGTGTGATTGTAGGTACCCGGGACTCGTAGCCCAGGCCCTGGAGTGGTGCCCCACATGCTGGGCTTGAATTGCGTGGACTGTGTGTAAATGCCAGGACAGCGCAAGCAGCGGGGAGGCCGAGTCTGTGTCACCGGTGGTCGGCGCTGGAAGGCTGGCGCTGCCAGTCCAGGCCTGTGCTGGCCGGAGCTTTGGTGTAGTGGGGACCCTGCAGGCACTTCAGAGAGTGGCCCTGTTTTGAATTTAAATATTATTCATCGTATTCGTGGCGTGGCGTTTGGAGAAAGGGACACAATGGCCACCCCAAGCAAGGGACGCAACAAGGGCAGGTGCCGCCCGGGGACCCAGTGGCTCCGGTCAGGTCTTGGCCCTGCTGCTCCTGCACACCCCTCTGGAGGGGCTCCCGGAGGGCTGTCAGGGAGGGCAGGCCTTGTGCTTTGGCCGTGGGGCCAAGCTGTGTGGGTCAGGATCCACCTGGTACCCTCCCTCCCGTGTGACCTTGAGCAGTGGGTGGTGCCGGGGTCCCGGGCACACTGAGGACCAGGCTGCCTGCCAGCTACCGGGACTCAGCGTGGCCACGGACTACAGGGCCGAGCCCCTCCGTGCACTTCCTGCAACTCCGGTTTCCGTCGCTGGCGTTCACCAAGAGCTTACTCTGCAGCAGGTGCTGGTCCAGGGCACCTGTCGCCAACCAGGCAGGCGGCCCGTCTACCCGTGTGGAGCTGTGCTGCGGCACCCAGGTGACGGGCAGCGGCCGGCCAGCGTGTGCAGAGCCGGCACCGCCAGCTGGCCCTTGGTACCTGTGCCACGTGGCACCTGCCAGGCACACTGCCTGTTGGTGTGGGTCCCCTATGCCCTTCTGTCCACCCTAGGACCATCCCCAGATCCTGCCCCATCTCTACACACAGGCTGCCAAGAGCAGGGCACCCCAGGAGCCAAGTGCAGACTCCAGGGACCCCGGAGAGGCACTGGGGTGCCGGGCTCGAGGAAGGTCCCACACCTGAGACTCGAGGCCCGGAGGGCAGCCGTGCAGCTCAGCCCACCTGCTGGGGCCTGCCAGGTGATCAGCCGGTGTCAGAGAAGGAGTGACGCGAGAGCTAGTGACGTCCGCTCCAACACGTCCCGCGCAGCCTCAGACCCTCCGAGCCCCAGGGCTTTGGCATCAAATTCTCCAAGGAACTGTTGGAAAGAGGGTCTTAAGGGGCCTCTGAAACTAGCCAGCTCTTCCCGAAGGTCCCCTCCCTCTCCCAGGTGGGCCACCATGGACGGCCAACTTGCCAGAGGGTGCAGTGGCCAGGGCACCTTGGAAAAGCTGAGACAAATGCCTACTATCGTGGTGACCATGCCTGGCAGCCCCCAGGCCAGGGACAGACCTTTCAGCCCTGTTCGTCCTAAGATAGGGATGGCTGGCATTTCCTCTGGGTGGCACTGGGAGCCGAGCAGCCCTGTCGCTTCTGAACCAGGGACGGGCAGCCTATCCACGCAGAGCAGAGAGAGGGGAGCTGCGGGACCTCACACGTGCGTGGGGGACAGCATGGAGGGCAGACAGGCAGACTGCGCGAGGGAGAGGCGGAGGCGGGCAGGAAAGGCCTCCTTAGCCTCTGCACCAGCACGCCGCGCCGGCCGGCCTTGCAACGGGACCAGCCTCCATTCCAAGCCGTCTCTTCTCGGGGGACTTGAAAACAGGGCTGTGGAATCATTTCTTTCAAGCTCGAGACGTTTTACAGCACACGGCTCCTCCCTGCCGCGCTGTGTTCGGGGGCTGCCTCGTGTTGTCGTGGGGTCTGCTTGACGGGGGTCTTCAGAGCAGAAGCCTGCCTGGCCAGGGCAAGGGGCACAGGAGAGGCAGCCCTGCAGGTGCAGGGGGGACCTGTGCGGCAGACTGGGGCTTCTCGGGCAGACGTTTGTCTCGCCAGTTGGTGACGAGTGTGTCACAGGCGTCTGGGGAGGACTCCGAGGTCTCGTCCGCACCTGTGGGCCGTGGAGGCACAAGGGGCTGGTGATGCCCATGCTAGGCCCAGGCTGGAGGAACCAGGGCAGAAGGGTTTGCCCTTCCCCGATGGGTAGGCCAAGGCCCCGGAAGCTCCTGGCAGATGTGGGCTTTGCTGTCAGAGCGGGTGCTGCTGGGACAAAGCATGCCACACCAAGGACCTGGCACTGAGATGCCCAGTTCCAGCTCAGAGACCAGCCTCAAAGAGCTGCTGGTACAGAGCGCGCCCCCCTCCACCCCACGTGGCTCCTAACATGCCCGCTCACCTTCCATGCGATGTCACGGGTCCTCGCTCGGCCCCTCCACGTGTCAGAACCTGCTTCTCAGACCTGTGTACCTGCTTGCCCCGGCAACACGGGGCAGGGCCTGGGGCCTGGATGAGAGGGGTCCTGGCCCAGGATCCGCTCCTCCCATCAGCAGGTGCCTGGGCTCCCAAACCCCTTCTCCGTCCTTCCACTCCCTGGACTCCAGCTGGACAGGGGCTCAGAACCGCGAACCCATGAATGTCTTTCCCCGGGCGAACTGGGCCTGCTTGTCGTGGAACTCAGCCTCCCAAGTTCAGCCCCCACTGCGGGCCATCTTGGGGCTGGTGTAGCCTCCCGCCCTGCGTGGGGCTGCCCCAAGAGCGTCCCCAGGATAGCCCCAGGCCCCTCTGCGGCCGGCTGCGTCCTGCTGTCTGGTGTCTCAGTGAGCAGGGGACGAGCCCACCTTGGATGCTGTCGCCACGCTGAGGACTGTCAGCCCAGCCTCCCAAGCCCGGCCTCCCAGGGCCTCTGAACCGACCTGGGCCTGGCAGCCCCGGCAGGCAGGAGTCTGGGTGGGAGTGAGTCTGAGCTCAGCAAGGGCAGGGCCAGCTGAGGGTGGGGCACCTCCACCCAGAGGCCCCGCCAGGCGTGGGTTGTGAGACTGCAGGCTGGCCGCAGTGCCGAGGACAGACCCACACCCTGACCTCTCACCTGCTGGTACAAGAGACTGTCTGTGACAAGGGCTTCCATGAAGGGACTGCTTGTCCCGAGCGCTGGGGTGAGGCCCGATGAAAGCGGCTCACGGGTGCTCCCAGCGCAGGCCGTGGGGACAGCACGTCGAGAATTCTGTTCGAACTCCCTGAAATTTGCTTGAGTGCTCACCAAAATGCAGATCCACAGGCTATGGCCGTGGCATTAGAGAGACGTGCTGGCACGGTCGGGTGGGCAGTGTTCACACCTCTGGGGGTCTGCGACATTGGGAAAGCCGGGGTGGGGTGAGACCCGGGAGTAAAGAGCCTGTGGCAGCTGCACGCCTTCAGCTCCCCGGCCAGCAGAACTGAGCCCCGCCTGCCGTGCGCTGGCGGCCCCTCGCACCTCTGCGGCCACGCGGCCACCATCTGCAGAGCACGTGTGGAGGCGCCCAAGCAGCTGAGAGTGGAGTGGCCTGAGGAGAAGTGGCTCAGAACACAGGCCTGTGTGCAGGCAGAGCCAGGAGGGCTTCCTTGCTGTCTCTCCCTCACCCCGGGAGCTGCCGCCCCCAAGGACCTGGGCTCTTGATGGCAAGGAGGGCTTCCTGGGGGCAGTGGCAGAAGTCGGTCCTTTTTTTCTTTTTTTAAGAGATTTTTGTTGCAGGGTGTGTGTGCTCTCTGGAGAGACACAGAGGCAGAAAGCAATAACACCCGCAAGGGGAGATGGCCAAGCCGCAATCCATTCTCCTCTCCAGATTTTGGGCACACATACACATGTCCCCGGCATGAGTTTCAAGCCTCCCGGCCTGGGACTTGAACCATGGTCAACTACATGGGAGTCCAGATGATGCCATCTGCTGTTTCCGAAGCTGGTTCTCGAGGAGGAAAAGGCTGCACTCTCAGGGCACTGGGGGCAACCTCGGGGGCCTTTTGTTTAAGAGACAAACTGCTTCTGTCCAACTTGTGGTCAAGCCCCAGGCCCGGTGGGCACCAGTGTCTGGTGTGCAGGAGCCGTGGGGGCCTGATGTGGCCGTGTCCTGCCCCCAGGTCTGGAGGCCGTGCACCACCCAAGCCTCCTCAGGCCTGACCAGATCAGTCCCCTGACACGCCCTTGCAGGGCCCCGAGTTTCGGGCAGAGTGGGAAGTCCCTGCTGAGGGTCCCATAGGTTAGCTCGGTTGACGTGACAATCAATTTTGTCAAGCGCCTGTTTATCACAGTGACACCAGGAGATGCTTAAATAAATATTTATCGTCCACAGAGGGGCCGTCAGGCTCCCGGGGCGAGCAGGAGCGGCTCGAGGGCCTTGCGCAAGTGCCCTGGGCTGGCCTGGGTACCCAGTGGCAGGGCCATGCCCGCTCGCACCCCGGTCTGGAAGTGGACGGCTGGGCCCCGCCTCAGCCCCTGCCATTCACTGGCTCGGCCCAGAGGGCACTCGTGCTTGTCCATGCACAGCTTCAACATGTCAGGCCTGCCCCCGGCACGAGGTGGCCCTGCTACCCAGTGGAAGATCCTGGTAGAGGGGTCCAAACTGGCCCATTGTGCACCTGCCCCTCCTGTCTCCAGCGTCCTGTGCAGTCACTGCCCCACCTGGTCCTCTGTCCCCTACCTCGGCCCCATGGCCCACTCGAAACCGCTCCCCTCTGGGCAGCTCCAGCTGGGGGATCCGGCCAAGCCCACCCTCTGTTCAGCACCCCCTCAGGCTCATCCGCTCAATAGCACCTTCGGAGCTGTTCCTCCAGACCCCGCAGGGCTTGCACTACCCTGGCTTCCCGCGCGTGCTGACTCCCTGGGTGGGCTTCTGGGGCCCTGACCCTCATCTCCCCTGCGCTCTTCCCAGCCTGCTCCGTGTGGCTCCGTGTGGTTCCAGACGGGAGGGTGGCGACCCTCGTGCCCTTAGCCCCAGCAGGCGTGGATCAGCTCAGCTGCGTCCCTGCTGCGTCCCAGGGCCGCCAATGATGGACACTCACGAGGTGCCCGGACTAGGATGGAGGGAGGAGGCCTGGGCCATGGCAGAGGCCTGTGTCGGCGAGTGAGCAAGGCACCAGGGTGACGCGAGCAGCAGGGCAGGAGGCGGGCATGGCCTGGGAGCAGCCAGGTCCCGTGGCGTCTGGTGCGGGGACTCAGGCTGGGTTGAGCTGCCCTGTGCAGGTCGAGGCCTGAGAGGCAGAGGGCAGCCCGCAGCTCTCTGTCCCCCGCTCAGGGCTGGAGGACAGAGCACACCCACAGCCCTTGGTGCTGCAGCGAGACCGGCCGCGGCACTGCTGTGGGCGGCAGATGGCGCCTTCCTATCGGTGCAGCCCCTCCGCATCGGTGCAGCCCCTAGGCCCTGCTCCTCCCCCGGGGCAGGGGGATGGTGGCCATGGTGTTCTGGGCGGCTCCTCGCCCCAGCAGCCTGGCGGGGCGGTGCCCTGTCTCTGACTCACCTCCGACAGCAGCCCTGGCGTGCCTGGGCTCTGTGTCCAGCCTGTGTTCCCTCCGCGCTTGGAGGACCTGTCGAGGCCCCGGAATCTGGCTGAGAGCTCGGCACTGAGGGACTGCTCTGTGCTCGTAGGGTGGACACACTTGGCCTGTGCGGCTCTGGGCTCCCTGCCTCCACATGTGGCGGACCCCACTGCAGGCCACGTGGAGAGCCCCGGACGAGAACAAGCACAAGCCACGCTGTCCTTTGGGTGGCTTCCGCTCCCGGCGCCGCGACTCTGTGACCACTCAGGAGCTCGCCTCCCACCTCGGGCCCGGGGGACAGCTCTGGCTTCACAGAGGCTTTGCAGGGCTGAAGGCAGAGGCCTGGCCTCTCCAGAAAGGCGCCCCGAAAGGCCTGTCTCCATGGAGAGGCCCGGGGACCATGGCTGCCGGCTTGGAAGGTGGAGAAGTTGACAGGCTAGTTTCCCCATCACTTCTTCTCATTAACAAAAATTAGGGTAGGAGAGAAAGGACCTCAATCCCACATTGGCAACGGAGCTTTCCCATTTACTTCTCGTGCTGAGAGTTTTTTTTTAATCAAAAAGATTTATGATTAATACAGCACATATTAAAACTTTTAACCTGGTACCTTCGTCAAGTAAAAAATGTTCCCAACATATTACATTTTTAATCACATGAGTTAATTACTCTTTAGGGAGGCTATGGAAATTCTGGAAAGGAGAATATTATGGATTTCAAAGAATGAGACTGAAACTGTCATTTTAATGAGAATGCAAATGAGAATCGTTAAGGTTCAATGAAGGTCACAGCAGCTTAATCATCAAATTATTATGGCCATTTATTGCCGGTAACAAATGAATATTAAAAGCTATTGTTTTAACAGATTAGACCTCCAAATTATTATTATTTCAAAATTTCCCAGGTGTCTGGAACATGATCTAAGAATTATTAAATGCTGAAATCTCTTCCACCCTGTAATCCTCTCTTGCGGGCGTTAGTTTTCAGACTTGGGCTACAGTCTGAACACTGTCTCTGCAGAGACGCTCGGACTCCTGGGTCAGGTGCCCATCCACCTGCCGTGGTCCCGGGAAGCCTCTTCCGTGGCCAGGAGTCTGCACCACACCCGGAGCTAGGCTGCCGCAGTGGTGGAGGCAGACAGAGGCTGTCCGGGGCGGTCAGTATGCAGGTGCTGCGGGAAGTCAGAGGCGGGGCATGGACCCACCGGCCCTCGCCGCTGGCCCCGGCCTGGACTGGCACCTCTCACCCTCGTTGCTGTCGCGTCGCCCCCAGCAGAGCGCGCTGAGCCCCTAACACACTGCCGTGCTGTGAGGGGTTCCCTGGCCGCGGGCGTGGCTGGTCTTCAGAGGTGCAGCTCTTTATTGGAGGAGACTGGGAGACAGGCAAAAGCAGAGAAGCACCAGAGTCTCTGTGGGGGCTGGAGTGCCCCCCACCCCCCGGGCACCCCATGGTCTATGACCCATTGCCATCAAGGAGCAAGGAAAGGGGCCCTGGCTAGGGTGACCTGGTCCAAGCCCCAGTCCAAAGTGAGGCCCACACAGGGCACCTGGCAGGGAGAGGCCATGCTATTGCCGGCCGCTGCCAAGTCCCCTGGGAGTCTCCTGGGACTGAAGGTCACAGCCCCGTCCTCCCGCTTGTGGGGATGAGGGCCTTGTGCTCCTGTGCCCTGGCAGGCTGGGTGCCCTCCTGGTGCGTGTCCTGGGCGAGGTCTGCCGGTGAACTTGGGATCCGGGGTCCTGGCTCAGATCCCTGACTCAAAACCCCACACCACATAGGGACAGCAGGGCTGGTAGCTGCACCAAACCCACGGCCCCCGGGAGGCTCTGAGGGGCCTGGGAGCAGGAGTGGGCCACAGAAGTGTCCCCGGCCCGGGTCCTCCAGCGCTCCCAAGCCCGTGGGTTCTCAGGCTCCTGGGACCTGGCGTGGCACAGGCTCTCGATCCTGCACACCACAGGGAGAAGTAATTAAACGTAATAGATGCTGAGACTTCGGGAATTACATTAGGTAAGAGCTGCAGCTTACACAGACACACACACACACACGCACGCGCGTGCACACACACATGCTCGGCTACAGATAATTAATAGATTTATTTAAATCAGCCCTTGCCGTCTGCATTCATGCTGGAGCTGCTCCTCAGACAGGCCTGCGTCGGGACACCTTTGCTGTGTGAAAGACAAGCTGGAATCCCAGGAGGAGCTGGGCTGGTGGGCAGCGCGAGGTTCGTGGAGAGCTCGGTGTGCCGCAGGGTGTCTGGCCCTGGCCCTGGCCGTCCCACGGTCAGGTGGTCACACCCGGCTGGGAAGTCTGACGGGGCTCCGGCCAGAGGCTGTTCCGCCCACTCCCAGGGGAAGCTCCCTCCAAGGAGGCCGCCCCTCCACTCCCTGGGGCCCTGACTGACCCCTTGGGTGGTCTCACTGCCATGAACTCTCCCTGCAGACGGCAGGAGAGAACAGCGGCCGCGCACACCTTCAGCCACGCTGCCCTGCACAGCGTGGTCTCTGAGCGCTGTCCACGCGGCTGCCGGGGCACCCTGGGGCTTCACACCCAGGTCCACCTGCGGCCGGCCTGAGCAGGGACCAGGACCCTGCCCTATCTGTCCCTGCTGCGTGTCGTCCTGTCCACTGAGCTGGCTCCTGCCGCAGGGGAGGGTGGACGACGTCCCCACCAAGTCCTGGCTGTGCAGCTGAGGCACAGGGGCCTCGGTGCATTGTGTGAAGGGACACTTCCTGCAGATCCGCAAGGGCTCGCCCTGGAGAGGGCGTCTGGACCCGGCTGTGGTCTCCCGGGAGGTTCTCTGGAGGCGGAGAAGGTAGGCAGACAGCACTCGGGGCCGGAGCCAGGAGGCCGGATGGAGGCTGAAGGGTGGCCCGCGTTCCCCACTGGCGCCCTCGCAGGGCCCTGGGCACCCCACGCTGGCTTCCCTGGGCAGTGCTTGGCCCTTGGGAGGCAGGCCGGCCCCCACGCCTGTGGTCAGACAAGTTGCTCTTGGCCGCCGACTGGCTGCTGCCCGCACCCAGGGAAGGAGCAGCAGGGTCGCTCCAGTGGTTTGTCAGCATGCCTGCAAGAGCGCCCATGGGGTCACAGGCACCACTCTACCCGGAGTGCCCCAGGAAGCGGGAGGAGGTGTGCGCCATGGCCCGGTGACCACAGCAGGAGGGCCGCTGGGGTGTGCCATGACTGGACTGCATCTCGCCGAACCGGCGCACAGAGCCCTAACCCAGGACCTCAGCACGTGGCTATTTGGGGTGGCCTTTAATGAGCGACTGAGCGGGAATAGGAGTGGCCCTGCCCAGCAGGATAAGAACAGACGGGCTCAGGGGACGGCCATGGAGGACACCATCTACTGGCCAGGCTAGGCCTCGGGAGGAGCCGCCCTGGTACTGGCACTGGCACCATGACCTCCGAAGACTGGACAGGGCAGTGGGGTCAGGGAGGGTGTCCACCAGGGATCGCCCAGCTCATCGACCCCGCAGCACAGGCACCTCACGGCCACTCCAGGACACCAGGCTTCTGTCAGCGGAGCGACGGCGGCTCCCAGACGAGGGTCACCCCAGACTCTCGCACAAAGGCCCAGCAGTAGCTGACCCCTCCCCTGGCAGCCTGCCAGGCAGTGCTGGGTGCTTGCGGTGGAGAGGCTTCTGTCGGCAGCTTGCACCGGCTGGCACATCGGGAGACCCAGCGCCATCTCCCAGTCGGGGAAGGACAGGTGCCAGCGGCCTCCCAGCTGCCTCCCCCTCCAGAGCCGCACCGTGAAATGAGCCTCCTCTGGCCTTGCTGGGAACCAGCTGCCATCGGCCTTCCCTCGCTCTCGTGCTGCTTGCCCTGGGTGTTTCTCGGAAGTCTGGCATGTCACATGCGGGCACGGGGACCCCCAGGGGGGAGCAGCCCCCAGAGTGGTCGTAAGGTGTTTTCACGGCCATTCTGCCTCTCGGGACTCGGCATACACTCAGGCAACTCGTGGGGCAAGTCCTTACAGCCAGTAATGAAGCCAGTAGCTGGAGCCAGGCCCCGTGGGCTGCCACCATCTCGCGGCCACGTGGGCTCTACCCCCCAAGGTGGATCTCGGAGCCTGCAAGGATGAGAGCTGCCGGTGCGTGGCCTGCCGCTGGGTCAGGGCGCAGTGTGGGATTCAGGACCGGGCGCAGTGTGGGACTCAGGGCCGGGCGTGGTGTGGGACTCAGGGCCGGGCGCGGTGTGCAACTCAAGGCCGGGCGCGGTGTGGGACTCAGGGCCGGGCGCGGTGTGCGACTCAGGGCCGGGCGCGGTGTGGGACTCAGGGCCGGGAGCGGTGTGGGACTCAGGGCCGGGCGCCGTGTGGGACTCAGGACCGGGCGCGGTGTGGGACTCAGGGCCGGGCGCGGTGTGCGACTCAGGGCCGGGAGTGGTGTGCATCTCAAGGCCGGGCGCGGTGTGGGACTCAGGGCCAGGCGTGGTGTGGGACTCAGGGCCGGGAGCGGTGTGCGACTCAGGGCCGGGCGCGGTGTGGGACCCAGGACCAGTGTGCAGTGTGGGACTCAGGGCCGGGAGCGGTGTGCGACTCAGGGCCGGGAGCGGTGTGGGACTCAGGGCCGGGCGCGGTGTGCAACTCAGGGCCGGGCGCGGTGTGGGACTCAGGGCCGGGCGCGGTGTGGGACTCAGGGCCGGGCGCGGTGTGGGACCTAGGACCAGTGTGCAGTGTGGGACTCAGGGCCAGAGTGCTGTGTGGGACTCAGGGCCAGGTGGTGGTGCCAGGCGCCCTCCCTGCAATGCCCTGCCGCGGGCAGCACGAAGGTGCTAAGGCCGAGGGCCTCGAGCTGACGGGTGAGCAGGCCCCATGCACCTCTGTGACCCTGGCCTGCCAACCCTACGGACTTGAAGCTCTGCCCTGATCTGGGGCATGTCTCGGAAAGGCCCCTCCTCCTCCGCTGGCCTCTATGTTTGCAGGTCCTTGCTGTCACCCAGCTGTCACCCAGCTTTCACCGAGCAAGTGTTTCTGGGGCCATGAGATTGGGGTGTGACTTGTCTGGGAGAGCCAGGGAGGCTACAAGGGACACGGTATTGAGGTGAGCCTTAAAGAAGCATAGGGAAGCAGGAAGGGCGTCTGGGGATAGCAGATGGCGTAGGATACGTGGCTGCCCTCCAGCGTGGCCGACCACAGTTTGAGGCCCAGACTCGTTGGTTTGAAAATCACTCCAGATGCACGTGAGTGCGTGTCCAAGATCCCGGGACGAGACTAGAGGAGAAGGGATTGTGGCATGGCCATCCCCCGGGGGGGTGATTTCTCACTTTCCCTCTCACTGTCTCTGTCTCTCTCCATGGTGAGCACATTCACCCTAAAGTGTCTTTTGCCTTTTTTAGAGGCAAAAATCTCTAAAAAGAAAAATAAAAAATTCTGGGGAGGGGACGCCAGCACAGCGTGGGTGACGGCACCGTGGGGGTTTGCGAGAGCAAGTGCAGACGCAGGGTGTGGGCATGGCACCACGTCACCGTCATCGGTGTGACAGTCACCAGTGATGATCTCAACGTGGTGTCTCGGCCCTGCAGACAGAAGCGGAGGCTGGACATAGGGCCTGCCTGGGCCGAGGGTCCCGGCAGGAGCGACTGCTGTGGGCCGTCCTCTGTACCGACCCGTCCAGCCACCGTGTCTGCTGGCGGGCACGCAGGGCCCTCAGCATGCTGGCTGATGGAAGCCATGTCCTCCTACTCAGCAGGGGCCTGCTTTCCTCCCTGGGAGTTATCCTTTCCCCGGGGGGTCCGTGAAGCAGGGCGGAGCAGTGTCGGGGCAGGGCACCGGGCACGTGGCACTCGCGTGCCTGCAGGCACACCCTAAGACCCAGCAGGGCCCTGGGGACCGCCGTGCTTGACAGTGGCCCAGTTTGCCCCTGCGTCTGACAGCCAGCCGTGCCTCCGCTGTGGCCGATTGGTGTGCGCGTGAGGCCACAGCGGACCTGTCTCGTGGCCCTGGAGCATCACGGGCGGTCCATCATGTGGCCACGGTCGGCCCACCTCTCCCGGAGCATCAGGACGGTGCATCATGTGGCCTCAATGGGCCTGCCTTGTGGCCCTGGGGCCCTGGGGCAGGTGCATGCGTGTGGCCACTGCAAGCTGGCTTTGCCCGCAGGGAGTGTTAGTGAGGGGCTTGAGTGTGGAAGGGGCTCCCCACCCCGCCCCCATGCTGACCTAGGAAGGCCTGGATGACTGAGGTGACAGAGGTGCTGGCCTGGCCACCCGAGCCACGTGGCTGTGGCGTGGCTCCACCTCTGCCCTGGTTCTGGGGTGTTTCGCAGCACCCTTGCCCGGCAAACCTACCGCGGGCACCTGGGAGGCCCCCCTGCTGCAGGGAAGCACACCGGGCCTGCCGTGGCTCTGGCACCGCGGCAGGAGGAGCCACGGCAGGAGGACCTGCCCCTCCTGGCTGCGAGCAGTGCCGGGTGCTGTCCTGGGCCCTCTGCAGGTTCCGGAACGCCTTCGGCTGCTCTGTCGCGATGAGACTGCTCCTGAGAGGGCCGGGCTGGAGGCTCTGCGAGGGTGGAGGGACGTTGCACCCCAGCAGGCCACGGGAGTCTCCCAGTCACATTCAAGGGTGAGCGTGGCCCATGCGGGGTGCCCGGCTCTGCGGACGCCCTCATGACTCAGAGTGCTGTGTGCTTTCTCAGGCGCTCCGTGTCCACTGTCTGTCCCTCACAGCGCTCGTGGGCTGGGCCGACTGACTTGTGCTACGGCTGAGGGGGTGGCAGCACTGCCCAGCACCGCAGCGGTGGCCCCTGCACAGGGACGCCCCCAGTTCTGTCCAGTGCTGCCCGGTGTGGCAGACACGGGGTGGCCTCACTGGGGGCCTGGCCCCCCCTGGCACAGGCCCGTGAATGCTCTGCCTCAGTTCCTCTCTCGGGATTGCCATGGTGACCACAGACACTCTGAGCCTCCTGGCTGCGGGGAGTGCTGCGTCCCACTTGGCGACCACCTTGCCTGCCGGGGCCGTCTCCTGACGGGCTGCGCTGACCCCAGCCTAGGCTGCACCCTGCCCTTTCTATAAAGTGGGGTGGGGGCAGGAAGCCGGGCCGCAGTGTGGAGCTGCTTTCTCTCCGCGGCCGGCCGGCTCTGTCTCAGGTGGAGACCAGTGCCTCTGCGTGTCTGGTCAGCATTGGGCTCTCAGGGGCCTCCAGGGTAAGTCACAGCCCTGACACCCGTGGGACCCCACCGACACAGCCAAGGAAGTGCCCGTCCCTCCCAGTGCTGTCCGCAGGCCGCGGCAGGGACAGCTGGTCTCTCGGAGCATGGGCGGGCATGACGCCTCCCCGTGGGCAGCTCTGCCATCCGTGGATTCACGGGCAGGCCTTGGAAAGCGACCCCAAGCCACCCAGAGACCCTGCATGGCCGCGTCTGCTGCCTACCTGGTCCTCTCCATCGGGGCAGGGCTCAGAGGTGGTGCCAGGGGGCCCGGCCGGAGCCACATGCGAGGCAGAGCCCCCTCACTGACGCGGGGCTGGAGGTAGCCTCTGCCTTTCCCCGGCGCCTCAACCTCGGCCGTTCTGATGGTCAGAAAGCTGCCGGCTGCCACTGCATGGACCCTCTGGGTCCTGGCCACCCTGGTTCATTGTGTGCCTTTCTCACAAGGGGATGACGGTGGGCGTGGAGGTTGGTGAGACAAGGGGACCAAGTGCTGGGTCTGCCCAGCCGGCAGTGCGGAGGCTGGGCACTGGTGTCCTTAGGGGCAGGGGAGGCCAGGGCTGGCCATGTGGGTAGGCACTGGCGGCAGGACATGTCTTGTGTGCTGGAAGGGGGCCATCTCCTTCTGTGATGAGGGGCTGGAGGAGCCAGGTCACAGGAAGTGTCCCTGTCACAGCAAACAGCCGTCCTGCAGCCACTCTGCCTTCTGGACGGGGTCGGCCCGTGGGAGCCGCCAGGCCACAGCAGTCAGAGCAGCCGCCAGGAGGCCCCTGGACCACACGGTCCCCAGCTCCCTCAGCATGCTCGTGATGACAGTAAAACAAGAAAGCGGAGCTCGGAGCACGTCAGGCCAGTGCCCACAGCCAGGAGGGGTCAGAGGGGCAGGACCGGCGCTCGCAGCCCAGCCCTCTGCCCACCGTGTCCTCGTGGCCTGCCTGGGAGCCAGCAGTGGGAGTCCAGGGCGGTGGGGAGGTGGGTGGAGCGTCCCTAGGGACAGTGGCCAGGGTCTGGGACACCCATGCAGGGGCCTGCAGCTCGGCCTTGGGGTGCCCTTGGTGCTGAGGGCCTGCAGTGGGTATGCTGCTCCTCAGCTGCACGCAGGCCCTCAGGCTCGGCAGGGAGGGCACACCCCAGGCGCGGCAGCCGGCTGTGAGTAACCTCGCTCCCCGGGACCCCAGGCCGCACCCTCCTTGCTCTGCGGAGCTCGGCCTCGCTGGCTGGTCCCTGCCCTGGGAACGGGTGTGCCCCTTGGAGGAGGGCTTCCCAGCTGGGGGAAGCCTCAGGCTCAGAGCTCAGCTTCTGGACAAGTGGCCACGGCGGCGGGCCTCTGCTGTGTTCTGGCACTGCCGCGAACCCCGCTGGGGCCCTGCTGACCCGGGGCTGAGAAGGAGGTGGCCCGGGATGGGGCTCTGACGTTGGGAAGGTTGAGAGTGCCTTGGGTCGGGAGCCCCCATGGCTCTGCAGGGTGGTCGTGATCTGCCCCCTGTGGTCTGAGGACTTGGGCGGTGCACGTGTGGGTCTGGCCCGGTGCCTCTCTGAGGCCTCACATCCCCCGAGGGTCCACGCCGCATCCTCTCTCCCTGTGGCTGGGCAGCTGTAGGGTGTTTGCACTCTGCTGTGTGGACAGGGCTTCCCTGCGTGTGCAGGGGTACCCCGAAGTATACCAGGGAAATGTCACCTCCAGGCTGGCGTCAGGACAGTTCTGATTGGATCATATTTCTTCAAGGATACATGAATGAGAAACAATTATTTAAAATGCAAACAAAATGTACATGTTTGCTCCCAAGGAGCCCCGCGTGGAGGTGTCCCCTGTGTTCTGCTTGCCAGGTTCCCGCACGCACCATTCATCCCCAAAGGCCAGGGGACACTGGCGCCCCTGTGTGCCCCGTGTGCCCCCCCTTCTCGCGCACCCACTGCGCGCCCCCTGAGTGCTAGGTGGCCCCCTCCAGCCTCATTAGGAAGAGTTCCAGAGGCAGCCCCACTTGGCACAAGTGGGGCCTGCAGGGTCTAAGCGACGGACCTCTGTGCAGAAAAAGGTGCGAGTTTCAAGAAGGAAGAGCGGGGTACCCGGCGGAGGCTACGGCTGGTGAGGGGAGCAGCAGCCCTGGGGGCTCCTCCAGAAAGCCCCTTGCAGCCCTCACCTGTGTGTCACCCTGCGGGCCAGTCGGGGTGCAGCCAGCGTAAGAGCAGCCCAGAGCAGCCCTGTTGCCCGTGGCCGGGTGGGGTGGGGCAGTGGCAGGGTGCCCCGTGTAGCCGGGACGTGGGGGAGATTCTGGCTGAGGGCCGGCCCACACAGGCAGAGGGACAAGCCTGGGACAGGCAGAGGCCTGGGTGTGCTCCAGTGGTTCTCGGGTCCTCGAGCAAAGAGGTGGGACTGGCGAGGAGCGGGCCCACGTGGGCAGGCGGGCGGGGCTGGGAGGGTGTTCGCAGCTGCAGGCTGGTGGGCAGCAAGGGGGATTGCTAAGGCCTCGGCCTCTGCTGGGAGTGCCAGCTGGGCTGCAGAGGAGACAGGAGTGCAAGCCCAAATCTGGCCACAGAGCAGGTGAGTGTGGGCACAGCTGGGAGGCACAGGCACTGGCAGAGAGGCCTGCGCCTCGTGGAGTCGGGACTCCAGCTCAAGGGTCTTTCCTGGGAGTGACCCAGACAGGGCCAGGGTGTCCTGTGGGCGGCTCCACGGCAATGTGCCCGCAGGGAGGAAGGGGGAGGCTGGCTGGGCTGCTACGCGCTCTGTAGCGAGCAGAAGTGAGGAACTGACACCAGAAGTTAATGACAGCCGGGGCCAGGCACACAGGGCACGTCTAACCGGGCTGCGGCCATCGCTCTGTGGGCTCCACCCCGCCCAGGCCTCCCAGCCCCTCTGCAGGCACCCGCAGTCCCTAGTGCTTAGCCTCTTCGCCCCCATGCAGGCGAGGCGGGGCCAGCGTGCCCCTCTCCCAAACCCAGTTGGCCTCAGGGAGGGGAGGTCCAGAGGGCGAGCAGACGGGCCTGGGCCTGGGGCCACCCTGGCTTTAGCCCCGCCGGGCGAGGGCACTTGCCCAGACAGCCACACTCCAGTTTGCCCGTCTGCTCTGGGTACAGGTGCCAGGGCCGTGGAGGTTGCTGTGGGGGGCCTTACTCGGGAGGGGAGGTTCTCGGGGAAGACAGCCACCATCTGGCCACGTGCGGGTGCTCAGGCTTCTGTTTCAAGACCATGGCGGAGGTGTGGTCCTGGAAGCTGCTAGAACCTTCAAGGCTTGGGGTGGTGGGAGGGCCTGCCAGTCACCAAAGCTGGCGGGGTGAGACCAGGGAACTAGTCCAGATGAACGTAATAATTGCAGACTGTATGGGTGAACCTCAGCCCACAGGCTGTCATGGCGTTCGTGAAAGAAAGTCGGATTGGGTGTCTGGCTGTCCCCTCACAGCCGGCTGTGTCCCTGGGGAGGGGAGTCTGTGTGACCGAGATGTAGACGGTGCTGGAGGCCAGGGGGCTGTTATGCGAGGGTCGGGCACATGCTGGCCGGTGTTCCCAGTTGGCCAGCTCCCACGAGGCTGGGCACCCCTGGGCAAACAGACAGTCGGGATGGGGGTTGGGGAGCCCTCCCCCGAGGTGTAAGGTGCAGCTGGGCAGGAGGCTGGCCACACCCTGGCTTCTGGTGATGGGGTCCTGCCCTTCTGGTAAATTGCTCTCCCCTGTCCTGGGGTTCATCTAAGGGGCAGTTTCTACCTGCCCAGCTCTCTGGCCACCCCAGGGGTCCCTCTGCAAGCCGCACTTGCAGGGGTGAACACGACGTTCTCCATAGGAGAGGCCTTACTCCGGTGCCTGACCTGTACCCAGAGCTGGGGCAGAAGGCATCCATTGTGCCCTGCCCACACTCACGCCACTCCTCCTCCAAGGGCTCGGCCCTGCTCCAAGACCACTTGGAGTCCTAGGAGTGTCAGCGGGGTGCCTGCGGGGGAGGCAGGCCGGCCCCTCTCTTTCTTAAGCTGAGAAGCTTTTTTCTCCACGTACCTCTCAGAGCCCTGGGGGCTGACAGGGGCTGTGGAGACTGCTGCCTGCCCTTTGAGGTTTCTGGGGAGACGGGGCTTGGGGGATGCCAGCCTCCTCGGGCAGGTAGCAGGACCCGTTGGCATCCCCTGACCGTGCCTGATAGGGTGGGCCAGTCGGGCCAGTCCGGGAGGGGCTGGGGTCTGCAGGACACAGCATCGAGTCCCTGCCCAGGTCCACCTGCTCTGCGCCCGGGCATCTCGGGCCACCTCCACCTCGGGGCCCTCGCTGTCCACATTCTGTTTCTATGGTGACCCTGAACTCTCTGGCTTTAGGGTGGCAAAACTGAGCATTTAGAGCATGTTCCCTCCCCCACCAGCGCTCAGAGCAGGCTGTGCAGAGCAAGGCACTACCTTCAGTGGAACAAGCCCAGTAACCAGCAGTATAATATTGCTGAACCCTGGCTGTGAACACAGTGCGCACACATGTGCAGATGAGCGTGCAGAGGCACACAGGCACACAGCCTACGTGTCACACAGACACGCCTGCATGTGCACACACGCCCATACAGTTCTTGGGGTCCTCGGTCAGGATACGTCCGTGCCATTGGCGCATCTCAGTGGGAGTGCTGCGTGTCTGCACAGCCTTACCGGCCCCCTGGGGAGGTGTGGTTCAGGCAGCGTGTACCTGCTGCCAGGGGGGACCAGTGCTCCCGCACCCACATAGACCCCCTTGCTGCACAAGCGCCTTGGCACGTGGCCTGCCCGGGAGCCCCCCCGCGTCTCGTGTGCTCAGCGCAGCAGGAGTCGCCTTGCTAACCACAGGGCTGCCCTCCCTGGCTGTGGGCCTCAGCCATCCCTGCCTGCCCTCTGCCAGGTTCGGGCGGAACACAGGTCTGGAGCGCCTGGAATAGCCCTGCGCCTTGAGGCGCTCCTGTCACACCAGTCAAGCCAGTGGTGTCCCGTGCCATGGGGGGAGGGGCTGTTCACAGCAGGGTCTGTGGTGGAGGCCCATGGGGAGTGGGGGGCAGGGACAGACCCTCCCCCCCCCCCGAGTTCTAGAGGCCTAGGCACGCCTACGCCTCCTGGATCTGGGGAGGTCACGGGCGGGAGGGTGTGCGTGTGTGCATGTGCATATGCGCGTGTGAACGTGTGCGTGTGCAGCAGTCCTACCCCCAGTCCTGCCTGTGCACCGCAGTTCCGCTCAAAGGCCACTGAGAGAGCAGCCTTGTGGAAGAGCCCCTGGGGCGCAGCCTCGGCCTCGCCGTGACGGGAATACTCGGGGAGAGAAGCTGCCTTCACACAGTCCCCTCCCTGGGCCCTTTGCAGGGCATGCACAGGCCCGGGAGACATGCGGGTCTGCCCAGTGCCCAGGCTCACCACCCGCACGGCGAACTCGGCCTGCCTGCTGCACCTGGCCGAGCCGGTGTCTCGCAGCCCAGCAGCAAGCCTCCGCCCCAGCTGCTCTGCCCCATGCCTTGCCCTGGTGGGCTGCCAGGCTGGGAGCTGTCCCAGCTCGTCACCCGCCTGCCAGGGGACCAGGCGCTCCTCTGCCCCTCATCTGGTCCCAGCCTCTCTACACCTACCAGGTGATTCCCTGCCCATGTCTGCCGGCCGTAGTCGCTGCACACTTAGGTGAACTCCACCTGTCAGTCAGGCGAGTGCCCCACCCCTTGCACCCTGGCTGCCTTTGTCTAGAGAGTGCATGTTACACCTGCTTCAGAGATGGCCGTGGGTGTGTTTTTACACAGTTATGCACATGGACACGTGTGCATATATCACTTCTTCACTCTCAGTGAGTGCAAAGTATCACATTATATGAATATAATTTATTCCCGCTGTTTTTATGATGCTAAGTTGTCTTAAGTCACAGAGCACCAGGCCTTGCACATAGTACAGACAAATTCACATGACTAACGGGGTTCACAGAGTGAAGTCAGGCTCTGCCTCCCTCTCCCTGGAACCCCAACCTTTCCCCAGGGACACAGCTGGGAGTAACCCCTTCTCCCCCTTCGGGTCCTGTCAACTGGGATTTTTATTGATTTATTTTGAGAAACTTTCCGGTGTTGAGTGCACACTTCAGTTTCTTCTGTAATTGACTAAAGGGTTCACATGCTCTGCACAGAGAAGGAACGAGAGAGAGAGAGAGAGAGAGAGAGAGAGAGAGAGAGAGAGAGAGAAAGCACTCCCAGGGGTTAGTCTCATACTTCCTTCTCCATCGCTCCCTCCTTTGGAGATTTTGGGCTCACACACATGTACCAAGTGTGTTTTTTGTTTTTTTTTTTTCCTTTTTTTGAAAAAATAATTATTTATTTAATTTTATTTGTTATTATTTTAAATTTGCTTTAGGGTATGTGCTCTCATGAGAGAGAGAAAGAGAGAAGGATAGAGAGAAAACAAGTCTCCAGGTGCAGGACTTGAACCACAGGTGGCCATGTGGGCATTGTTCAGGGTCTTAGCTGCCACACCACCTCCTGGCCTCCCATCTGGCCTGTCTTTCAAGCCACTGGTTCTGGGACTCGAACCTCACACTTGGCCATGTGGTGGCCTCTACCATGCCTCAGGCTGGCCCGCACGCTTAAATCCTTGCTTCTTGATCTGTCACTCTGGTCAGCATTTCATTACTTTCCACTCAGACAATAAATCTGGGGCCTAGTCTCTCCTTTAACATGCTACCTTCCTTTGCTCACACATGTGCACACACAGATATTCAGTAATCAAGATCTAAGATTTCACATTTAGCTTTCTATTATAATTAATTTTCTGACCTTTGTCTACATGTCGATTTAAAAACTTAAACAGAAATAATTGACATTTTTATTATGTATTGTATATGTTATTATAGATTATTTGTATATGACATAAAATGCTATATGATATGTGAATATATATCTTATTATATTTATACATATGTAGTATATTATGTGTCATGCTATATACATAATGTGTAATATTTGCATATGTGCAATCATATAAGTGTAAATTTATAAGGTAACTCCTTGCATGTTGTTTACCACAGACAAAAGATTTTTGGCTAAAAATCTGGACAAAGTGAAGCAACATTTTACTGTAACGATGATACCAGTTGAAGGAGATTCCTCCCAGTCTCAGGGCCTAACATGTCTTTATGCCTATTCTTTACAGCACAGTTCACTTCTCTTTTCTAACATTTTTTTAAGCATGATTTTTGGTGTACATAAAACGGATGTGGGGAACCAGCAGTTAGCGTAATGGCTATGTCGCTGGACTCCCACGTAGTCGACCGCGGTTCGCGTCTCGGACCCGGTGGCTTACAACTCACGCCGGGCGCGTGTGCGTGCGTGCCCAAGATCCCGAGAGGAGAATGGAGGAGAAGGGATTGTGGCGTGACCATCCCCCCTGGGGGGTGATTTCTCGCTTTCTGTCTCTATGTCTCTCTCTGTCTGTCTGGCGAGCGCACGCGCCCTATAGCGAAAAACCTCTCCAAAAAAAAACAAAACAAACCCAAAAAAAACACAAAAAAACAAAAAACAAAAACAAAAAAAAAACGGATGTGTATCTTTGTGGGCTACAGTGGGTTTTTCATGGCACACATGGTGTGCAATAATCAAGCCAAGAGTAAATCCACATGCATCCTCTCCAACACTGAACATTCTGCTGTGTGGTACACACTTGCCTATGGCTTATTGGACGTCTTCAGAGTTAGATATGCCAAGTTTTGTTTTATTTCACATTCTCATGCCCCACTTCCAGATGCCTGTCTTTGCTGGAGTGCCTCCCTAGTTGGCTTTCTCAACAGGGGATGTGAATAGTAAATGGATCTTTGGAATGCCTTTGAATAGTTCACTTTGTTGCTAGTTTAGCTGGGTGTAGAATTCTAGGTGCCATATCTTTTCCTATCGGTACTCAAAGACACTGTTGTACTACTTTCTAGAAGCCAACGTTGCTAAAGAAAAGTCTAGTGCCAGTTGTTTCTGACTTTATAGAAAACCATTTGTCGTTTGTGTTCTTTTTATCCTGCAAGCTTTTACAAGTTTCTTACATTGCTTGGCTCTAGGCCTGCCCATTAGACCTGTCCAGAGTGCAGTCTGACGATAGGCATTCATATAGTTGACTATTTCCTCCTCTTTGTTGCCTTTAGAATCTCTAGTAAATGAAAACGAGCTCCAGGATCTGCCCTCCACACCCCAGTGCTTCTCTGCCTTTTCTCCTCTTTTCCCCCGTGCTTGCTTCTCTGGGAGACTTCCTTGATGGTACTTTCCACAACCAGTCTTCAGTCATGCCCATTGTCCTATTCAGTGCATCCTCTATAACCTAAAATCGGTTGGTCACATGAATATTTAAGAATTCTTTTTTTATTCTCTGTCCCCCTGCATCCCATTTTTGCAAAATAGAAGCCTGATATTCTTTTATTGAGACCATGTTCTTTCCATTTTTTTTTTTTTTGAGAATGATGCCATTTAGGATTGTTATGATTATGATGATTTTACTTTTCCCTGAATCATGCCTGTCCCCTAAGGACCAGGTGTGCAGTAAAAACCTCATGAGCCTCTCCTCTCCTTCCTGCCAGGCTTATTAGAGACAGTGGTGGTCCAGCAGCAGGCCCTTATGTGTGGGTTAGTGGTCGAGGTGTGTGGATTACCTCTGCCATGGCCAGTTGGCTTCTCACTTGACCAAGAGGGCTGGCTGAATTCTCTGGAAATGGGCAGGCATGTGGGCAGATGGGTCTCCCTGGAAGCGGGCATAGAGAGAGCAGGCAAGCCAGCCCCTGCTTCGCCAGAACTGGCAGGCGGCCCTGGGGATACAGTGCTTCTGGGCTCGCATGACCTGTTTGCTGGAAATGGCCGAGGTCCCCAGTGCCACTCTGCTCTGATTCACTCCTCAGCTGCAACTTCTCACTAGAGCTGAGTGTTCGGGCTTTCTTTGCCATGGACCTCTCTGGCAATCTGGTGAAGCCTGTGGAAGCCACCTCAGAATAAAACCAAAATACCTAATTAGAAAGAAACAATTATAATTGTTATTACAGCATGTAGTTATGATTACATGCAGTTATTAAATGTTAAAATACTCATTTTTTATGAGAGAAAAAGAGCCAGGGAGCAAAGAAGAGGGAGAAAGAGGTTTTTCAATTCTTATTAAAGGGTGGCAGACTTTTCCTGTGAATGGATGATACAGTGCATGCACGCACACACGAGAGTGAGCAGGGGTGGGAGAGAGAGGAGCACAGTCCACGGGGCCTGGTCACACAGCCGTCCCCTTCCTTCCGGCCTCTTGGCTCCTGGGCACTTGTTCGTGTTCCCAGATGCTCTGAGTGACTGGCCAGGGGCTGCACTGTGACCGCCCGTGGGGTCTGGCTACCTGTCAGCCGCATGTTCCCACCGTGCCATGGGGCCAGCCCGAGATAGGTGTTTTGATGGTGTCTGGCCCCGGCATCACCCTCCTGCCGACAGGCCTAAGTGAAGGCGTTGCTAAATTTCCGCTAGACACTTTGAATAAAACGAGAATTTCTCTATCCCAGATCCCATACCTCAGGTAGGTGGAGGCCCTTCCCAGGCAAAAGCATCCCTGACTTTGGACACCCCTGTCTTCTGGCCCTGGGCTGAGCCACACAGAGTCTGACGGTTGTTGGGGTCCAAGAGGGTGCTGCCGGGGCTCCCCGCTTTCAGACTCAGTTGTCTGGCCAGTGTCCCCTCCTGCGTGTCTGCCCATGCCTCTCAGTATGCCGCCTCACCTTGGCCTCTCCAGTGTGACCTCAGAGGACGTCGTGTGCTCCGGTAGCACCACTGCGGTCCTTCCCCTCGCCCCTCCGGCCAGCCCAGGGCTCCGTCGTCCCTCCGGCCTGCCTATTCCCAATTGCTCTGGGCTCCCATGGCCACTGTGCTTTGACTCCCTTATAAAAGCCCTCTCCTGTCAGTCCAGAGAGCCTGGGTGTCACCTCCTAGGCTGGTTGGGATTGCCTAGTGCAGATTGTGGGGCCACCACAGCCTCCTCGGTCTGCATGGCACAGGGCTCCCCCATGGGCACAAGCTGGCCACGTTTCCCTGGTGGCTTCTTTTCAGGGCACTGGCCCTGTGGCACACATTTGCTGCTGGGGTCTTGGGCCTGGGGGCGTGCTCTTCCTGTCACACATGTGGGCTGCGTTAGAGATCTCACCTCTCCCTTTCTCCTGTTCTCTTTCGAGCTCCCGGATGGTCAGTTCCTAAAGCTTCCCCTGGTGAATTTAGAATTCCCGATAACATGCCTGGGGACACAGGCCATCCTGGGCCCTGTGGGGCAGGGCTTGCACATGAGGTGTGCATCCAAGGGACCCCAGCCTGGGAGGTGATGAGCCCTGCACGGGTGAGGACGGAGGGACGGTGACCTTGGTGGAGGTCAGGCCCTGCGAGCGGCGAGGCAGGGCAGGTTTCCAGCAGCTGCCGTGTGGGGATTTGCTGCAGACTGTCTAGAGGTGGAGGGGCAGTGGAGGGCGGTGACGCTGCTCATGGGGGTCTCGGTTTTGAGGGCTGCATGAGGGTTAAGTGCTCAGTCCCTCCCAGAGCAGGCCCTGTGATGCTCTGCTGTTGCTGGTGGGAGGCTGGGGCCACGTTTCCCAGATGGGGGGACTCGCATCGGCCACTCGCACCTCTCAGCTGCCTTCGGGGCAGGGGTGGAAGGTTGCAGCAGAGGTAAAGAATGGCTCCTTGGGCCAGCTCTGACCAGCTGCTGGGCACCGCCCTGGGGTTAGGCAGGCAGATCAGGCGTGGGGGCTGGTCCTGGCCCCCTCAGCCTGCTGCTTGGCAGTACCAGTTGCCCGGTCCCCGTGGGCCTTGGCTTCCCCAGAAGTGTAGTGAGGGCTTGATCACCTGACCTCTGCAAGCCCCTCAGGCCTGGCCGCTTCCTCCTCCCGGCATGTCGGTGCCCTCCCAGGGAGGAAACGACCTCTGCGTGAACCAGAGGTTTTGCAGGTGCTGGCGCTGTTCCAGCTGCCCCACAGGGGGGCCCAGGTCAGGCAGAAGCCTGGCCCTGTTTCTGGGTAGACCTTTGCCTGGCACTTGACAGTGCAAGTGGAGGGTATCCAGGTCCCGCCCTTGGGGCCCCCAGCCGGCCAGGTGCTGGGTTCTGGAGCACCCTCTGGATGGACGCTAGTGTCCCTTGCTCTTGCTCTGGCGTGCTGAGGTGGGGAAGGAAATTGGGAAGAGAAGCCTGCCCTTCCCAGAGCAGGCGGGGGCCGGCCGGGAGGTCCGGATGTGGATATTCCCTGTGTAGGACAACTGGTTGGTGGCTGGTCCCCAATACGTGTCTGTGTGTGTGTGTGTGTGTGTGTGTGTGTGTGTGTGTGTTGTCTCCAGGCAGATGTGCCGTTTCAGAGCCCTCGGCACCATCTCCCAAGCTCGGTTTGCTTTGAGCACAAGGAGCAGCGGGTCAGCCCCTCGCCTTGGAGGTATCTCGTCCCGGTTCTCCGCCTCTCCCAGGCCTTGGGGTGCAAGGGGGCTGGGCGAGACTGGAGGCCAAGCAGCCCCAGCTCCAGGCTCCGGCCGCGGCCGGCTCTGCAATGAGGCTTCTGCACACCTAGGTGGAGCCCGACCCGCAGTTTTCGGCTGGACCGGCCCCACCTGACCCTCTGGCGCGCCAGGCGGGGGCGCTGCAGGGCGGCGGGGGTCCCCGGGGTCCCCTCAGTGCCCAGTGCGCATCGGCGGCTCCCTGGCCGGGAGGAGTGCAGACGGCGGCGGGCGCGGGCCCGAGTCCGAGGCGGCGCGGGCCTGGGCTGGCGCGACCTGCACCGCGCTCCCCCTCCCGCCGTTCCCCAAAGGGTCGGCGCCGAGCCGAGCGGCGGGCGCGCGCCGCCGGGGCCAGAGCAGCGGCGTCCCGCGGGCGGCGAGGCGCGCAGCGTCGCTGGCCCCACCTGTCGGCGCGGCCGCCCCGGCCCGGCCGCGGCAGCACGAGCTCCAGCACCAGCACCAGCCCCGCGCGAGCAGCCCCCGGGCGCGCAGGGCCCGGCCCTCGTCCCGGCCGCAGCGGTGGAGGCGCGGGCCCCGGGAAGCGCGGAGGCCGGCACCGTCCGGGGGGGACCAGCCCGCCAGCCCCGGGCGCGCAAGTTCGATCGCGGCGGGTTCGGCCGGGCCGCGCGGGCCCTGGCGGCGGCGATGCTGCTGCAGCCCCGCGCCCGGCGCGCAGCTCCGGCCCCAAGCCTGGCCCGGCGCGGAGGCGGTGGCGGCGGCGGCGCAGCGGCCCCCTGAGCCCCGGGCCGGAGCGAGCACAGGAGGCGGCGGAGGAAGCGGCGGCGGCGGCGGAGGAGGCGGAGAAGGAGAGGAAGCGGCGACGCCGAGCAGCGGCTGGGGGACGACGGGCGGAGGAGGGGGCCGGGGCCGGGGCCGCGCCGGACCCCCCCGCGCCGCCGGGCCGTTGCGCAATCCGCGGCCCGCTGTCCGGGCCCTGCCGGCGGCGCGGCTCCGAGGGCGGCGGCGGGGCTGATTCATGGGGCCGCGGCGGCCACCCCCCCGTGCCCGGGCCCCCGGCGCCCCGCAGCCCGCGATGGTGGCCGAGTGGTCGGAGCGGCGGCCGCCGCGGCCCGAGACTTTCTGCTAACCTCCCCGCCCCCGACCGCCCCCTCCCCGCCCCCCCGCGCCCGCTCCCCTCCCCCCTGCCCAAAAAGACACAAATCTCCTCCTGGAGTGGCGCCTCCAGTCGCGGCGGAGCGCGGCGTTGGCGGCGGATGGAGGGCGCGAGCGGGCGGCCGCCGCGGCTGCACCCGGCGGGGCGCTGATGCGGCGCCTGGACCTTCGCTGCGCGACTTCGGGGGCGTCGGCCGAGTTGGCACTCCGCGATGCAGCTCCTGAAGGCGCTCTGGGCACTCGCAGGGGCCGCGCTCTGCTGCTTCCTCGTCCTGGTGATCCACGCGCAGTTCCTGAAAGAAGGTAATTGTCCCCTATCGCAGGCGCGGGCTGCCCCCGGGCGCCGTCCTCCACGCGCTGCCCCGCTCGCGGCTCGCCGGGCCCCTGCGCCGGGCCGGATTTCCAGCGTGTTCCGCTGCCGCCGCCGTACTCGGCCGAAGCTTGGCGAAAGCGCCACTGCGGAGCGGGAGCTGCCGGCGAAACGACCCTTCCTGGAGCCCGGCCCGGCGCTGCACCGCGGTCCTGCGCCCATCGGGGTGTGCTCGAAGCTCGCAGGGCGAGTGAGGACCAGGGCCGGGGCGCGCTGTGGGCTCGCTACCTCCGGGGCTGCCTGGGAGCCCTGGTCCAGCAGAGGCTGCTGCTCTGTCCCCTGCCCCGCAGGGCTCCGTGGCTGTGGCGCTGGTCTGCACGCCGCGGGCCTTCGGTAGATGGCACCAGCGCTCCACGTTGGAGGGCTGGGTTGGGGCGGGCTCTGGACTGAGGACAGGCCCGGTTGAGCGTGGATCTGAGAGCCTGCGGACATCCGGGGAAGGCTGCGCACTGGCACCGGGCTCCAGCCTCCTCCCAGCCTGGTCTGGGACCCACAGGCTCCGGGAGCAGGCGTTTGCCACCCGGGCGCACAGGCCGCCACCAAGTTCAGTCCTGTCCTGCTCCAGACGTGGGAGCAGCTTCCAGTTCTGACGCTGGAGGGTGCTCAGTGATTGGACCGAGGAGACTGAAGGCGACCCTTGGATTGGGGAGCAGATCGCGTGGGCATTTGGGTAGGCATCAGACACACTGGTGGAAACTTCCAGGCTCCTTTTGCCAAGGGTCCTGGCACACACCTGGCTAAGCCTAGCCTTCCAGCGTGGAGGGGGGCAGGAATGGGCTGTCACCTTCCACGGTGGCTGGCTGTGGCCTGTGGGTGCCCTTGCCCACAGACCATGCCAGCACTGCCTGGTGTCCCCCTGGGCCACAGGGAGCGCTGAGCACAGGAGGGAGCCGGTGTGGCAGCGCCAGCCTGGCCCTCATTAGCTCCGGTTCCTACAGAGGAAGGGCTTGCACATCCAGCTGCTTCTCTGCCTAATTAATGAGCTACGAGCGGGAAGCAGATAGGTGTGGGAGCCCGCGGCCCGGAGCTCCCTGCCTGCACTGGGCCCTCCCCTGAGCTGGGTCTAAGCAGCCAGGGGACAGAGGAGCGAGGCCCTGTAGGGACAGCAGGCTCCCGAGGAGTGGCTACAGGCCCAGTCCGCTCAGCAGGGCTGGGTGGTCCCTTACGAAGGGGGTCAGTGCTTCTGGCTCACCGGCCGCTTCAGCCAGGGTAGGGTAGGGAAGCCGTATTCCTGCAAGGAGTGTTGCCTTCTGCCAGGTGACCGTGGGACCTGTCACACTGTACACACTAGCACCGCAAGAGGCTGGTACCGCCGGGCCTTGCTTGGGCCACACGGTTCCCTGGAAGGGCCGGCAGTTAGACCCCGGGCGCTCTCAGGTGGAAGGTGCCCAGGGCGGCACCGCGACCTTCTGTGGCGGAAGGACTTGGCCTTCATGTGACGAGAGAGCGAGTGCCGGCCGTGTGGCATGCCACTGCAGCTCCTGTGCCTTGCTGCCCTGAGCTGAAAGGCCCCCGTGTCCTCTGAGGGTGCCGCCGTCCCGGAACTCCGCATCTGAAGGCCCAGTCTTCTCGTCGAGAGCTGCCTCCAGGACAGGCAGTGAGTGTGGGCAGGCCGAGCGTGAAGCTCTCGAGCGAGTGCAGCGCTTTCTGAGCAAAGCTTTCTTATTTGACACCTTTCCCGGAAGCCTCAGGGTTGGTGGCCTTGCAGCCATCTCCTGGAGGACAGGGCATGGGGACAGGGCTCAGGCTGCACGGCCTGTTTACCCCTGGGACAGCCCCCTGTCCTCCGTCAGGTCTGTGCTCTCAGTTCCGGTCCGTCGGAAAGGCCGGGAATTAAGGGTCCCCTGACCGAGGTGGCCAACCCCGACTCCCCGAGGAGCCCGGGCCCTTCCTGGCCTGCAGGCCACCGGCCATTCTCCTCCTGGTGCACGCTGTCCGGCGGGAGGGAGGGAAAAGGAGATGCAGGCAGGCGGACAATTGAGACTTGTTGTCTGGGCCAAGGGGGAGAGAGCTGTTTAAATAGCCATTTCCATGAATCCGTAGTGTTCAGGGGTGAAGAATGGGGCCCGGGCGCTGTTTTCCCACTTCCCCCTTTGTGTGCAGACAGGCCACCCCGCGGGGACGCTGCCCCTCGGCTGTCTCCGTCTCCTGGTGTGTGGAGATGAGTGGGCCGTGAACCAGGGGCGACTGCAGCCCTAACCCAGGCCTTGGCTTGCCCGGTCTTGGTGAGCACAGGTCCTATCCAGCCCGCCAGGGCTGCCAGCAGTCAGGGCCACAGCTTGGGTCGGGCCCCAGCCTCGGGACCCCGGGCCCTCTGGGCAGGCAGAGCCCCCTGGCACCTTGGAATGCAGCACGCATATGCGAGCTGTGAGTGGAGAACTGCGGTTGCGGTGGCAGGGCCAGGGTGGGTGGCTGGGAACCCCTGAGGGGCCACGCCACTTAGAGCCGACTTAGAGGACACAGGTCGTGGGAGGGCCGATCCTCTATCTCCTTGACGGTGCTCGGCCTCGGAGCACAGCGCTCAGGCGGCGGCTGGGGCTGTGGCGCCGTTTCCACTCGCCTCTTCTGAAGACTCTGAAGTGCTCTGCTCGAGGTCTGAGCGGCTGAGACTGCAGCACAAGTTCTCGGACCTTGGTGCCCAGTCGCACTGTGACGGAAGGGTGGGGATGCGGCGAGAGACGGGCCGAGGGGGCCGAGCGTCGGGATGCCCCTTGAGAGCGGGCCTTGAAGGTGCCTGGAGAAGGCTGGGGACTCACCTGCTGTCCTTTCTGAGCAGAGGGGGGGCCTCAGGGTGATTTGAGATTCAGCTGTCTCTGCAGACCCTTCGCGTGGTGGGGCGTGTGCTGGGTGGGGTGCGCTGTCCCTGGCAGGCTGCCATGGAGCCCTGGCTGGGAGAGGCGGCTGCACCTGCCCACTGGCCGGCCCCACTCTCAGCCCGCTTCCAGAGGTTCTTTCAGAGCGGCTTGGGCAGCTGCCCCGCGAGCAGAGCAGGGTGCTGGTGGAAACAGGACTGAGCTTTCATCTCGGCACGGGCCGTCGCGGAAGCGCTGTCCGAGTGTGCAGGCCCCGGCGGCCGGCGAGCAGGGTCGGCCTGAGCCGTGCCTGCAGGCTCCATGCAGTGGTCCTGGAGACCCATGCAGCCCAGGGCCGCCATGTGGGCTGCCACCACCGACGTGCTCTTTTAGATAATGCAGGGGGCTGGGGGACACAGCACGGCTCCTGGTCCTCAGAGTGCCTTGTAGACATTCATAGGATGCAGAAGAAAAGCTTCGCATCCAGTTACAGACTCGGGCCAGTGTCACAGAGACCGGCCACGGCAGCCAGGCGGGCCCGGGGCAGCCGCTGCAGTTGTGCCGGGGCACCCTCAGGAACAAGGATGCCCTGCTGGAGGCCCCATCTCCCTGCTCGTGGAGTGAGGGAAGACCTGGGGCTGTGACGGGAGTTACAGGCGCTCACGTTCTTTGAATCCCTGCCACCTCCCGTGCCCACTCGCCCTCCTCCAGACCTGGCCACAGGCTGCAGGGGCCTCAGTGGTGCACAGAGGCCCCGGGGGCTCCACAGCTGCTTCCTGGGTGGCCACTTCCAGGGCACAGCTGCCCGGTGAGGCGTGCCATGCATCACACGTGTTGTCGAGGATCTGTTTTTTGCCTAAATGGGCCGACAGGCATGGTTGGAAGGCCAGGTGAGTGGATGTCTGTGGCAGGGTGGGGAGTGGGACAGTGTTAGAACAGCACAGTCCCGTATCGTTCACTGTCGCTCCCTGCATGTCACGGTGCTAAGTACATGCACACCCACTGCGGGGTCCTCCCTGCTGTGGCCGATGGCCCTGGAAGGGAAGGCACCCAGGGCTGCGACGGGGCACTTTCCAGACTGTCAGGGTGCCCAGTGTGGTGTGCTGCTTGCCCGCTCTGGGTCCATGCGTGTGGGGACCTGGCGGGGGGATGCCACGGCCCCTAGCCTGCTGCAGGGCAGTCTCCTCAGACAGCTAATGCTGCAGGGTCTTACATACATGTGTGCGCACGTGTGATTATGTGCAGCGAAGCCCTCGCAGGGGTTCGTCTAGCTGTGCACACTCTGCCTAACACACATGGCGAGTGAGCACACGTTACACACGCAACCGATTCAGCCACAGCCGCCGCTACTGAGCAGGCGGGAGCCCACACGCGTCTGTGGGGGCGGGAAGTGGCCCCTCTTTCCGTGCTTACGTGTGAGCAGGCACGCAAACACTCGCACAGACCACGTCACACCATGGACAGGAGTGAGCGCGCCCGTGGAGCAGGGAGCGGCCCTGCTGCACACCAGGGGCCCGTGGCGTGCTCACGGAGCTGGGCCGGCATGCCCCTGCCGATTAGGTGCACACCGTCACTCCTTCGCGGAGCCTTCCCTGTGTCAGTCCCTGTCAGCATGCCGCTGCCTCTGTCGGGAGGCACACGCGCTGCCACACATGTGCAGACACACCATCATGCACATGACACACGCTGCTTCCCAGATGCACCACCACACACGTACGAGCACACCACGCAGCACTTCCTACACACACCGCCACACGTACAAGCACGTCACACATACACTATGTACACATACCACTGCACACACTTCGAGTACACTATACACCGCTACCTGCACATACCACCACACACGGCACTGCACACAAGCACACCACACACCACAGTGTAAACACACCACCACATGCTACCGCACACACATAAAAGTACGTCACACATACACTACTCCATACACACACTGCCTCTCACACATACGAGCACACCACATACCACTACCTACACACACCACCACACCACCACACCACGTACGAGCATACCACATACCGCTACCTACACACACCACCACACATGGTAATATACACATGTATGAGCTCACTGCACACACATACAAGCACACCACACACCACGACGTACACACACCACCACACGTGTACAAACTCACCACACACATATATAAGCACACCATTGACATACCACACACCACTACCTACACACATCACCACACACATAGAAGCTCACTGTGCAGCACTGCCTGCACACACCAACACACACAGCACTGCACACACATATGAGCACATCACACACCACGACGTACACACATTGCCACACGTGTATGAGCTCACCACACACACGTCCGAGCTTACCAAGCAGCATTACCTACACATACCACCACACACAGCACTGCAAACATTTATGAGCACATTACATACCACACACCATGACATACACACACCACCACACACTGCCACACGTGTATGAGCTCACCACACACACACCACCACACACGTACGAGCTCACCATGCAGCACTATCTACACACACCACCACACAGAGCACTGCACACATGTATGAGCACATCACGCACCACACACCACGACGTACACACACCACCACACACATATGAGCTCACCATGCAGCACTATCTACACACACCACCACACACAGCACTGCACACATGTATAAGCACATCACACACCACACACCACGGCATACACACACCACCACACACTGCTATATGTGTGAGTTCACCACACACACCACACACACACGTGTGAGCACACCATGTGCATACCACACACGCCACCACACACACATAAAAGAGCTCACCGTGCACACCACACTGCTACACACACAACCATACCACATGCACACAAGTACATGCACATGAACACACCCACTATGCATACATACTAGCCCACCATGCACACTGCACACTACCACATACACACCACACACACGTACACTACACATGATAAGACACTGTACACATACACTGCTGAAGATACACATATACCACATACATGACACACCACACACACACACGCACACTACTCATACACACACACAGACACTACACACACACCACACCACACAGCTATACACCTACCACATGCTCACCACTGGACAGACCACACACACATGACACCACTATATACACAATACTTACAGCTACTCACACCACTGTATGTACCACACACTACATACACACACTGCTACACACAGTACCACACATCCATCTGAGCACACCACAGATACACCACACACCACCGTGCATATACACATACAAATATGCTGTACACACACTTCTACATATAGGCATGTTCACTGCACACACATATACGCACCATACACACACCACACACTACTACACACATACATACCTTTACACACATGTATGCACACTATATGCATGGTACATCACCATGCACACACTGCTGTGTACCTACACGTGTATCCTCCCCACTCTGCCACATGCATGTACATACAAGCACAGCATGCACACACCACGTACGACCACCTGTATGCACACACTGCTGCATACACACACCACACAACCACACACTCCCACAAATAGCCAGGTGCACATCTCTGTACAGTTCACTACTGAACACACTGCATAGCTGCACGCCTACCACACACAACACTGTACACCACTGTACACACACAGCTACTCACACTTCTGTATACACCACACACTACACACAGCACACACACCAGTACACACATACATACACACAGCACATCCCACTGTGCGCAAACAAGCACACTGCACCGATTGCCCCCACCCCAGCACATGCATGCACACACATGTAGTCCACCACACTGCCATGCACCTACATGCACCACTGCACACCCCACCGTGCACCCATCGCACACGTCACACACACATGCTCCGCACACACTGTGCACACCAAGCGCCGCGGCCCCCTCCCTGGCCCAACCCAGCACTGTGTCTTCCTGCAGAGCGACCGTCTTGCTCACTCCTCGGGCCTCAGTTCTGTGCTGTGGGCCGACCCCTGCCAGGGCCTGGACTTTTCCAGAAGGTCCCGACATCCAGATGGGCATGCTCTGTCCACAGCAGGGCAAGGCCATGTTTGTGCAGCTGCAGATGAGTCCCAGGGCAGGCCGGGCTGGGGCAGCGGGACACACTCACCCCGCTGCTCACCGCCTTCCTGTACACGAGGGGAGGGAAGCACAGTGCTCCCTCGGGGCCTAGGTTTGGCCGTGCCCTGCTCTGCAGACCTCCGTCAGCCCCGCGGTCACCCACCCCAGGTCCCCTTGGTCTCCTCCTCGGTAGGACGGAAGGGGATAGACACTGACGCACAGGGACCGCGAGTGCCTGGGGGCTGGGCGGACACCTGTCAGGGTTACTGGAGGGCCCAGCCCACGTGGATGACCAAGCCTCTGGCTCCAGAGGCCCTGGATGGTCGTGGTGGAGCCAGGGCTGAGCCTAGGCCATGGAGTAGCTTCATCGAGGGGCCGTCGGGGCTAGCCCCAGCTGCAGCGAGGCCAGGTGCTCACTGTGCTGTCAGGGTCGGCCCTCACTCTCCCCCCGAGATGCTGTGTCGTCTTCCAGCCTGGGAGCTGCCAGCACTTCCTAGGACCCGGGGTCTCGCCCTGCCTCCTCCTCACTCCTGCAGGCTGTGCTTGGCCAACTTGAGTCTGAACTGGGAGGGACTCTGAGGCCCACAGGCCCCGAGGACCTACTGCACACAGCCTTGTCACGTGGGGGATGGCTGCGTGGCCAACAGAAGGGGCAGGTGGCCGAGGGTGGCCGGGAAAGCCCAGCACCCGCCCGAGAGTGGCCAGAGGAGGGCTCAGCACAGAACTGGGTAGGCGGCAGGTCTGTGCTTTGGGTGGGCACGGCCCTCCCGCCGGCACCTCGTGTGCGCAGCCACCTTGGAAGGTTCTTGGGCTGCTGAGTGTGGGGACCACGGTGTTCAAGTGGCCCCCCTCGGCTGCCGGGGGGCGGGGCTGGCACTGTCAGCCAGGCTGGGGTTGTCCGAGCCAGCAGTGGGGGCGGCAGTGGCCAGTGCCTGGCTCCCACCGCCCGCTCCCAGGGGTGCCCTCTGCAGAGCCCGAGCGCCACCCTTCCAGGCATTTCCTCCAGCAGCCGGGCTGGGGGCTGGCGCCAGGGCCACGCGAGAGGGGCTGACAGAGCCCCGCGGGTGTGGAGGAGCGTAGAGGTCTCCCAGGAAGCCGGGCTTCTGGGGTCAGCTCTGATTCCTGCAGCAGTCCTGCGATGAGGCAGTTCTTTGGGGCCAGTCCAGACTTTGCTGGTCCTGAGGGTGCCCTTGGCCACACCCCAGGGGTCTCTAGATGCACCTGCAGCACGTGACCCTTGTCCAAGTGCCGTGTCACACAAGGTGACACACAAGGTGACACACGCCCCCCTTCTGGCCACCCCTGAGGTCTGAGAGCACTGCCCAGCCACTTCGCAGCCCCAGCCTGCTGTGAGGTCCCTGGTTCTCAGAGAGAGCAGGCCCCACCCAACCGTGCTGCCACCTGGTGCGTGGCTCAAGTGACACTCTGGGTGACCTGGAGGAGCTAACTGCACGACCCTGCTGGCAGGGAGGTGTGGCTCCGAGACCTGTGGTGCCTTGTCCCAGGAGAGCAGCGAGCCTGGCTCCCTCTGGAAGGCCTCCCGCATGGGCAGAGGGTCCTGTCTGCTTGTGGGCCTTGCACTGGGTAGTGAAGGGGGCGCTCGCTGCAACCGTGCTGGGGAAGCTGCACCCGGAGTGGGGCTCGTTGCCCTGCGGCCAGGAAGGTGCAGTCTTAGGTTGGCATTTCGAGAAGTCTGGCTCCGGGGTTGGCAGCCCCGGTCCTCGCCCCGCTGGTCTCCCTGAGTTCCCGGCTTCTGCGATGGTGCCTCGGAGGGCCCTGCGGTGGCCAGTGTCCCCAGGAACGGCCCTGGAGCACCTGGCCTTCTGGCTTGTAAGGCCCACGTGGGCTCAGGTGGGGCTGGGGCAGGCTCTGCGCGCATCCTCCACCTGGCAGGCTGGCTCCTTCTGAAGAGCTCGCTCTTCCCTCACTGTCTCCCCGTCTTGTTCTTCTAGAGATCGGTGGGGCCTTAATGGCCCCCGGGGTAGGGGCCTGCAGGGCACCCCTTCCTCCATGCCTCCATGCTGCTGACCTTCGGGAGTGGGGCCACTGCAGGCCGAGCCAACGCCTGCCCCTGGACAGGCCTGTCCCAGCCCAGCAGGGAGCAGGCGGTGCTGAGCTGCGGTGCCGGGGGCCCTGGACTGGGCTACCTGTGCCTGGGCGGGCCTGTTCCAGCCCAGCAGGGAGCAGACGGTGCCGAGCTGCGGTGCTGAGCTGAGGTGCCGGGGGCCCTGGACTGGGCTACCTGTGCCTGGACGGGCCTGTTCCAGCCCAGCAGGGAGCAGGCGGTGCTGGGCCCCGGTGCCGGGGGCCCTGGGCTGGGCTTCCTGTGCCTGGAGGGGCCTGCAGCAGGTTGTGGGGTCCCCGGTCCTGGGTGCTCATTAGGGGTTGGCGTTGCCTAGAGGTGGGGGGTTGTCATCTCGGTAGGGAGACCACGTGGCAGGGAACCGGTGCGGTGAGCGTGAGGTGTCGGGTGGATACGGGCGGGCTGGGGACCATGTGGCAGCTCTCAGCAATCACCTTGCCTGGTCCCCAGCCCGCCCGTTCAGTGTGCCCTGGTTTCATGACCTTTCCCTTGAGCGTGCTCAAGGTCAGAGTGCAGCATCTCGGCGGAGGCCCAGGGCAGGACGGGCAGACAGGGGCTCGGGGGACCTGCAGGAGGGCTTCTGAGGCTCCAGGCAGGGAGGACACTGTCCTCAAAGTGGACACTCTGACCCCTCTCCCTTCCCCCCGTGTGGGGCACAAACAGCACTCAAGGATGGGCTGGTGAGTCCTGGGCATCAGGGCAGGCCCGCGGCCATGGCCCTCATCCTGACAGCGGGGACTCACAGGGGATGGTGACACGGGCACCTCTGCCACCACCTGCCTGCCCCCACTCCTCAGCTCAGTCGGGGCAGGGGTCCTAGAAGGCCCCCGATCCGGCAAGGAGGGTGCCTTGTGGTCGCCGCCTGGAGCCTCGGGACTGCAGGGAGACCAGTCCCCAGCAGTGTTCCCGCCGGAGCGCGTGGAGCAGCCTCGCCCCACGTGATCTTCCTGGGTATATTTAGAAGAGGTCACGCGGCCTTTAAAATACACGCTTTACAGCCAGCCTCTGCCTTGGCAAAGGCGGATTTTATTAGCCAATTGGCGCTCTTCTTCTCCGATGACACAGCAGCCGAACGGGCCCTGATTCGCTTCACTGACGGAAGGGCCCGAGACCTTGCTTATAAATAACTCTGGGCTTTGCAGAACCATAAAATCCCAGCACAGTCCTCTGCTCCTACCTGCCAGTTGCCTTGGGGACACCCTGGATAGATGTGCTGGCTTCAGACAGCTGTGCCCGTGTGCCTGCCTGCTGCCTGCCGGGCACAGCTACCTGCTCAGGGAGGCACTGGTGCTGACGTGGGCGGCCCCCGAGGGCCCGTCAGTGTGGAAGGCAGAGGGGCTGGAGCTTGTGCCCTGGGTCTGCGGGTTCACACAGGATGAGGGCTCCCTCGTAGAGCGGCCTCAGCCCCACGGCACGTCTTTAGAAGAGAAGACCAAGCGTGCGTGCACACACGGAGCAGAGACCGGAGTCGTGGCTGTGCTTCAATGCACGCCGGGACCCCGGGGCACTGGAGGGGGCAGGAGGACTCCACGAAGCCTCCAGAGGGAGTATGGCCAGGGACACTTTGACATCTGCCTCCTGGGTCGCCCCAGGCCAGGAGGGAAGAAGCGCCTCGATGTTAGCCACAGGACGAGGGCGTGGCACAGGCAGAGGACAGCGGGTCACAGCCATGAGAGTTCCGAGTGCACGTGCCGGCTCGCACGGCCCCGGGCCACGCAGCTCCCGTCCTGCCGCCTCACGGAGAGCCCTGGCAGTCGGTGCTGCCTTCCTCCAGGGAGCTTGGACACCAGGGAGCCCACGCGCTCTGTCAGGGGTTGGGGTGGAAGCTGATTTTCCCCAGGAGAGCGGCGGGTGGACAGCGAGTGAGCAATCCTGATGCTCCTCCGCCGAAAATGCAGCATGCGCCCAGCTAGGGCAGTGCTGCTGTGGCCTGCAGGGTGGTTTATGCGGGCACCACGGTCTCCTTCATTTTAAGGGTTGTGTTTGCCTTACGGCCGCACCTGCTCCAGCGGCAGGCTGACCGTGTTGAGGGCTGATGGGGAGTGCTTTCTAATAGCGAAGTGGTGCAGGGGGTGCGGTCGCAGGGGCGCAGGCCAGGCAGGCTGGGTGCAGCCCTGTGGGTCGAATCAAGTGCGCTGAGCGCCAACTGAGGGCCTGGTGCTGCAGGGAGGCACAGAGTGGAGGCCAGTGGTGGGTGGTGGGTCTCCAGCTGCTCGGGCAGGTCCAGAACGTTCTGCCCGGCGTGTGGGCCCACTAAGGCCGGGGCTGCAGTTGGCCTGGTCCGGCGGCAGCGGGTACCCAGGCCTGACCGAGGAGTTGGGTCACATGGTGAGGGGCCAAGGAGGCAGACCCGTGGTCGGGGGTGAGGTGGGAGTGCGCCCCGGGCCTGCGGGCCACGGGCCACTTACTGAGCAGCCGAGATAGCGGGTGTGGGCCCTCCCAGCTCTGGGGCTGGGCCGAGCCGAGGTGTGGCGGGGCTGTTGGCCTCTGGACCCTGGAGATGGCGGCCTACGTCCTGACCCTTGGCTCTTTCCTGAGGGACGTGTTGTCAGTGGCTTTAGTGTGACGTCCCAGGAACTGCTGGCCTACCCTGTGCGTGGAGAGGAACTGCCTCTGCCCAGTCCTGCGCCCCTCAGCCACCGCCTGTGACCAGCGCCTCTGGTCACCCCACACTCACTCACTCGTGCTCAGCCCCGATGCCTTTGCTGAGGCCCGGATGTTTCTCTTCCATTGAGGCGTGGTACAGCGGCAGGGCCAGACATGGCGCTCTGTGGGGCCTCCTCCCTGCTCTCTGACGAGTCTTCTAGAAGGCATGCGTTCCTCCTGGGGGGACTGGCTCTCGGAGCAGGAGGCTTGTGGAGCGAGGGAGTGCCCAGGGCTCCATATTGTGCAGGCCCATCGAGGTGCCCCAGGGTCCCCCCTCTCCATTACTCCCATTCTGCTGCATCTGGCCCCTGGGCACCCCAGCCATGACCTTGGCTGGGGGAACCTATGGGGGTAGTCTCCTTATTGGGTTCTGTGAGGACGGTCTCCCCGATGGGCCCTGTGGGTGGGGTCTCCCCGATGGGCCCTGTGGGTGGGGGTCTCCTGCCTCAGAGGCCTGACCTGGTGAATATCGGGCTGCTGGCCACATCAGGGACCCAAGGACAGAGACTGGCCCTGGGGGCTGTGCCCATGGGCTGGGGTGCAGGTTCCCCCTTCTCAGAAGGAAGTTGACCTGCTGGGGTTGGATCGTGGGGTCCGGACACACAGGGCTGGCCCCCACCTGGCAGGGGTGAAGGAGAGCGGGTGCCCCGGACAGCGCCCCTTGTGCATTGGAGTAGCCGTCACTGGTCTGGAAATCGGTGTCGCTTTGAGCCCAGGACCTGGGCAGGTGGCGGCCCTCGGTCTCACTTTGGCACTGGAGCCTGAGTGCAGCTGGTGCCCCCCTCAGTGCTCTGGCCCCTAAGGGAGCCCGCGGGTACCACAGTGGGTACCACAGCTGGCCCACCTCCCCCGGGCGGGTGGCTCCTGTGACTGTAGCTGGAACTTGTGCAGCGGTGGACCGCTGTCCTGGGAGTGTGAAGAGGCCGCGATGGGTAAGCCAGCTGCTGCTGCAGCCGCCGCGGGGTCCTGCTGTGCGGGCCGCGTCTGCCCTCTGGGAGGAACCCAGTGAGGGGGCTTCTGCAGGGTCCAGACCATCACAGCCGGCAAGTGCCTGCAGATCATCCACGAGAAGTGGTCACACACCCTCAGCCTGTCGCAGCCCAGACCCGGAGGCCGGACCTCGGGGCCAGGTCCCACACTGCACGCCTCCTGTGGCTGTGTAATTGGCATCTGGGGGGCTGCCACGTCGCGTGCATAATCCTTTAAGAACCGAGGCTGTCGACCACAGCTGAGCTACACGCTGAGTGCGTAAAAGCTACCCCTTCATGGATCTGGTCACCTTATTAAGTGGCGAGATTATGCAAAAACTCGTTAAGTATGATAATGCAGCTTCCGACGTGGCGCTAACAGGACAGCCATTATCTCGTGCTGTCTGTAAGCTCCGTTCCAGGGGAATTAGTGGTGTTACTGCTCCAATCTTAACTTCTGTGTTCGGGAAGCGTGTTCTGAGGCTTTTGAAACGTATCTTAAAAGGGGAGTCTGAGCTGAACAGGTTTGACAAGCAGTGAACAGGAGGAATTCCGACGCCTGGCTAATCTGGGGGAATTAGGGCAGCTGTGTCAGTAGATTATTTTTCATGTAATTAACAACTACATTGCTTTGCTGAAAGTTATCCAGGTCAGATTGTTTCAGAGAAGGCCAGCGGAGTGGAGGGGCAACGCCACCCTCCAGGGCCAAGGTGACGCTCCGTGTCCTTCGGTGTCCTGGCCTGGACGTGGGGTGCCGTTGGGGTCAGGTGGGCTACGAAGCCTGCAGTTGTCTGCTCGGCAGCCGCCGGTTAGCCGTCCTCGAGCGAGAGTGTTAAGTTGTCAGAGGGCACGCACGGCGGCAGGACTGTCCCGCGGCAGTTTAGAACCGGGCTGTCTTCCCCAGGCAGTTCGGGTTCTGGAAGAGTTGAGCAGACGGTGCAGTGGACCACCCTCCAGCTCGCTCCCTCCGTGTTGTGTCCCCTATGACCGACACCCTGCACAGGTGCATGTGCTGTAAGTCAGGAGCCAGTATCGGGTCCCTGTCATCCACATGGGGACCTCCCCACGGGTGCTACAGGCGTGTGCTCTCTGTGGTTCGGACACGCGCCGCCGTTGGGTCATGCAGAGGCATCTCACTGCCTCTTTGGCTTAGTTCCATGGCTGTGCCCGGCCTTGCAGCCTGTGGGCTGCTGTGCAGGGCGGCCATGCCCACCGGCCTGCGCTGCCATCTGATGGCCCAGGGCTCCGAGCGGGGCACTTGCTATTGGGCCGGCAGCCTCGCCGTGTGCCCACCGTGGCTCTCACGTGCTAAGGTGCCTCTGACAACAATGGTGCCGGCGACGCCTGTCCCCGGAGATTGAACGCAGATTCGCCAGGACCACGGGGGCTCTGCGGGCTCTCCCTGGTGGGGTGTGTGTGTCAGGGCCCTCTGGCCGCAGGGCTGGGGGCCGTGCTCCTCGGTGACCGGGGCTGGGCTTTCACTGCTGTCTGCACAGCGCTTTGATGACCTGTGATGAGGCAGAGCTGAGCCGGGCGTCGGGCCTGCAGGTGTACTTCAACGCGGTGCATGGCAGCCGTCCTTGTCAGCCAGCCACAGCAGTCCCGCCCGGCTTGGAGACTCGGCCAGCCCTGCCAGTCCCCGGGTCCTCTCCATCGTCCCTGCCATTGGGGCACCACGGCCGCCAGCCCTCTTCATGCCCGGTGTACATCACTGTGCATCCTGTGTCTCACTCTGCTTCCTGCTCAGGTCCTGCTGGCCTGGCAGGCACCTCAGAGGTGGGACCCCAGAGGTGGAGAAGGGATGGTCCAGGCTGGCAGCACCCCAAGACCGAGCCTGTGACCCTGGATGGGACGCGGCTGGGGTGGACACTGGAGTCCTGGCTCTGTGGGCGGGTGAGCCCAGCAGCCAGGGTTGTCTGGGGAGTGGCCGGTGAGCTTGGGGGCACCCGCTCCTCACACAGTGCCTGGGAGACCAGCCCCGGGGCTGGCGTGGCTGTGTCGCAGGCAGGTGTGGGTCGCAGTGCCATGGACAGAGCTGACACCACCTGTCTGATGCCGTGTGCCGGGCTCCCACGTCAGCCAGCCATTCCTCCGTGACACTGCCACCCCGAGCTGTACAGGCCCACAGGCCGAGGCCCGGCCCCACGACACGGCAGTGCTCTGGAGCCCAGGACCCCATGGGCTGTCAGTGGGGCTCCTGGGACCACCCCCCCCATGGGTTCGGGATTTGCAGGAGTGGCACACAGAGCCGTGGGAAGCTTAGTAACGGCCAACGGGGCCCAGTGTGGGGGCTCCTGGACCCCCGGGTGTCCCAGCACCTCAATGTGCCTGCCAAGCCCGTCACTAAGGGCACACAGGGCCCGCCCAGTGTGAGGGCTCCTGGACCCCCGGGCGTCGCAGCACCTCGATGTGCCTGCCAAGCCCGTCACTCACGCTCCGTGGCGGCGGCGGCCCCGCCCAGGTAGTGTGATGGGTAAATCACAGGCGGTGACCTCAGCCCACCCGTTGCACCTCGGTCTGGCAATGAGCCTCGTGCCCTGCAGCCTGGCGGCCTGGCACTGTCCTGTCACTAGCATGCTGGTGACACTGAGCTCCCGTGCATCCGTGGGTTTGAGGAGCCATGTGCCAGGAAAAGGGGTAAGACGGCACACGTGCTCGTCACCGTGTGGCTTGGCTGTGCGGCCATCCGGGGCCAGTGGGCACCCTGGTGCCAGGCAAGTGCTCTTGCCCTGACGGGTGCTGGTCAGACCCAGCACCGCTCACACAGCGCTTGATGGCAGTGGCAGAAACAGCGTCCTCAAGGGCCCAGGGGGTGGCTGTGGCAGTGGCTTGGGGCCCTGGTCCCGGCCCTGGGCACAGCACGTGAGGTATGGCCAGTGCCTTTCGGTCAGGGTGCCACAGCGGGCCTGAGGCTCCATGCTCTGCTGCTCAGAGACCTCGAGGTTCTCCTTCTTTTCAAAGGGGCTTGCGTTTGTCACCCCACCTCACTTCTCACTGGCGACATCATGCAAGATGAATATTATGAAAAACATTGCATGGATTTTAACATTTTGGGGTTTTTTTTGGCACCAAAATAACCCCGTGCTTTCATGCCACCTCCCTGCGAACTTCCTGAAGTTTCCTCGTCAGGCCCTTACGTTGCACAGGTCCGTGAGCACGAGCTGAGCACTGGCGTCCAGCAGGGACCTGCCCGGGAGTCTCAGCGTGCAAGTCCCACCTCTCCTCTGTCTTTCGTGTGGACACCCTGGGGCTGGCCCCACCTGGCCTCCTAAGCTGAGCGTCTCAAGGACCTGGCCCTGGCCCTCGTCTAGACCAGAGCGATGCCCGCCGGTGCCTAGGCCCGGCTGTCGGGGCACTCCCATCGGCCGTGGTGGAAATAGCCTCCCAGGCTAGCGGGAGATTGGCACGGGCTCTCTTGCCAGGGAAGGTGACTTTCAGGAATTGGTCCCTGCTTTTGTCTGCGTGCTGAGCTGTGCCAGCAGACACTGTCAGCTGGGGACACATGGCGCCTGTCCTGTGGGGACCAGATGAGACAGGAGAGGTAGGATGTGCAGTGCCGGGGCCAGGGTGCTGCAGGCTGGGCAGGGCAGCATGCGTTGGGAAGAGCCCTGATCGGGGACAGTGAGCACAGTGAGCACGACTGCGGGAGGCGAGCCCAGAGCTGCCCTGACGGCAGGGGCACTGGATGCCAGGCTGGGGCCCCATGTCATGGAGCGTGCATGCTCGCAGTGGTGCACTGGGGCTACCTCTCAGCTCGCGAGACCAGCGCTCTCCTCTCAGGGCCGTGGTCTGGCACTTCCTGCTCACTGCCCTGCGAAGGGGGACTGCATGGCGCCTCCCTCAGGGCCGTGGGGGTTGGACGGGGACGCGCATTTCCAGCGGGCCCCCTTCTCGTTATTCTGGGCATCTCACTGGCTGCCACAGCACACCCGGGCTGAGCCACGCGAGCTTACTTGTGTAGTCTTGGTGCCCATGTGACGGGACTGGGTGTGCGTGGTGTCTGCAAGCTGCCGAGATACACGGTCCGGGCCACTGAAGGGCAGCTGTGTTCTGAGAAGCGTGTCATTGGCATACGTTGAGTCTGCTTGCACAAACCCGGGTGGGACAGCCCGCTGCAGCCCGGGCTCGCAGTGGGCTGTGCCATCTATGAGCGCTGTCGTGGGTGCAGCCGAACACGAGCGTCCCTTCGTGTACTGAGTGGCAGTCGTGTGCACGTGTCGCCCTTCAGAGCAGTCTCCCACACTTCGCCGCAGAGCCCCCGACGTTCACACGCCCAGCCTGCTGTGGGTCTGGGCGGCCGTGCTGGCAGCACGGTCCCGCAGGAGGGCCGGCCAGGACCCGCTTGCCTTGCCAGGCCGCCGTGGTGCGCACAGAGTGCTCTGTCTGGGGCCTGCATTCTGCTCTGGGTCTGACCGCTCTTCTCACTCAGTGCTCAACCTCGGGCAGGCCCCGTGCTCCCTAACCACAGATGCAGGTCTGGAGCCATGAGCTCTCGGTCTCGTGCTCTCTGGTATGGCTGTAGCTGAGGTGCCCTTCCTTCCTCTGTGCTGACGGCCTCCGTGGAGCACGGCCTTGGGAAGGAGCAAAGGCCTGGGGCAGGTGTGCGCAGGGCCTGCGGGAGCATGTGCAGGAGCATGTGCACGAAGCTGCTGCCTTCGGGACAGAGGAGTGGCCTGGGCTTGGTTCGCACAGCATTTTCATCTTAGTCGCTGGTGAAGAGGCCATGGTGGTTAGGGTGCTGGTGGCTAGGGGAGGGGGTGATCATGTTAGTGATGAAGGTGAAGGTGATGATGGTAGTGACAGTGATAACAAATGAGTGATGACGCTGACGCTGCTGCTGGTGAGATTATGGTGCTGGTGGTAGTGGCAGTGGGAATGATGATATGGAGAAGGCGGCGATGGTGGTGGTGCTAATGGTGGTAATGTGGCAGTAGTGATGGTGATGTTGGTGTTGGTGATAACAGTGGTGGTGGTGGTGATGATGATAATGATAGTAGTGATTATTATGGTGATCATGGTCATGGTGATTATGATTATGATCATGAAGAGATTGATGGTAATGCTGTTGCTGGTGGTGCCAGTGAGGGCGGGCAGCAGTGATGGTGATGTGCTGCCAATGAGTGGTGGTGATGATGGTGCTGATGGTGGTGGTGATGAGTGGTGGTGGGGATGATGGTGGACACGGTGGTGGTGATGAGGGTGATGTGGTGGTGGTAGCAGTAATGGTGCTGGTGGTGGAGATGGTGGTCGTGATGATAGTGGTGATGGTGGTGGAGGTGGTGATGATGGTGGAGATGGTGATGGTGGTGATGGCAGTGGTGTTGATAGCAGTGGTGGTGGCAGTGGTGATGGTGGTGGTGGCGGTGATGATAGCAGTGGAGGTGGCAGTGGTAGTGGTGGTGGTGGTGGAGGTGGTAGTGGTGGAGGTGTTTGCGGTGATGATGGTGGTGGTGGTGATGATAGCAGTGGTGTTGGTGGTGGAGGTGGTGACATTGAAGGCAGTGGTGGAGGTGGTGGTGGCGATGGAGGTGGTGAGGGTGGTGGAAGTGGTGATGGTGGTGGAGGTGGTGATGGTGGTGGAGGTGGTGATGGTGGTAGAGGTGGTACCAGGTGGCGGTGGAGGTGGTGATGGCGGTGGAGGTGATGGTGGCAGTGGTGATCGCGGTGGAGGTGGCGGTGGAGGTGGCGGTGAAGGTGGCAGTGGAGGTGGCGGCAGCGGAGGCGGTGGTGGTGGAGGCGGCGGGTGGCGGCGGTGGTGGAGGCGGGTGGCGGCAGTGGTGACGGCGGAGGTGGCAGTGGTGGTGGAGGTGGTGATGGTGGTGGTGGTGATGGTGGAGGTGGTGGTGGTGATGGTGGTGAGGATAGTGGAGGTGGTGGAGGTGGTGATGGTGGTGGAGGAGGTGATGGTGATGGTGGTGGAGGTGGTGATGGTGGTGGAGGTGGTGATGGCGATGGAGGAGGTGATGGAGGTGGTGATGGAGGAGGTGATGATGGTGGAGGTGGTGGTGGTGGAGGAGGTGATGGTGGTGGAGGTGGTGATGGCGATGGAGGGGGTGGAGGAGGTGATGGTGGTTGAGGTGGTGGTGATGGCGGTGGAGGTGGTGGCGGCGATGGAGGTGATGGTGAAGGTGGTGGAGGTGGTGGAGGAGGTGGTGGTGGTGGTGGAGGAGGTGATGGTGATGGTGGAGGTGGTGATGGTGGTGGAGGTGGTGATGGTGATGGAGGAGGTGATGGCGGTGGTGATGGTGGTGGAGGAGGTGATGGTGGTGGAGGAGGTGATGGTGGTGGAGGTGGTGGTGGTGGAGGAGGTGATGGTAGTGGAGGTGGTGATGGCGATGGAGGTGGTGGAGGAGGTGATGGTGGTTGAGGTGGTGGTGGTGGAGGAGGTGATGGCGGTGGAGGTGGTGGTGGCGATGGAGGTGGTGGTGGAGGTGGTGGTGGAGGTGGAGGTGATGGTGGTGGAGGTGGTGGTGGAGGTGGAGGTGATGGTGGTGGAGGTAGTGGTGGAGGTGGTGGAGGTGGAGGTGGTGGAGGAGGTGGTGATGGTGGTGGAGGTGGTGGTGGAGGTGGTGGTGGTGGTGGAGGAGGTGATGGTGGTGAAGGTGGTAGTGGAGGTGGAGGTGGTGGTGGTGGAGGTGATGGTGGTGGAGGTGGTGGTGGAGGTGATGGTGGTGGAGGTGGTGGTGGAGGTGGTGATGGTGGTGGAGGTGGTGGAGGTGGAGGTGGTGGTGGTGGAGGTGGTGGTGGTGGAGGTGGTGGTGGTGGAGGTGGTGGAGGTGGAGGTGGTGGAGGTGGAGGTGATGGTGGTGGAGGTGGAGGTGATAGTGGTGGAGGTAGAGGTGGTGGTGGAGGTGGTGATGGTGGTAGAGGTGGTACCAGGTGGCGGTGGAGGTGGTGATGGCGGTGGAGGTGATGGTGGCAGTGGTGATCGTGGTGGAGGTGGAGGTGGCAGTGGAGGTGGCGGTGAAGGTGGCGGTGGAGGTGGTGGCAGCGGAGGCGGTGGTGGTGGAGGCGGTGGCGGCAGTGGTGACAGCGGAGGTGGCGACGGAGGTGGCAGTGGTGGTGAAGGTGGTGGTGGAGGTGGTGGTGGAGGTGGTGATGGTGGAGGTGGTGGTGGTGATGGTGGAGGTGGTGGTGGTGATGGTGGTGAGGATAGTGGAGGTGGTGGAGGTGGTGATGGTAGTGGAGGAGGTGATGGTGATGGTGGTGGAGGTGGTGATGGTGGTGGAGGTGGTGATGGCAATAGAGGAGGTGATGGAGGTGGTGATGGTGGTGGAGGAGGTGATGGTGGTGGAGGAGGTGATGGTGGTGGAGGTGGTGGTGGTGGAGGAGGTGATGGTGGTTGAGGTGGTGGTGGTGGAGGAGGTGATGGTGGTGGAGGTGGTGGTGGCGATGGAGGTGGTGGTGGTGGTGGAGGTGGTGGTGGAGATGGTGGTGGAGGTGGAGGTGATGGTGGTGGAGGTGGTGGTGGAGGTGGTAGTGGAGGTGGAGGTGATGGTGGTGGAGGTGGTGGTGGAGGTGGTGGAGGTGGAGGTGGTGGAGGAGGTGGTGGAGGTGGTGGTGGAGGTGGAGGTGGTGGTGGTGGAGGTGATGGTGGTGGTGGTGGAGGTGATGGTGGTGGAGGTTGTGGTGGAGGTGGTGGAGGTGGTGGTGGAGGTGGTGGAGGTGGTGATGGTGGTGGAGGTGGTGGAGGTGGTGGAGGTGGAGGTGATGGAGGTGGTGGTGGTGGAGGTGGTGGAGGTGGAGGTGATGGTGGAGGTGATGGTGGTGGAGGTGGTGGTGGAGGAGGTGGAGGTGGTGATGGTGGTGGAGGTGGTGGAGGTGGTGATGGTGGTGGAGGTGGTGGAGGTGGTGGAGGTGGAGGTGATGGAGGTGATGGAGGTGGTGGTGGTGGAGGTAGAGGTGGTGGTGGAGGTGATGGAGGTGGAGGTGGTGGTGGTGGAGGTGGAGGTGATGGTGGTGGTGGTGGAGGTGGTGGTGGTGGTGGAGGTGATGGTGGTGATGATAGTGGAAGGTGGCGGTGATGTGGTGGCGCGGCTTGTCTCGCAGGCAGCACCTTGTACCCATTACATGCCGTGACCGTAGAGCAGCCCTGCTAGGATGCTGGCAGGCCTTTTACATGTGACTGCTCAAGGGTGTGAAAGTTGAAATACCTTGCTCGAGCCCCAAAGCGAGTACATGGCTAATCCCCAGATTTGAAGCTGAGCCTGACTTATGACAAAATTGGGGCCCCATACATTGAGAATGATTAAACTTTTGCAGAAGGCTGAGGGACCAGAGTTCAATCCCAGCTGTCCCAGGTCTCCCATGGCAGGGGAGGTGATGAGCAGGTGGTGATCTTCGCAGGTGGAAGAGCTGCGAGGTCGGACGGGGGAGGCCGGCATGCCCCAGGACCTCTGGGTTCCTGGCCCTCTGTGGTGTGGCGGGAGGGTGCCTGGCTTTGGGGCGGCTCTGCATACCAGGGTGAAAGGCAGTGACCGGGGGTGACTCAGCGTGGTGAGCCTGATGAGTCAGCACAGTCCGTCTGAAGGCTGGCCGCAGAAGTCAGCTCTGCTCCACCTTCTGTAGGGCGCCCTTTGTCCAAAGGCCTTGAAGACTCTCAGACCCTTCTGCCCAGACTTCCCGCCTCGGGGAACAGCTGCACCTGCTTCGAGATGCAGACGGGTACCCTCACAGAGGACACGTGCTGGAGCTGCAGGCGGGAGGGATGTGTGGCTGATCTGGGAGAGGCAGCCCCTCAGCCCTGGGACAGCCGGACCCAAGGTGTTAGTGACGCTTAGAAACGGCCGGAGTCCATGTGAGCGGGTGCACGGCCACCTGGCTCCCCCTGCTCGTCCTGTCCTTGCGGTCCTGCGCATCCGCGCTCGGGCGTGGGACAGACCTGGTGCGGAGACACGAAGCTTGCGAGGGCTCTGGGGGCGGGCCAGCGGAACCCCGTCTCCATCCTCTGCTCTCACCCTTCATGGACAGCACTTGCCCATGACACGCCCACGGGGCTCCTGCGGAAGGTGGACTCCGCTCAGCCCAGTTAGCGGGTCCTGGTTCCAGGAAGCATGTTCCTTTGCTGCTTGCCCCTGGGAGCCCGAGCAGGGAGGACAGGGACACGCCCAGGAGAGTGGGGCCGTGGGGGCTGGGACTCCTTAGTGCTTCTGGACTCCGGGCTCTCGAGGCCATGACAGCAGTGCTCTGCCGATGCGCCTAGGACCTGCAAGGGGGTTGCTGTCGGGCCCTCGTCCTCTGAGCGCCGCCCAGTGTAGGCCTTGTCTCCCTTCCCTTGGCGGTCGGGGTCGCCACCTAGTGGTCCCCTGTCCAGGTCCCTGACAAGTCCCTCCATGTGAGCTTCACAGGTACTGTGTGGGACCAGCTGGTGGGGCCGGCTGTGTCCCAAGGTCTTGAATTTGGCCTCACTGAGGTTGGGCTAGAGGCGTTCTCAGCAGGCAGGGGTGAGTCGGTGAGGCCGTCGAAGAGGAGTGGTTTGCTTTAACAAAAAGATCAAAACCCCAAACAAAAGCTACCCACTTTTGATTTCTGAGTCCTGCCCTCTTCTGGTCTCCGGGAGGCCTGAGCGTTGAGGGGCGTTGACTCGGAGGGAAGCAGGTCATTTTCCCATGGGGGCACTACGCAGGGCTCCAGGGCTGAAGGAGGACGTGGAGGGCCTTCCCCGCCCCGGGCAGCTGAGAGCTGGACTAGCTCCCCTGGGGTGCTGCCCCCGGGCCTGCTGCCCGGGCCCTGCCACGGCCTCCATGCTGTGCCCGTGTCAGCTGCGTCATGCTCACAGCACCGGCCGGGGAGTTGCGAGCAGGGTCCTCCTGTGGCCGGTCCTGCAAGGATGGCCTTCTCCTACCTGTGCCTCTGTCCGGCACTTGGTTGGCATTGTGGGGCGCAGAGCCCAGCCACGTGGGGCCGCCCTCTGGGAAGCACCCTGGCCTGTGTCTGCCAGAGACCCCCAGAAGCCGCGGCTCTGCTCAGTCTGCAGAGGGCCACGTCAGGCCCTGGAGTGCCACGCTGCGCGGGGCCAGCCTTCCCTGCCTTCCAGGCTCGGTCCGCAGGCCACGGTGGGCTAGGCCTATGTGGAGAGTGGGGCGTCGGGAGGCCCCAGATGCTGTGTGCTGGCGACTGCCTGCGGCCACCTGAGGGCACGGCCCCTGGCCCCACCCGGCCCCTGCGAGGTGGCCGTGAGGTCAGGGAAGTGTAGAGTTTGCAAACCGAAAGGGCCTGCAGCAGTTCTCCCACGGAAACCCTGAGCAGTGCCAGGTCGCCAGGGTGGGTCCAGCCGGAGCGTCCCCGCGGCCCGTGGCAGAGACCGGCCTGCGCGTGGCCCCAGCACCACCGCGGCAGCCTGCTCTGTCCAGGGAAAGCAGTTTCCCCGCCCAGGGCCTGCGTGGCCCCTCGATAAGCCCCGGCGCCCCGCGTGCCAGTAGCCTGTGTGCTGTCCGGCAACAGCTGGCAATGCGCCCTCCATTGGAGGCAGGTGCCCAGCGTCAGCCGGGGCGGGGGTGGGCAGTGGTTTCTGCTGCTCGTGACTCTCGTGGCCAGCTGCTGTCCTGCTTGGGCAGGGCCTGAAGAAGGGGGTCTGGGGCCACGGCGACAGTGCCCAAGTGCAGAGGAAGGGGCCGAGTGCCTAGCGGAAGGAACCACGGCGACTCTGGCCATGTGTCCAGGGGGCGGGTGGGGACCTGCTCTGGAGGACAGGGCCAGGCCGGCTCTGTGTGGAGGGCCCTGGCGCCCGGCCAGGATGGAGCCTCTTGCTTGTCCTTGTCCTGCAGCAGAGCCACTGAGAACTGGGAAGGTCCCTGCGTGGGGACAGTGCTGAGAACACTGGGGACGCCGTCACGGAGCATGGCAACCTGGGACCAGGGGTGGGTAGGGGTGCCCCTTTGAGTGCTAAGGGCTCTGCCTTGGCCTCTCCGGCCCGGCCCCCAGCATTCCTGGCTGTGAGTGCATCACTCCAGGCCACCACCTGCACACTCGCCTCTGTGTGTCTGCCCCGTCTCTTCGTCACAGTGGGGCAGGCCCCCGTGGCCTCACCTTCACTCACTCGCACCAGTGGAGACCTTGAGACGAAGTCACATTCACACGTCCCGGGTGAAGGCTCCAACGGCTTTGGGGCCCGCCCACCAGTCACAGCTGTCGATGAAGGGGACTGTTGGTCTCGGGGCACAGTGGGGACTTCCCGAGGGGTGTGGCCTGAGAGCAGCCTGGCTCTGCAGACTGGCACCTGGCCCTGGGAGATACCAGCCCCCCCGCAGGCTCCTCGCGGTTCTTGGTCTTTACGGAGCTGGGCTTTCGGCCGCCCATGCTGAGCACAGTATGGAGCGGTCACGAGAGTGCATCCTCGCACCCGGCCGTGCGTGAGCAAGTAGAGACCGACAGAAGCCACAGAAGTTCTCTCTCACGTGGAGTCTGTGTGGTCCACTTAGTGCCCTGTGCTCAAGGCTGTCGGCCCAGCCCGTGCCCTGGGCCTGCTTGTTCAGGGTCAGAGGACTGGACGGGGAGGGCGGGGCCTGCGGCGCTGGGCCGTGCAGCTGGGCAGGGCGGTGTTCAGGGTGGACACCCAGCCCGGGGCTGGCTGCCTCCAGCAGAGACTCCCTCGTGAGTACATGGGGGGACACGGGAGGAAGGGGGCCCTGCAGACTTGCCTGCAGCCGAGCGGCAGCGTCCTCTGCGGAGAAGGTCGTGGTCAGCCCGCGCGCCAGCCGATGACAGCTCCGGAACGTCACCTCGCTTGCACTTGCCGCCCCGCCCCGGCCCAGCCCTGGGTGGTGAGATGCCCAGGGCTGCGTCTGTGAGGTGGTGGTGGCCCCGTGGGCTCTCGGTCCTCGGGCCCGCATGGCCCTCATGTTCTGCAGTCAGTGACCCTCTCTTTGCTTTTTTAGGAAGTTTTAGTCTTAGGGCTTGTGTGCTCGCCAGAGACAGAGACAGTGAGAGAGAAAGTGAGAAATCGCCTCCCAGAGGGGACCACCACACTGCGATCCCTTCTCTATTCTCCTCCCGGGATCTTGGGCACGCACGCATACACGCCTAGCATGAGTTTCAAGCCACCGGCTGGGTGTGCGGGCAGCAGTGCTACAGCCTGGGTGTGGCAGACGGGGTGAGGCCTGGGCAGCCTCAGCTTCCCCGGAGCCCCCGGGGCCTGGGGCCTCGGTTTAACTCTGAAAGGTGCTCCCTGGCCTGCACCTCACGGGCTTCCTGCCTCTGTGTGCTGTCGCTCTGGGACGCGGTCCTGGCCACGTCTGACACAGGGCGTCTCACAGCAGCGAGGTCAGTAAATTCCGTCCTCTCAGTGCTGTGTCACGTGTCCCCCATCAGGGCCACAGGCACACGCTCTGCATGGCCAGCGCCGGCCCGTGGGAGTCCAGAACTGTCCTTAACCGCCGACTCTCCCTCGTGGATGTTTGCAAACGGGCGACATTTTGGAGAGAACAGCCCTCTGTCCCCACCGCCAGGCCCTGTCCACTCTGTTGTGTGAGACATGGCCGAATGTGCGTGTTCGCAGCCCTTAGTTACGTTCACACGGGCGCAGTCCATCATACTGGGGACGCCCGCCTGGCCTGGCCTACCTGGCACGCCGGGTTTCGAAACTGACAATCCCAGCTCACATCGACCCGAGCCCCAGTCACACCCTAGCAGTCACTCTTGTAAGTGAGTGAGTTGTTTGTTCCGTCCGTGCTTGCTTATTCTACATAGCTAGAACTCAGAGGTGCTTTTGTTTAACTTGCCACTAGCCGCAGGGTTTGAGGGCACATGGGCTTCAGGACGTTCCCCCTTAACCTCCCGCCAGCGTCCCTGCAGGGTGTTCTCCTGCGTGGTGTGGCCTTCCGCACGCTGAGACTGCAGCAGGAAGTGCGGCATCCCCACGGTCCCGAGGTTACAGCATCGTTTTCTAGAGCCAGGGCCCGTGTTAAAGGCACGCCCAGGGTGTCCTGCGGTGGTGGAGGTCAAGTGCAGGTGGCCGGCAGCAGCGGGACTTGGGCAGGAGAGGCCCTGGCAGGAAGACAGCCTGCACGCAGTGGCCTCCTGCTTCTCCGTGGACAGGCAGGGCTGGCCACCGGCTCCTGTGCCCGAGCCCTCGGCAGCCTTCGCCGAGTACCCCTGAGGCCCAGCTTGGGTGGTTGCACGTGGGACCATGTAAAGGTGCCAAGTGTCCTGAAACGTGCGGAGCACCCCGGGTTCTGGTGAGCTGGAAGGGCTGGAGGGGACGGCGGTGTGACGAGACCCTGCGGTGCCTCGCTCTGCGTGTCTCACTCTTGTTCTCAGGAAGGAAACAGCAAAGCTTCCCCGAATCCTCCCACTGCACACAGTCTCATTCCCAGCAAACAGGCGCTGCCGGACACTGAGCCTTGTCCCGTCCCAAGGGTCCCCACCACCGCTCCGTCCTTGGCTGGTGGCATGGAGGTTAAGGTGCTGGACCCCACGCAGCCAGCTGCACGTTTACTGTCCTGAGACTCGAGAACTGCACTGGGCAAGGACGAAGGAAGAGGGGCTGGTGTGGCCACCCCGAGGAGTGCTTTCTGTCTCTCTGGAGAGCACACACACTCTACAGCCATTTTTTTTTTTTAAAGAAAAGAAAACAAAGGGCCTTTGCAGATGTTTCCTGGGTCATGGTCTCAGCTGATGTGGGTGTGTGTTTTTTTCCTTTTGGGTTTAAGTTTCTTGAGAGCGAGCGTGCAGGAGGCTAGCACCCCCGTGGGTCTCACACCGCGGTCATCCCGGCCCCTCCCCGTGTCAGACTTCCTGTCAGCCAGGACCTCAGCGAGTACACACCCTTGGGGACCATGCCTGCCGTCCTCCGCGCAGACCCGCTCTGCCACGTGCCGCCGGGCCAGCCCCAGCGCCCTTCGGGGCAGGGACAGGAGTCCTGGGGGAAGGAGCAGAGTAGGGGCGGGGAGGTGAGGCTGGCTGCGAGCCCAGGAAAGGAGCCCCTGGAGGCTGGAAGAGGTGAGGGAGGCCTGGAGCCCCCGGGGACAAGCGCGCAGGAGGCCGAGCCCAGGCTCAGGCGCCCAGAACCGTGAGGCAGGGAGCCGTGCAGCCTGAAGGCCCTGTTGGTGGCTGTTAGCAGCTAGGGGCAGTCCGTGTCCAGCATGAGGTGGACTGTCCCTGCTGCCGTGGAAGACCTAGCTCCTCCCCTGTTGTCACAGTCACCCTGAGTCCGCCATAGCCACGGGGCTGAGCCGGCCACACCCTGGAGCTGGAGATCTGACATGCAGGGCGGCTGGGGGGGGCTGCTAGGAATAGGGACAGTGGGGAGCCCTGGAGTCTCTGTGAGCGGTCACTTCTGCAGTCCCTGGGGATCCATCTGGGGCAGCCAGTCTGGCCAAGCCCTGGCAGGGCAGGGGAGAAGTGAGGCTCCAGAGCCCTGCAGGGCTTCTCCCGCTCCCCCACCCACAGTCCCAGCGTGGGCACTGAGCAGCCCCCGCAGGCTCTCTGCGCCCCAGGACTGAAAGGCACCCCTGTGGGGAGGCGCCCGTGCTGGGTCTGCGCTCGCTCCCCCGCCCTCTGCTCGCCTTTGCAGGAGTGAGTAGGGAAAGGCTGTTGTGCAGTTTTGAAACAAGAGGCCTCGTAAATACTTTATTGGAACAAGCTCAGGGTTTACTTGCTCATAAAGAGACCCAGGACGGCTTTGCCTGGCGTTGGGTAATTGATTGGCACGGCTTAATGTCCATCATCTGTAATCTGGCAGCACTGCCTCCACCCCCGCGGGGAGCTGCGGGCAGTGTGAGGGTCTGTTCTTGGCCTCCTGCAGGGCGGCGTGGCCTCTGTGGGCCCATGGCCACCAGAGGGCGAGCACGTGGCTGTGGTGCCCTGTCCAGGGCCTGGGCTAACTGTGAAGGTGCCTTGAGTACCTCCGGGCTCCGCGCCACTCCGTTACCCCATTTTGCTAACCTCTTCACCCCTGTGGGCCCCGGGCCCTGTGAGGGTGATGAGGGCCACACAGACCTGGACCCCTAGACCTGGGGGGCCAGGGTGGGGGACTGCGGAGCTCGGTGTTGTTGAGAGCAGGGAGCGGCCTCCCCGGGGCAGGATGAGGCATGACTGAGGGCACGGTGGTCACATGGGCGCTGCTCTTCGGGGCACGGTGCCTTTGCAGCCCCGGGAGCTGCCGGGATTCCTGGCTGCCTGGGTCACTGCAGGGGCCGGTGCTTGGCTGGCCGTCTTGCTTTTGTCACCAGGTGGCTGTAGGGAAGGTCCCCGGGCAGGAAGGAGCCTGAATCCAGATTCCCGGACCTGAACTGGAGGTCCTTGCTTTGTGAGTGGGGGTCAAGGTCCCCAGGGGTGACCTGACCCCCCCGGCCCACCCACCTGATGCTGACTTGGGGGCTAGATGCAGGCCTCAGTGCATGGCCCTGCCCAAGCCCCGGGCTTGCCCCCTACCTTCCCGGGGCCCCAGCCTGGTCGCTCTGCCCTACCCACATCGGTGCCCGAGAGTGGCTCCGGGTGCGGGACATCCTGTGGTCCCGGCGTTCGTGTGTCCCCAGCCCAGGGTCTGCAGGCCTTAGGCCTCATGGCTGTGGAGAGATTTCTGCGGCTGAAGACGTGCAGCTCCTGGATGCACCGGCGGTCGAGCCTCCTTACTCCCGGGAGGCCGTGGCCGGGCACCAGCTCCTGCCCGTGCTGGCCTCAAGCCACTCCCACCATGGGGCCCTGAGCGTCTCTGAGTCCCACTGAGGCTGCACCCGCCTCCTGCTCACAACTCAGCCCCTCCCAGCTTGCCAGGAGCTCCCTTCCTCTCGGACTCTGTGGGAAGGAATTTCACAGTTCCGCTTCCTGACCTGACACCGGGCGGTGGATGTGGGCTCTCCTGTGCCGTAATCCCAGAAGGTGGCTAGCCACCACCCCAGGGAGCGTGGCGTCCTCGTGGTGGTGTGCACGAGCACTGTCACCTCGGAGCACGAGGAGCATCAGCCAGCCCCGGGCCGGTGAACGGGAGGCAGCGCTGCGGAGCGCGAGGCTGGTATGGCACCCCGGGCTCTGCATCGTTCTTGGAACGCCTGAGCAGGTGTGCACAGAGGCCAGGCGGCGGGCCCAGTGCACCTCCCGGAACCGCGGCCGCTGGCAGGCCCCGGGCACACCATCAGGGAGGTGTGTCGGCCGCCTGCTTCCCGTGGGCATGTTCGAAGACCTTGTTTTTCTGCCTTGAAAGTTTTTATTCCTCCAGAACTGTGAAGGTTCAGGAAGTGCGACGTGCCCTGCCCCCACCGCCGACGTAGTGTCCTCCCCTGGGCCAGGCGTGGGAGGCACAATTAGGAGCTGGTATCGTCACTGTCGTCACCACACCCCCGGGCCTGCAGCTCTCCGTAGACTTCCCTGCGTCTCTTTTCTGTCCACCAGGACACCACGGGCGTCCCGTGCTCACTCCGTGGGTTCTCGCCTCCCTCGTTTTCCATGACCATGACAGTTTGGTGCGGGACTCGCCCAAGTTGTAGAGCAGCCCTTCGAGTTTGCCTTTCGCTCCTCAATTGGACTGGGGTTCGAGGTTTGGGGAGACCACAGAGGTGAAGTGCTTTCTAACCACACCCGTGAAGGGCACGTCCTCCCAGCCGACCCCGTGGACCTGGTCACCGGCCGAGGTGTGCTTGTGGGGTTGCTCCCGAGGTCGCTGTCCCCGCCATGCGTGCCCTCAGGACGTTGCCGTGTGTATCCACTGTGCGGCGGGACGTGACTTGCCTCCGGGCGGGCGTTTGTACAACCACACTGCGGGAGGCTGCTCTGGGCGCCCGCCCAGTGCCCTGTCCCCCTCCTGTGCGGGCCCCGCGGTGTCTTCCCGTAGCTGTAGGGCAGCAGAGGTGGCCCTGCCAGACCCCTCATCTCCTCCCTGTAACTGTCCCAGTTGTGGGCTTCTGGCTGTGTGGACGTCCGATCGTTCTGAGCTCTGTGCTGTGACCCGGTGCCGCTCTGCCTCAGGGGGCGCCCGGGCGTGGGGCTCTGGCGGGCCGTGTCCCTCGATGCTCCTCCCGCCACACGGCTCGTCTGCCTTCTGAGCTCTGCCTTACTCGGTGCAGCGGGGCTTCAGCAAGGCTCCAGGCGTGTCTTCGTTCTCCTATGACCGAGTTTACCTTGCTGGAGGGCGCGCACACTCTCGGGTTGGGGTGGGGGGTGGACCTCCTGTGGGAGACGGCCATGGTCGGTCCCCACCTCATCCTCTTCTCGGGGCGCTGGGCATGCCCACCCACGGCCTCTCTCTCAGGCCACCAGGTCCAGGACTGAACTGTGTCGTTGGCCATGTGCAGCCCACTGCCTTGACCCCTGTACCACGGGCTGGCCCTCTCGGCACATCTTGTCCATCGCTGCTCCAGGCCTATCAGCAGCCATTCTCGGGGGGACCCTGCTTCCTCTGATTGTAGAGGACTGTTAGAAACCAAGATATCGGGGACCAGCAGATGGCGTAATGGCTACGTTGCCGGACTCCCATGTAGTTGACCGTGGTTCCAGTCCCAGACCCAGAGGCTTAAAACTCACACCAGACAAGTATATGTGTGCGTGCGTGCCCAAATCCTGAGAGGACAATGGAGGAGAAGGGATTGCGGCGTGGCCATCTCCCGGGGGTGGGGGGTGATTTCTCACTTTCAGTCTCTCTCTGTCTCTCCAGCTAGCACACACACCCTATACCAATGTCTCTCTCTTAAAAAAAAAAGGCATGAAGATGTAGGGCTGGCAGGTGTGTGGTGGTTAAGGTGCTGGACTCCCGCATTGCTGACAGCGGCTCGAGTTCCAGACCCAGAACCCTTTTTTTTTTTCTTCTCTCTTTCTCTGTCTCTGGTCAGTTGAAGAATAATCAGTAAAATTAAATAAATAGGTCTTTTAAAGGACACCAGGATGTCGGCATGGGTGTCCTGCTGCAGTGGGTGGCTGCTGCGAAGCCCTCTAAGCTGCAGAACCAGGCAAGCACACGTGTCAGCGATAGCTCTGTGAGTAGCCGTCTCGTCCAGGTGAAGCTGAACATGGCCTGCCCATCGGTCCGGGCTCTCCTGTCACCACGTGGCCCATCCCAGCCCAGGAGGGAGCGTGCGTGGACAGCGGGGTCAGACTCAGTGGGCGTCCGTGCCTGGGTGCGGCTCTGGCTCTGGTCTTGCACACCCCACCTGTTCGCAGAGGCGCATAGGGCAGCGCCCTCCCTCCCTCCCCTCAGTGAGGCGCTTTATATGTGTATGATGCAGGTGGGTGTTGGGGGTCCCGGGGTGCCCCTCAAAGAGTCACTGACCTCCTAAGTGAGTTTTCAAACACACGAATGCGAGCTGCACTCAGGTGCTCTGAGGCGCCGTGGCCAATTAGCGGGCGTGTTACCCTGCCTGTCCACACTCGGGGTCACGCAGCACTTTCCCTACCCTAGAAATCCCCTGTGGGGAACCAGCAGTTAGCGTAATGGCTGTGTCGCTGGACTCCCACGTAGTCGACCGCGGTTCACGTTCCGGACCCGGTGGCTTGAAACTCACGCCGGGCGTGTGTGCGTGCATGTCCAAGATCCCGAGAGGAGAATGGAGGAGAAGGGATTGCAGCGTGGCCATCCCCCCTGGGGGGTGATTTCTCACTTTCTCTCTCTAATGTCTCTCTCTGTCTGTATGGCGAGCGTACGCGCCTTATAGCGAAAATCTCTAAAAAAATAAAAAAAGAAACCCCCTGTGCAGGCCGGCAGGTGTCCACTCCCACGTGGCCCGCCACAGTTCGAGTCCCAGGCCTGGCAGTGTAAAAATCGCACTGGGCCGGGACCAGCAGTTAGCGTAATGGCTATGTCGCTGGACTCCCATGTAGTCGACACGGTTCGAGTCCCGGACCCGGTGGCTTAAACTCACGCCGGGTGCATGTGCATGCGTGCCCAAGATCCCGAGAGGAGAATGGAGGAGAAGGGATTGTGGCATGGCCATCCCCCCTGGGAGGTGATTTCTCGCTTTCTCTCTCTCTGTCTCTCTCTGTCTGTCTGGCAAGCACACGTGCCCTATTACAAAAACTTCTCCAAAAAAAAGAAAAGAAAAAAATCGCACTGGGCACATGTGTGTGCGTGTGTGCCCAGAATCCCGGGAAGAGACTGGAGAAGGGATAACGGCGTGGCCACCCTCCCTGGGGGTGATTTCTCACTTTCTCTGTGACCTGAGTCTCTCCAGTGTGTGCATGAGCCCTTCGGCGAAAATAATAATAATAATAATAGTAATAAATAAAGGAAGAAAAGAAATCCCCTGCTCCCCACCCAACTGGTATTCCTTCCCTTTTCTCCCTGAGCCTCTCCTGGCCCCAGGGTCTGTCTTTCCAGAGCTCAGGTGGCCTGAGTTGGCCGTGTGCAGCCGGCTGCCGTGCCCATTACAGCTGACGGCATGTCGCTGTGGTCACCAAGCGGCCTTCGCTGTGTGTGCACGCCACGGGCTCTCCCGCGCTCGCTTGTCTTCTTTCTAACTGCCCATTTTTTGCGTGGCCTGCACGTGGTGCTCTTGGACAAGGTCCCACTGTGTCCCTCCTGCCTCTGCCCTCAGAGCAGCTGGACTGCGGTGGGCCACCTGGCTGCTCAGGGCCAGCCCTGGCCCCCGTGGTCTCCGCGCCCTGCTGCAGCTGGCTCACCTGCTGGAGGACACCTTGGTTGCTAGGCCTGCCGGCAGCGCTGTCCATGCGCTGTGAACGCACACGTGAAGTGTTCGTGTGGACGGAAGTTTTCAATCGGGGGGCCGAGTTCCTCGGTGTGCATCTCAGGATGTGTGGTGACACTGTTTAGCTTTGCAAGAAGCCACCCACCGTCTTCCAGAGCGGCCGTGTCACTCTGCGTTCTCACCGTGATGAGTAAGAGCTACTGTCGCCCGTCTTTGCCAGAACTTGCTATTTCTGGGTCTGGAGCAGGCGCTCTATGAGGTACTGGTGGGGATCGCGCTGTCGCTGTCAGGGGACGTCCGACAAGCCGTGCGGGCGTTCCGCGTGCCTGGTCGCCGTCTTTTGACGCTGTGTCCGGTCACAGCGTAGCCCATGCTCAGTCAGGCTGTGGGTGTGAGGGTGTGGGCTGTCTCCTCCGCTGTGTGGCTCGCACGGCCGCCTGTCCGGCTCCTTCCTCCCGGCCATGCCGCGTGCCGCATTAGGGAGCACACTCACACCTCCTCTTTCGTGGAAATGCACGTGGGGCTCCCTGCCAACTCCCCACTCCCGGGGTGGTGCACACGCCCTCCTCCGTGCTTCCTGACCGTGTCGGGGCCAGGCTTCTGGGCCCCTTTCAGAATGTGAAGGTGGACCCATGGCCGGTCCTGTCTTCTCCGACTCCTGCTGGGACCTGCCCGCCCCGCCCTGTGCTCCCAGCCCAGGCCCCTCCATGGAGTCGCCTCACGCCTTTGTCGACCCGCAGGTGGCTCCGTGACGTTCCAGGGTGTCGGGGCTCTCCTGCTGCGGGAGGCACCGCTAGTGAGACGGGTGTCCCTGTCCTTGGAGCTGCAGGAAGGACGGTCCCGGCTGGCACCCCAGGTCTCTGAGCGCTTCCAGGAAGTGTCAGACATGGCCGCTTGCCAGACGTCGCGAGTGTGTGTCCCAGGGGACGCAGGTTAATTTGGAGGCAAGAGCAGACGTCTCGTGGTGGCCGGGGAGCAGAGGCGAGCGGTGCGGAGCGGCGGCCTCCCGGTTGCAGGAGCCAGGTCTGAGCACTGGAGGGGACCACGAGGGTCTGCCGGTGACTGTGGGGCACTCTGGCCCTCAGCACGGTCCTGCAGGGCTCGGCAGAGGGACCCGCCAGGCTGCTGCTCAGTGTCCTAGCTGGGCTCCCTGAGGAGTGCGGGCCCCAGGGCCCCAGGCCCCAACCCCTCCGAACCTCCTCTCCCCAGGACTGGGCGGAGTGTCCCTCCCGGCCGGCTCTGGCCACCACCCAGCCCAGCAGTGAAGGCACCCGTGTGTGAGGCCTCCCAACCTGCTCTGCACGTGGGTCAGGAGGCCCAGGCTCTGGCCCCTTCACACCCGGGCAGTGTGCAGAGACCCTGACGAGCTTCTGTACGCGGTGGCTCCCTCAGGGACCCCGGACAGCCAGGCTCCAGGGTCAGCTGCGCCCTGGTCGGGGAGTGGGCGGGGCCTGGGGTGCCTGCAGGACCTCGGGCTGGCCGCTAGACTCCGGGGAGCAGGGAGAGGTGCGACACAACTTCCCTCTGCCACCAGAATCCAGGGCAGGCTCGGATGAAGGGGCAGGGCCCGCAAGGAGGCCGGGGGCTCGCTGCAGGATGGCGCCCTGGGTGACACCGCCCCCTTGCCCAGTGTCGATTCCTGGCCCTGGCACTGACCAGCATAGGACACGTGGGCGGTGGGGAACTGAAAGGAGCCTGAGGCCTGTTGCCATGGCACTGGGGAAAGGAAAGGTCTTGTTCCCGCCGCTGGTGCGGGCGCTGGTCCCCACCCTGGCCAGCCTAGGCTGCTCCAGGGAAGAGGAGGCAGGCCTGCCTTTTCCTGACCTCTGCGAAGTCGTAAGCGGCTGTGTAATTAGCAGTGTTCACGATGCCGTCCAGCTCGGTAGGGCCCTGGGGCCGTGGGGACCAGCCAGGCGGGCAGTGCCCCATTAATATGCACATTAATGGCGGTAACTGACGGCCGGCCAGCTGGACGGTGACGGGGCTGGTGACGGACTGCTCACCGGTGTTTACTGCCTCAAGGAGAATGGCGACGCGCCCCAGCTCCCTCGCTGCCCTCCGCGCGATGGTGCCTGCACACCAGCCTCCGTGCGGGGCCACGGGCTCCTCGCTGCCCTCCGCAGGATAGTGCCTGCACACCAGCCTCCGTGCGGGGCCACGGGCTCCTCGCTGCCCTCCGCAGGATAGTGCCTGCACACCAGCCTCCGTGCAGGGCCACGGGCTCCTCGCTGTCCTCCGCAGGATAGTGCCTGCACACCAGCCTCCGTGCGGGGCCACGGGCTCCTCGCTGCCCTCCGCAGGATAGTGCCTGCACACCAGCCTCCGTGCGGGGCCACGGGCTCCTCGCTGTCCTCCGCAGGATAGTGCCTGCACACCAGCCTCCGTGCGGGGCCACGGGCTCCTCGCTGCCCTCCGCAGGATAGTGCCTGCACACCAGCCTCCGTGCGGGGCCACGGGCTCCTCGCTGTCCTCCGCAGGATAGTGCCTGCACACCAGCCTCCGTGCGGGGCCACGGGCTCCTCGCTGTCCTCCGCAGGATAGTGCCTGCACACCAGCCTCCGTGCGGGGCCACGGGCTCCTCGCTGCCCTCCGCGCGATGGTGCCTGCACACCAGCCTCCGTGCGGGGCCACGGGCTCCTCGCTGCCCTCCGCGCGATGGTGCCTGCACACCAGCCTCCGTGCGGGGCCACGGGCTCTGCATACCCGCCACCATGCAGGGCTGTGGCACACACCGGTGTCCCCCTCACAACAGCCACCTGCGGGGCTGAGGCCATTACTGGCGTCCCTGCACATCAGCGCCCATGTGGGGCCGCAGCCCCCCAGCTCTCTCACTCCGGGTTGGTCCCTGGCCCCCAGCACTGAGCAGGGAGCAGAGAGCTCGGGCTGTCTGTCCGACTAGGCCAGACCTCTGGGCCCTCCACTGAAAGCAGCACCCGGGCCCTGAGGACAAGCCCAGAGTGGGCCGGATGGCCCTCCTCCGCCCGGGGAAACTGCAGAGTGGACGGCATGCCCCCAGGGAGCGGAGCGGACAGCTGAGCTAAGGTCTGGGCTGCTCTTGGGAAGTGAACCCAGCTTGGCATGCTTGAGGAGGCAGGTGGGTCCATGCAGGACCTTACCCTGCCCCGGGGAAGGCACTCTGGGGCCGATCAGAGGGCAAGCGGGTCTCTCTGCAGTCAGCTTCTCCTGGAGGTCAGAGCCCAGCTCCATGGACAAGGGGTGGCACGACTCAGTGCCTGATGGGAGAGGTTGGTGAGGCCAGGCCCCTCGGCCCAGCCAGCCCAGGGATGAGCAGGCAGTCAGGCTCTCCCTAGAGGCCAGGGGAGGCACCAGCCACACCCCAGACGTGCATCACCCCTGGCCGTGGCTCAGCAGGGCACAACCTCACAGGCTCCTCAGGAAGGGGCAGCTCGGCCAGGATCCTGGGGCTTCCCTGGGAGCGGGAAGGTGCATCTGCTCACCTGACCCGTGCTCCTGGTGCTGCAGAGCTGTCGTGGTTGCTGCCAGGATTTCTGGGCCCTGCAAGCCGACAGCGCTTTGGAGCAGGTCTGGACGGCTCATTACCCAGACCCAAGAGACCCTGGGCTCGGCAGCTCCCAGATCCGCGGGCGTGTTAACTACTGAACAAACGATCTGGGCTGCAGCGCCGGGGCCAGGCAATTAGCGGCTCCTGCCAGGCGCAGCCTCTGGACTGGCTCGTGCGCTGAGGGCACAGGGGAGGTCTGCGCCTCAGGCTGTGCTGACATTGTTCGCGACATCGCAGGGTCCAGAGTCCCCAGTGACGGACGTGTGGGAGGACAGCAAGGACCCTGGGGTGGCCGGGCCGGGCCGGGCCGTGCCGCTTAGAGTCTGGCTTCTCCCCCTGCCGGCTCCCGGGCGCCTGGGCCCCGGCCGTGTCTGTAGTGTGGAAAATGCCTTCCCACCCACAGGGCACCCCCACGCTGCTCCCGGCCAGTTTCTCCTTGACCTGCCCTCTTGCAGCCTCGTGCGCCACATCACGTTTTGTTCTGAGTCCTGCACTGACCCCTGCCCTTTTCAAGGTCATCGTCCATTCTGGGAGTCAGGGTGCTGGGCTGCAGGGCTCCGCTGTGAGCCCGGGAGCCCCTGAGGGGCGTGGCCTCTTGCGGCCCTGTGAGGGACCCTGCTGGGAAGCGGGAGGAAGAGGCCCAGGTCCAGGCTGCCAGCCGAGGCCTGGGTCTCCGTGGAGCAGAGCCCTCCCTCCCTGATGGTGTCTGGGCGCGGCCAGGGCCCATGACAGCATCACGGCCAGCGGCCTGGCAGGTAGTTCCTATGGCTGCCGTGACCGCTCGCTCTTGGGCCCGGAACAGCCCGCGTCTACACTCCGGCAGTTCCGTGGTCCAGGTCTGAAGGACTCTGGCTGAGCGCGTTGGCAGGCTCCTGTGGCAGGCTGGTGGGGGGCCCTGCTCTGCGGCTTCCTGGGTCAGGCCCCTCCTCCGCCTCCGTCGCGCCCCTTCCTCTGCAACCAGACTCCCCCCACCCCCCAAGAGATCTGGTCCCTTGGCCCGGCAGGAACTCCCTGAGCCCCTGCATCACCTCCTTCAGCACAGGGTGGGGCCACCCCTTGACAGAGTCCTGGCACAGGCCCTGGGGCAGCCCATGGGCACTGCAGGGCACTTCCGGAAGCCATGCCTTCCAGGTGGGTCTCCTCACCCTGTGACAAGGGGCCCTTTGGCCCTGTGGCCCATGGACCTGGGCCTCCCTGCCACGCCCTGGCTGCTGGGAACCGGGCTCACTTCCACCCTCCCACCACCTGATAGCCACGGTCCTTCTCCCCACCCACCTGCCCTGACTCAGGTGTGGACTGAGGGTCTCTGAACCAAGATGCAAGATCGTCCTGTCCTCCCTGCTGACTTGGGAGACGCGTCTGCCACTGCCTGCCCTTCATCCCAGCCCTCTGATTGTCCGGGCCAGGCCAGGGTCACCCTCAGAGGCCCGTGGCGAGCCCACCGTGTCTGAGTCAAGCTGCCTCTGGCCCTGGGGACTCGCGTGTCTCTGAGCTTGGCACCCTTCTCCGTTGGGGGTGTCTTGGGCAGAGCGAGGTGCCGGGATGGCGAGACCCCCCACCCCCAGTCACCATGGGGACAGCCCAGGTCCAGAGCATGTCCCTGTGCCCCCACACAATGAGCCCCTCCCTGCCCTGGGCCCTCCTCCCGGTTCAGCGGCTTCTGTGTTCCTGCAAGGATGCAGCCGTGTCTGATGGCCGTGCGGGGAGCCGAGGCCACAGGCGGGAGGGGTGGGCAGGGTTTCCTCGGACCATGGCTCCATGCCGGGCTTGGTTCTGGGGCCAGGGTCCCTCTGAGCCTCGCAGGGCCAGTCGGTCTCCCTGTTGTCATGCTCATTGGCCCAGTGGGCCTGGGCATGTCTCCCAGAGACACGTGGGCAGGCGTGACCATCCCCTGGCTCCATCAGCTCGCGTCCCCTCTGTGGCTGTGTCTGGCACGGGGTGACGCGCTGCTTCGTTCCTGGGGCAGTACCGCCTCAGCCTGTGCTGTACGACTGCCGCGTCTCCGTCCTGGGGCGGCCACATCCATGCACCCTCGTCTCCTGAGCAGGTGCCTCTGAGGCTGGGGGGCCGCGCAGTGCTGGGGTCTGTCCAGTGACCGGGCAGTGACCTCAGGTGCCTTACCTCTTTAGCCTGGGAGTCTTCGCTGGGGCAGGGCTGGGAGTTGCTGACCCAGCCCGTCCTCGGCTGGCCAGTCCGGCAGGTCGGGGCAGCCACACAGCTGGACGAGCCCATGTCCCCAGCCCCTCGCTGTCCATACCGTCTCACCTCACGCGGCCGTGTGGTCCTCGGCTGCCCTGAGAGCTCCTCACGGTGGGCTTCACGGTCTGCCATGTTCGTGGGCTCCTTGACGAACTGTCGAGGAGAGCTCGCTGCTGGGACCGCACAGCAGACCCTGGTGTTCTGACTCGGGTGTCGCGAGCCTCTGCCCATCGGCCTTAACGTGTCCTGTGGCCTTTATTCCTCGTCCCGAGCGTCTGCGCGATGGAGGCTGGAACTCAATAGTGGGCCCTGAAGTCCGAGTGAGGCGTGGACCCCAAACAGCACCGAATCCAAGTGACGCTCGTCCTGCCACAGAGAGAGGCCGCGTGGTGCCGCTTACCGCCAGCCCAGCTGCTACCGCCAGCTGCCTCTGAACCCCAGGCACCCCCTGCACCGGCAGTGGAGGCTGGAGATGCCCGGGCTACGAGGCCACCGTGCAGGGACAGGGCTGGCCACCATGGTTAGCTGGCGCTGTGGCTGAGCACCCTCTGGCGCTGTCGTCCTGGAAAGAGCAGCTGTGCCTGGCGAGGACACCCCAGGGCAGGGTGAGAGGGGGCAGGCCCTAGGATGCAGAGGGCCAGACTTTGGGCCCTCCTGGCCCCCTGGCCCATGACACCAGTGTGGTCAGCCTGGTGTGCTGGGCCGCGGCAAGGTGCCCTGGCAGATAGCAGGTGCTCAGATCCCGCCCGGCCTCACCGTTGTGCATGGTGCCCTTTGCTGCCCAGAGGTGCCCGAGCTATGGCCCAGGTGTGCCAGAGAGGGGACGGTGTGGCCTGTTCCCCTGCTGTGTCCCTGCACTGACACCCACCCGGGCGTCCCGTGCTGGCCCTGAGGGGGCAGCTGGTCCTGATGCGGACGTGATGAGCAGGCGGGCCCGTTTCAGATCCTGAATGTCCTGCGTCCCCGGCAGCTTCCATAGACACCTGCCTCCCCACAGCACTGACCATCACCTGCCTCCCAAGGCCCCCAACAGTCCCAGGAAGCCCTGAGCCAGGCTGCTCACGGCACGTGCCCCAGAGCCATCGACCTCTGAGGCAGAAAGCCTGCAGTGTTCCCCGGAGCCCACGTCTCCCGTGTTGTGCGGGAGCCGGGCCCAGCTGCACAAGATGAACCCTTTCGGCAGCTGCTCCAGGACCTGTGGTCCTCCCTCTGCAGCTCCTGCGGGCTTCCTGGTGCCACCTGCCGCCTGGGTCTGTCTCCCCTCCTCACTCCCAGTGGCAGAACCAGCTTCTCACCTGGCCCCAAGCTATCGCTGGCGCTGGCCCTCCCAGCCCTGGGCCCTGCCCCCTGCTGAGCCCTGACACACACCCCCCTCCCAGACCCTCCTGACCCAGGTCCCACCTCCTGAAACCTGGCCCCGCCCCTTCTGAGCCCTGGCTCTGCCAGTGGGCAGGGCAGCTGAGGAGGCCCCTGTCCGGCCCCACCTTGAGATGCAGGCTTGTCTGTGCACACCCACCCCCAGGGATCCAAGGCCCGTGGCAGAGTGGCCTAGAGGGGAGGGGACCTGGCCTCGGCCCCCATCTCCTGAACAGAGCCTGTGGCACGCTTAGGCCGCTGGTGCTGCCGTCCCACCCCACCGGAGCCTCAGGCCCCCCGCCCTGTCTCCATTCCGTCCCAGCACGGCACTGACATTCACGATGGCTGAATGCCTGCTGCGGCCCCTGCTTGTCCAGGTCGCTCGCATCTTCTCTAAGCCGTTCATCTTGGCAGACATGCCTCCTAGACACATCATCGCCAGGTGGGACACGCCTGTCGCCAGCACCCGGGGACACGGGAGCTAAGGGAGGCCCTGACTGTGCCCTCGACAGCCCAGCCTTTCCCAGGGGAGCCCCACACTGGCCCTGGCTGTCGAGGGCCCTGTCCCGTGCTCGCCACCCGGAGCTGTGAGGCCTGGCCTGCACCACCTGCGGCCTGTTGGTGTATAGAGACTGCTCTGTCACCCCCTCTCCACCCGGTCCCCAGGGAGGTTGGACAATTTGCCTGGTGTCCTGCCCCCCAGCCCCCCAGAAGAGCCCTCGCTTTGCAGGTGGCTGGGACTCTGGGCCTGTGTTGTGCCAACCTGCCTGCACTGCCTAGGTGTGCCTCCTGCCCCGTCAGCGCGTGGCACACTCAGAGGACTGGCAGCTGGGACAGGGCCAGCAAACGTGTCCCCAGGTTCCTCTCCTGCCCAGGAGGCCCCAGGGCCACCCCACATTCTCCCACCCCCAGCCGCCCAGCAGGAGAGGCGACCTCCTGGGCTGTGGCTGTGAAGTCCTCAGGAACATGGATAATGGCGCTGGCCGCACAGGGCCGTGGAGGGCCTGCCGCAGCTGCCCAGACCCTGTCCAGCCCAGTGACCAGTCTGCTGTGCCCTCCCAGATGGGGACAACACTGGGCTTGTAGCCCGCCCTGTGTCGCTGTCCCAGGGAGTCGGGTGTGGCCCAGTCGGGCGAGATGTGAGCTGTTGGTCACCCCACTGTACCGCGGCTGCCCAGCAGGGACAGCGTCTGAGACAGGCACTGGGCCAGCGGTCACTGGGAGCTGACTTGGGGTGTGCACGGGCCGCTGCCTGGCCGGCCTGCAGAAGCCCCTGGCACAGACACTCGGGCTCACTGAGCAGGAAGGCCTGGCCGATCCACTCCGCCAGGTGGGTGCGTCCTAGGGTGGCCTCTGGAACACAGGCCCTCCTGTTGGCTCAGCGACAGCCACCTGGCCGCCAGGGCGGGGTGGACGGGGTCTGCGGAAGGCTGGCACTCCCGTACGTTTCTGCAGAGACGGGCGTGGGGTCTGAGTGTGCAGGGCCTCCCCCAGCTGCGTGGCCCTCAGTGGGCCTGAGCTCACCCCGAGTGGGAGAACCCTCTGGACAAGGCTGTCCGCTCCCCGCATGGAGCCAGGCTCTCTTCCTCGTTCAGAGGCAGGAGTAGAGTGGAGAGAGCCGACCTGTCCCATCCAGCGGCGGCCCCGCTGCCCTGGGGAGGCGGATGCCCATCTATCTGAGGCCGGGCCATGTCACCGTGGCTACGCTGGCTGTGGAGGTTCCTGGGGTTGGCTGGCCTGCGCTCCGTGTGGCTGCACCGTGGCTGTGGAAGGGTCTCTGAAAGGCCAGGTGCAGAGCCGCCATCTCCCCGAGCAGGCAGTGGTGCGCAGTCATGCACTGCTGCCCCCGTGGTGTCAGGAGCGGTCAGGAGAGGCCGTCCCTGGGGGCAGAGGGATTGTTCCCTTTTTTAATCCTGTCACCTGGTGTTTTTTAAAGCCCCCCACCAAGCCACGGCAACGTCCCGTGTTCTCAGGTGAAGCTGATTTTCTGTCTGCTGTGTGCTGAGTCGTGTCCTGGGGCCTGCCTGTGCGCCCTTCTTTGGAAATAGGGTCTTCATGAAGTGCGTCGTAGTGGCGAGGTCCCAAGGGTGGGCCTGCTGCTCTCAGGAGGGTGAGGCCCTCGGGTCAGTGGGGAGAAGGCCGGGCAGAGAGGCCCTTCACGCCTTGAGCCGGAGTTTGCCGAGGTCACTGTCAGAAGGTTCCGAGGTCACCTCCGAAGCAGCGTGTCCAGTCTGTGGGCTCAGGGACGTCAGGAGCTGCCTGTGTGGGGCGCTCCTCCTCTGGAGCACACGTCGGTGGGTCTGCGGCTGCGGTGGGGGCCGATGGCCTTGTCAGCTCAGGGCCCACACTTGGCGGTCCGTGGGACGTGGCCTACAGTCCCGGTGTCCGAAGGGGAGGGCTAGAAGCCAGCAGCTGCCGTGGGGCGCCCGGCTCAGCTGTTCCCGGCTTGCTTCTCAGGGACCTTCCCAGGGGGTCAGCTGTGGACAGGCCCCAGCTCTGGGGTGATGCGCGCCCAGGCCTAGTGATGAGGCAGCTCACTAAGCAGGCGGTGGGTCGGGGTCCGCTAGCCTGGTCGCGGCCAGGCTCTGGGCGGGCACCTTCTGACTGCTTGGGGTTCCCTCCAGCTTGGCACCCCGTCCCTGGGCTGGGCCGGCCACAGCGGGTGGACGGCTCCGTGCACCCACCCCATCCCAGGCCACCTTGAAGAGGTAGCTGGCCTGAGATGGCCTGGACCCCGTGAGTCTCTGCCGGACACTGCTGTCACAGAGGTGTGTAGGTCAAGGTGGACAACACGGCCTGGAACCACTGTGGCCTGTGAACCCCAGAGCTCATCCAGGAGGAGGGCGGGAGCCCCAACTGCATCAGGGGACACTCGTGCATCACAGCAGGTGTCCACCGCGCCCGGGTCAGCGCAGGTGCGCATCTGTCCGTAGTCTGCCTCCTGGCCCCGCTGTGGTTACAGGAGGGGTCTGCATGACCCCGAGTGCCCGCTGGCCAGTCACCTGCCTGCTCAGTTGCACGCCCGTCCATCTTTGGAGAAGCACATGGTTTGTTGAGATGAGCTAGAGAGCACTCAGATGCCCACGGCCTTGAGGAGGTGGCCGCACTGGGAACCCGGTGTCGCCCGTCATGGGGGGTGGCCTGGGCTGGTAGGGGTGGGGCTGCCGTCCTCAGAGGCCCCACTTCCCATCCTCTTCTCTGAGCCTGTGTCCACGTCCTGAGCCACACAGTGGCCATGCGCCCACCAGCCCTGCCTGGTGGGTCTGGGGACATCTTAGCAGCTCCCTCCGGAGCCTTGCCTTGTGCTGTGGGCGCACAGGGCCGGGCGGGCATGTTCGGCGTCCGCTGGAGATGTCCCATGCCTCCCGGGTACTCCCAGGCCCAGGAAGCCTCAGCCTGAGTGCCTGACCAATGGAGCCCAGAGGCCGCTCTGCCCACCAGACCTGCCGGGCCTACACCTGCTGGCGTGGGCCTGGCCAGGTTGGGACCAGGGTGACAGTGACAGTTCTGTTGGGCGACTGCCTTGAGGGGCAGGTGTCATGATGGTAACACGGGGCGCGTGGATAAAGGCCCCGGGCTGTAGCCACAGGAGCTGCCCGCTGTCTCCTGCCCACACCCTGCTGTACCTACCACCACCCTCCTGGGGTCACCTCCACACCCTTGTTCTGAGCCCCATTGTCCCTGCATTACCATGTGGCTGGGGTCCCCAGGACTGGGCGTCTCATGCCACCTCCCCCAAGTGTAAGAGCCCCTGAGGGCGGGAGGCCGTGGCTTCGCTGTCGGCCCAGGCCGGGCCCTGTGCAGAGGACAGCCGGCCGTCGGTGCTGGCTCTTCTCCATGAGTGGCGGGGCGCCCCGGGGAGAGGCCCGGCCGCGTGTGCTGAGTGGGCTGCGTGGCCGAGGGGCCGCCTGTGCTCTCCCTGAGGGCGGGTGTGGCAGTACCGACCGATTGGCTGAGACACCTCTGTCCTCCCGGGGGAGCTTTCCCCTTGACTGCCTGCCACACCCTCACGTGCCAGCGCGCCGTGAGGCACCCGCTGGCGTCAGAGGGACGTTCTACAGTCTGGCCTTCCTGCCGTCCCCCTTGTCCCGAGGTGCCTGCGCGTCGGCCCAGTAGAGAGACAGGGTGTTTCCAGATCCAGGGCACAAGTGGAGGCCGAGGAGCCATGTGAGCTGTCACCCGGCAGCCCGGTGTTGCTTCTCTGCACACGTTGGGCCACCTGACCCTGAGTACGGCCCTACCACGTCGTGCTGTCCTGTGCTGTCCGTGGTAGGGACAGGGGTGGGGCTACGGCCGTGTAGCCCGTGTGTACCAATGTGTGCCCTGTCTTCGTGGACACGTGCACTCCAGAGAACGTCTCCCCACGCACCTGCATGTTTCATGCGTGGCCATGTTGCGTCCTTGGGAGCCCATGTGCACCTGTGTGGGGTCTGCTCCAGGTCCACCGCCAACTTGCGTGTGCATGCGTGTGTGTGAGAGGCGTGCCACTGCGTGCTTCCTGCCGTTCACACATGCAGTGGGTCCTCACCTGCCTGCGTGGTAATGTGGTGAGTGGTGGCTCCTACAGATGGCCGCTGCCTGGCCTGGAGCGACCCGATAGCATCTGCTACCTCCTGACCCACCGGCCAGCACGGGCAGTGCTGCGCCTGAGGACGGAGCCGGGGACGCAGCGTGGTGGGGACGCTGACCTCGGCTGTTGCTCCTTCTCAGAACTAAGCGAGCGGGCACCTGACTCTTCCCTGGGTCCTGGCCCTCTCATTTCTGGGTACGACAAATATGTGACATTGGTTTGCTGAGCTCCATGTCAAGGGGTGTGGGCTGCAGGCCTAGCCCTCGTGGAGCCCTTGGGCGGCCTCCTCACAGTGGTTGGAGCAGTTCCCCTGCAGTGGCACGGGCGGGCCTCAGCCTGGGCGCTGGGTGGGCGGCCACTGCCCTGCAGGCCGTGCTCCTCAGTCTGCGTCTGCTCCTCTCTCACAGGTCAGCTGGCCGCCGGCACCTGTGAGATCGTGACCCTGGACAGGGACAGCAGCCAGCCGCAGAGGACGATCGCCCGGCAGACGGCGCGCTGCGCGTGCAGGAAGGGGCAGATCGCCGGCACCACGAGAGCCCGGCCCGCCTGTGTGGACGGTAAGAGCCCGGCCCGGTGCTGCGTGGACCGAGTGCACAGGAGCCCCCCGAGAGGTCCCCAAGGCTGGCAGTGAGATAGGTCCCCGCAGACACTTCAGCGTGACCAAGCCCGCGGGCGGTGACAGCTCGTGCACCCGAGGCCATGCAGGCCCTGGGAGGCGTGGTGGCCAGGGGCCAAGGTCTCCAGGCATGGCAGGGTCTGGTCTCGGCCACACTGGCCTGCAGGCGGGGACCCGGCCAAGGCCAAGCTGTCGAGCTGTGCAGTGAGAGGGAGGTGACCTGGCAGGGTTGATCTGGGCACCCCAGGCCTCCTGGGGACCCGGTATCTGCATTCACGTGTGTCTGGCTGAGGCCGTGCGACGTGCTGCCTTCCTGCACCATCACAACTGCAGCCAGTGGCCCGAGGGGCTCCTGGGGGCACATGAGATTCTGAGTGTCTTGTGCATCGGTGATAGCGAGCGCGTGTGTGCATGGCAGTGGGGCAGCTCCCTCCGCACGGACCCGCGGGTCGCCCTGCCACCTCGACCTGGGTCGCTTCCCAGCCTCCGTCTCGTCGGGCGCCGGGTCCCAGTGTGCCCAGTGTCCTGGCCAGGTGGGCACCTGAGCCCACAGTCAGCCTCAGCGTACGGCCCCGCGGCCCAGAGCACCCAGGCCGGACTGAGAAGGACTCGTGTCCTCCCCTGCGTGGTGTACACTCAGGAAGGGCTCGTGTCCTCCCCTGCGTGGTGTACACTCAGGAAGGACGCTTCAGCCAGGCTGCCAGCGGGGAGCTGGGGACTGTCCTGAGGAGCGAAGCCACAAACCGCTGGTCTCCAAGCGTGGAGGGGCTTCGCAGCTGCCAAGAGACCTGTCCTCCGGCCGGCCAGCCTGCTAGGTGCACTGTGGGAATGCTCACCGCGACGGGGCTGCTGCTCACAGCCTGGCCCAGCAGCTCTGAAGCCTGGGACCCCGGCGGGCCCTCCCCAGCCATGATGGTCGGGTGTCGGCCCCAGCCAGAGGCTGCCAGGGCCTGCATGAAGTGCGAGCAGTGGAACCAAGCAGAACCTCACCAGACCCCTCAGTGACCAGGACAGATGGGGGTCCCTCTGGAGTGGACACGGCGGGCCCATGGGGCTGAGTGAGGGCACACCTCACCCTGGAGTGTGGGGGCCTTGGCCCCAGCACAGAGGGAGGCCCCAGCTTAGGAGGGGCGGGTGGGAATGGCGGAGCACCCTCGGGGCCCATGAGGCCTCCTCCTGAGGTGGAGGGACTGTGGACCTGGGCTGCAGCGGCCATTCCCTAGAACCGTGGCGCAGGCCGGGCTCCAGGTGGGGAGGAGGCGCTGCAGTAGCCATGGCAACAGTGGCCCTGGAGGGGCAGGTGCTGGCAGACAGGCGGGCTGAGGTAGCAGCGTGCAGGAGTGGGGCCATGCTGGCCCAGCGGCATCTCGGGCCTGGCATGGACATCAGGGTGGTGGTCTTAACCTCCTACACCCAGAGAGTCCTGGTGTCTCGGGTGGGCTTGTCACCCAGCGCCCAGGTCCCTCCTGCTGTCAGCTCCCTGGGCTGTTGGGAGCCAGTGCAGGATGCCTTGGGACAGCGGTCTTCCAGTCTCTGGTGTGGGACGCCCAGGGTCACCCAGAGCTGGGGTCTCCGGTTGCTGCTCCAGCGCCCAGGCCTAGATTCCACGCCGCTCTGCCCCTGATGCAGGCGGAGCCCGGAGCTGCGACATGGCGACCATGACGGGGCTGACTGGTAGGCTGCTGTGTGCAGGTCCGAGGCAGCAAGGCAGTGGTGGTGGCTCTGTGACACGTGTCATGCCGTCATCACGCGGGAAGGCGCTGTGATAAACTGGGCCAGTGAGCCGATCAGTCTGCCTGCACCCAGACAAGCCTGCGCTGGAAGGGCCCGTGGAGCCCACGATTCGGGGGCTGGGAGGGCCCAAGGACGGGGCTGATGCGGTTGCCAGTCTGCCCAGTGTCACGTGTGCCGGAGACTGCCCGGGCAGTGAGGCTGCCGGGGCCAGGCAGGGAGGTGCAGCCAGGTGGCCTCCAGTGGGTAGGGGGTGGGCAGGGCCTGGGGCTCTGGCCAATGGGGAACAGCCCTGGCCAGCAGGTCTCCATGAGGGAGACGTGGGTGGGGCATTGAGGGATGAAGAGGGGTTCACCAGAAAAGCTGCTCTTTGTGAAAGGTGGGAGCTGGTGGTAAGAGAAGGCACCCGGGGGCCGGCCTCCTTGGGTTCGTTTCTGGGCCACCTTGTAGCCTGTGGTCGGTGGCACAGTGGCCCTCTGACCGCTGCTCTGCCCAGGCCTCCTGGGGTCCGTGTGCTGCTCAGGTCTAGCCCAGTGCAGACTTGGACTGGCGACCTCCCTGGGCGTCCAGGAAGACTTGGTGCCTGAGGGATGTGGGCTCTCAACTGACCAGCCCTCGCCGTCTCCTGGGCACCAGGTGCCACCTACACTCCTGCCCCGAAGGACTCTGCGAGTGTCCAGTACACCTCAGGGCCTTCATTCTGCCAGTCCCAGATCCTGGGCACACGCGGGCCAGGGTACCGGCGTCCCCATCCCCACGGTGGGGTCAGTTCCCACCGCAGCGCCCTGGAGTGGGCGAGCTCCCCTGAGGCGCCAGGCCTGCCCTCCCGGTGACGTGACTGGTTCTTTCCTGGGCCGGGAGCGGGGGGCTCTGGACCCTCCAGCCAGAGCCAGTGTCTCTGCCTCCTCGTCTCCGTCTCCGTCTCCGTCTCCGTCTCCTCCAGGAGCTGGTGGGGTTGGGGTCCAGACTGAGGACGGATGGCTCAGCCTGCTTGTCTGAAAGCCCATGCCTTCCCCTCTCCCGGGAGGCTCCCACACCCCAGGACCTGGGTCCCAGGGAGGCCAGGCACATTCCTCAGCTAGAGCTTTCTGCACAGCGGGCATTTTCCAGGCCGCCGTCTAACTTAATTTCGCTTTTCTGTTTTCTTGCTCTGTGTGCATAATAAGTTTCCGCACGTGTGACTCGTGTCTGCAACAGAAAACTGGTGCCGTCTTGGTCGGGTTTGAATCAGGATGTTTTCTGCACGGCCCTGCCGTGCTCGGTGACACAGGAGCTGGCAGCACGGGACCGGCCTGCCCCTGCTCCCCTGCACGTCTGCATGGAAGGGGCCAGTTCAGCCGTCCCTGCCTGCTCGCTTGCTCCCTGGGTGGACCCTTGCAGAGCAGGCAGGTGTGCACGCAGCCCTGAGTCACCTGCTGGTGGACCGAGCTCTGGGTGCTGGAGCCGAGATCGCTGCCCCGGGATACTCACTCCCTGCTGCCCTGGACCTTCCAGGGAGGCCTCCATGAGGGAGACGTGGGTGGGGCATTGAGGGATGAAGAGGGGTTCACCAGAAAAGCTGCTCTTTGTGAAAGGTGGGAGCTGGTGGTAAGAGAGGGCACCCGGGGGCTGGCCTCCTTGGGATCGTTTCTGGGCCACCTTTCAGCCTGTGCTCGGTGGCACAGTGGCCCTCTGACCTGCCTGACAGCTGGCCCAGCTCATGGGACCAGCAGGGACAGATGCAGAGACAAGCCAGCACATGGTTGGCCTCTCTGCCTTCCACTGAGCGCCGGCACCAACACCCACCATCTGTGGCTCCTGGCGTGGGCACCACACTCAGCCCTCCCCGTCGGGGACAGCCTACTCCTGCCTGTGCTGGCTGCTCACGGAGGTGTCCTGAGTCCCCGTGCATGGCACTCTGGAGGGCCGAGGCCTGGCTCCTCTCGTTCCAGCTTCTGCCGGCCCTCGTCCGGTGTAGGTGACAGCGTCCTGGGCCAGTGGCCTTGTGCTGAAGCCACGTCCTTTATGAACAGAGGGGCCCTCTCTGTGTGGACAAGGTCTCCTGGCACTGCCGTGAAGGAGGCCCGTGTATGGAGCCGGTGCAGTGCTTCCCACAGGGCCGCTGGCTGCCTGCTGTCTGCAGGGGAGGGGCTGTTTGGAAGGGACAGTGCCCCAGAGCCCAGGGGGTGAAGGATGGTGGCAAGGAGTGCCGGGCCTGGGGCTGAGTGGTGTCGCCTAGAAGCCTGGGGAAGGGCAGGCCGGGGCTGTGAGGGCTGCAGCTGCCCCGGGGCATGCTGGACTGGAGGGCAGGCCCAGGGAGAGTGTGTCCAGGTTAGACCCTGCCTGGGCACAGCCGCAGGTTCTTTTTTTTTTTTTTTTTTTTTTTTTCTTTTTTTGGAGAGGTTTTTGCTATAGGGCGCGTGCGCTCGCCAGACAGACAGAGAGAGACAGAAAGATAGAAAGCAGGAAATCACCCCCCAGGGGGGATGGCCACGCCGCAATCCCTTCTCCTCCATTCTCCTCTCGGGATCCTGGGCACGCACGCACACGCGCCCGGCGTGAGTTTAAGCCGCCGGGTCCGGGACTCGAACCGCGGTCGACTACGTGGGAGTCCAGCGACATAGCCATTACGCTAACTGCTGGTCCCAAGCCGCAGGTTCTTTGAAGGCCTCGCTAAGACCCTTCTGGCTGCCGTGACGATGGGTGTCCCCTGCCTCCTAGGTGGCTATGGTCCCTGTGCAGTCGGGCCAGCTGGAGACAGATGGCCTCCGACAAAGCACCCCAAGTCACGGTCGCAGTCCTCAGCTCCGCGCCCAGGTCAGCCAGCCTCTCCCCTAGGAGGGGAACGGCTCAGCCTCGGCAGGGCGCCCCGGATCTGCTCGGGGCCTGTCGGCCACTGTTGGTGTGGGGTGACAGAGGCAGACACTGGGAGTGGGAGGGGTGCCCACAGCGTGCTGGTGCTGCCACCGTCCGGGCACGGCCCTCGTTCCAGGTGGGGGCTGAGATGCAGCTCCGGGCCGCTTCGCTCTTAGTGGGGAGGTGGCGGGAGTCAGGCCGGTGTGCAGCCACAGGCCCACTCCAGCTCTGGTGCAGTCTGCCGGGGAGCCCTGCGCCCAGCCAGGCAGGCTGTGGCCACGGGATCGGGTGGCCACACCCTAACAGTGGGCCTGTGCGCACCTGGGTTCCTTGTCGTTGGAACGGAGAGCTCTCCGGCCAGCTGTCTTGCGGGTACTTCCGGGTCCTGCTACTCCCTTGTTGGGGCCAGCAGCCACTGGCCGTTCGACGTTTACTCGCGGGGACGAGGTCTCGGCACGTCCTGCTCGGAGCTGGAGTCCCCTGGGTGCCCCCTCGTGGAGTCCCCTGGCTCTGGGAGCTCAGCTCAGACCAAGGAGAGCGAGCCCCGCATTCAGAGGGCTTTGAGTGTGTGCCAGGGTCGGCGGGGTGCGGGAGCAAACCCCTGCCTTCCGGGGCACCTGGAGCGGCTCCAAGGCCTCACGGACGGAAGGCCCTGACGTTTCCGGGCAGATGCAGCCCAGCACGGCAGAGGGAGAGCGGGGCACCCTGCCAACCCCACGACCACTGCCGGGCTCTTCCTCTGTCCCTTCCTGTGGGAAGCATAGGGTCTCGGCCTAAGCCGGAGTACAAAGGTGCTGGTGGCAGTCAACACTGACAATCCGGGAAGGCTTCCTGGAGGAGCTGGGCACTGTCTAGAGAAGGGCCGCCCCCATCTGCTGTGGCGCAGTGGACACAGCTTTGGTTTAGGTTCCTGGGGACCTTTCAGCAGCAGGTGCACTGCTGGGCGCTGCTCCCTGAAGGGCCAGCGGGCAGTCCAGTCCTTAGAAATCGAGGGCATCTGCACGTCTGGGTCTTAGTCACCCCGTGCAGCTGCAGCAGGCACCTGAGACGGAACCGCCTGTGAAAGTGGAGTTGGTTTCTCTTGGTTCCGGAGGCTGTGAAGCCCAGGGTCAAGGCGCTGGCACTGGCTGGTGTCTGGCGAGTCCCGCGTCCTCCGCGGGCGAGGAACCCCGTGTCCTTGCTTGGCAGAGTGCAGGAGAGCCGAGCTGTCCACCACACGCAGGTATAGCTGTGTCCATCTACGAGCAGCGGGTGCAGGCCCCTGCCCTGAACGCCTCCCACGGCCCACTTCCCAACACCCCTGTGCTGGCCACGACCTGGCTCCAGTGGACATCGGGACGTGTTCAGGTCCCAGCAGTTTAGAACCGTGTGCTCTGGGCAGCTGAGCGGCCCGGGGCTGCGCACTGCTCCCTGAACTGCGGCAGGTGTGGGCGCGGCTCCGCCCGCTGGCTCCCAGCCAGGCTGGCCTGGTTGTGGTGTTTCCTGCTTTCTGGAGCCTGGCGGGACCCAGGGAGTGGAGCTGTCCGTTTGCATTCACTGTGGGCGCTGTGTTAAATTTTCAGAGAATTTGCGAGATCACTGGAAAGCACAGCTTCTGTTAAAAATTAAGTTATGTAAACTTACCTTTAAACACGTTGTAGTAAAAGCGAAGGTACCCTCCCGAGTACACCGTGACAGAGCAGAGCAGAGCAGACGCAAATCGAGCAAAAGAAAGCCTCATGATTGGAGTGAAATAAAAAGTGGAGAGTAGAAAACAGTGAAAGTCCCCTAAAGCAAAGCCAGTTCTTTGGAAGGGAAAACTGACAAACCTCAGTGAGCTGAGACGAGGGAGCGGGAGAGAGAGGGGGTGGGCGGGACGAGGCTCAGATCGCTCCGTGAGGAGGGGACTTACCACGCACCTTAGAGGAATGAGCGGGTTACAAGGACGCTGAGAACAACTTGGGCCACACATCAGAGAACTCGGATGGAATTGATGCACACTTGCTGCAGACACACTGCCAAAGCTGACTCGGGACCTAGGGAGTCTGCGTGGACCGACACAAGTTACGGTGCATTCGCAATCGAAACCTCCCCAGTCGGAGAAGCCCAGGGCTGCACGGCTTCGTGGGGGTTTTACCAAACATTTGAAATCATAACAGCAATCCTTTGACTAACTCTTCTCTAACAAACAGATGGGTGGGAACACTCTTTAACTCACTCTCGGCGGCTAGTGTTGCCCTGATAGCAGCGGGATCGGCGGACACAGCACGGCGCGGCTGTGGTCTCAGGGGGCCCCCAGTCCTCAGCAAAACACTGAGGGGTTTCCTGAGCCGAGTCCAGCCACATAAGGGGTCGCACCACACGGCCAGGTAGGCTTATCTCGAGGCGCAAGTGGGTCTCAACATAGTGAAGGCCAGTCATCACGGCGCACCTGTCAGTAAAGAGTGAGATCACATGACCACGTCAGACCTGCAGAAAAGCGATTTTGCAGCCCGGAGCCCTTTTATGGTAAAAGGCCTCAGCACGCGAGGGAGGGAGGTGCTATGTAACGAGGGTGTCTCCGAAGCGCCTGCACTCGGCACGCTCACTGCCCAAGACGGGACACTCCCCTAAGCTCAGGACCAAGGCGAGGCCGCCGCTCCCCTCACTGTGCTTAGCATCGTGCTGGGGGTTCTAGCCGGGCTGCAGAGGCGAGCACCAGGACTGGAGGGTGATGTGCCGTTGCGGGCAGGACACCAGGGGGTGCGTGCACACGGCCGTCGTCGGGGCCACGGGAAGGTCACCAGGGGGTGCATGCACACGGCCGTCGTCGGGGCCGCGGGAAGGTCACCAGGGGGTGCATGCACACGGCCGTCGTCGGGGCCGCGGGAAGGACACCAGGGGGTTCGTGCACACGGCCGTCGTCGGGGCCACGGGAAGGACACCAGGGGGTTCGTGCACACGGCCGTCGTCGGGGCCGCGGGAAGGACACCAGGGGGTGCGTGCACACGGCCGTCGTCGGGGCCGCGGGAAGGTCACCAGGGGGTGCGTGCACACGGCCGTCGTCGGGGCCGCGGGAAGGTCACCAGGGGGTGCGTGCACACGGCCGTCGTCGGGGCCGCGGGAAGGTCACCAGGGGGTGCGTGCACACGGCCGTCGTCGGGGCCGCGGGAAGGACACCAGGGGGTTCGTGCACACGGCCGTCGTCGGGGCCGCGGGAAGGACACCAGGGGGTTCGTGCACACGGCCGTCGTCGGGGCCGCGGGAAGGACACCAGGGGGTGCGTGCACACGGCCGTCGTCGGGGCCGCGGGAAGGTCACCAGGGGGTGCGTGCACACGGCCGTCGTCGGGGCCGCGGGAAGGTCACCAGGGGGTGCGTGCACACGGCCGTCGTCGGGGCCGCGGGAAGGTCACCAGGGGGTGCGTGCACACGGCCGTCGTCGGGGCCGCGGGAAGGACACCAGGGGGTGCGTGCACACGGCCGTCGTCGGGGCCGCGGGAAGGACACCAGGGGGTGCGTGCACACGGCCGTCGTCGGGGCCGCGGGAAGGACACCAGGGGGTGCGTGCACACGGCCGTCGTCGGGGCCGCGGGAAGGACACCAGGGGGTGCGTGCACACGGCCGTCGTCGGGGCCGCGGGAAGGACACCAGGGGGTGCGTGCACACGGCCGTCGTCGGGGCCGCGGGAAGGTCACCAGGGGGTGCGTGCACACGGCCGTCGTCGGGGCCGCGGGAAGGTCACCAGGGGGTGCGTGCACACGGCCGTCGTCGGGGCCGCGGGAAGGACACCAGGGGGTGCGTGCACACGGCCGTCGTCGGGGCCGCGGGAAGGACACCAGGGGGTTCGTGCACACGGCCGTCGTCGGGGCCGCGGGAAGGACACCAGGGGGTTCGTGCACACGGCCGTCGTCGGGGCCGCGGGAAGGACACCAGGGGGTTCGTGCACACGGCCGTCGTCGGGGCCGCGGGAAGGACACCAGGGGGTGCGTGCACACGGCCGTCGTCGGGGCCGCGGGAAGGACACCAGGGGGTGCGTGCACACGGCCGTCGTCGGGGCCGCGGGAAGGACACCAGGGGGTGCGTGCACACGGCCGTCGTCGGGGCCGCGGGAAGGACACCAGGGGGTGCGTGCACACGGCCGTCGTCGGGGCCGCGGGAAGGACACCAGGGGGTGCGTGCACACGGCCGTCGTGGGGCCGCGGGAAGGACACCAGGGGGTTCGTGCACACGGCCGTCGTCGGGGCCGCGGGAAGGACACCAGGGGGTTCGTGCACACGGCCGTCGTCGGGGCCGCGGGAAGGACACCAGGGGGTGCGTGCACACGGCCGTCGTCGGGGCCGCGGGAAGGTCACCAGGGGGTGTGTTCACACGGCCGTCGTCGGGGCCGCGGGAAGGACACCAGGGGGTGTGTTCACACGGCCGTCGTCGGGGCCGCGGGAAGGACACCAGGGGGTTCGTGCACACGGCTGTCGTCGGGGCCGCGGGAAGGTCACCAGGGGGTGCGTGCACACGGCCGTCGTGGGGCCGCGGGAAGGTCACCAGGGGGTGCGTGCACACGGCCGTCGTCGGGGCCGCGGGAAGGTCACCAGGGGGTGCGTGCACACGGCCGTCGTCGGGGCCGCGGGAAGGTCACCAGGGGGTACGTGCACACGGCCGTCGTCGGGGCCGGTGGAAGGACGCCAGGGGGTGCGTGCACATGCCTGTCGTCGGGGCCGGTGGAAGGACACCAGGGGGTGCGTGCACACGGCCGTCGTCAGGGCCACGGGAAGGTCACCAGGGGGTGCGTTCACATGCCTGTCGTCAGGGCCAGTGGAAGGACACCAGGGGCAGGGTGCAGGATCAGCACACAGGCGCTCGTACTTCTCCCTGCCGGTAGTGGACGCCCAGAACGACACTGAGAAAGCCGGTGCATTTACAGTGGTGCACGCTGGCCGGACACGCAGGTAAACCTAGTGGAGGAAATGCGGGACGCGGGCACCGATTGGCGAGAGCTGAGCCGAAGCTGCGCGTGGGGCCCCGCCCTGGGCCAGGCCAGCACATTGGTCCTTCTCTGAGGCGCCACATGGTCACTTCTGCCATGCTGAGCACACGGTCCCCAGGGCTGTTTCTCCAGGACGTGCCACACCTAGGCCAGCACGGACCCTTTGCCAGCTGTGGTGGGGCTCCGTGGGTGTCTGCCCGAGTCCCGACACCGCCGAAGAGCCTGGCTGGAGCAGGTTTCCAGAAGGACTGCCATCTTCACGGAGGGTGTTGAACCCGCAGGTCCCCGCGCAGGGACGCTGTTGTCGTATCTGAGGGGGATGCAGCCCAGGACCCAGTGGCATTTAAAGTGTCTCGTGTGCTCTGTGCTGTGTCACCTTCCTGCCTTACACATTGTAATCAGCTTGAAAATAATCAGCATTTACAAGAAGAAATTGCTTTGAAACGTCTCGGAGGAAGTTCTCTCCAGGAGACCAAGAGCCGATGCCCAGCTTGAGGCCACACGCCCTGATTGCGGTGGGTGGGTACCCTCGTGATGCTGCTGGGCAAGGGGCTCGGGCACCGACGCCAGAGGACGACCTCTGTCCTGCCCCGTATGCCAGGGCACCACGGACGCCACCTCCTGGGGGCTGATTACACCCTATTCCTGCTGCGGCCCACCAGGAGGTGCCGGGCCCTGCCGGCGCCTGGGCCTGACCGCGGACGTCGGCACTGTCTTGGCCACCGTGGATGGACCCCACTGCCCTGTCCCCATGGGAGGAGGCTGACCGTGCACACGCTCCTGCTCTTGTTGGCTCCCTGGGTCGAGCTTACCGTGGGCAACTTCCAGCCATCCCGGCGCAAAGCCATGTCCGACATGAGCCACCGTTCTGTGGACAGGAAGCCATGGTCAGGGCGTGTGGGGGCCCTGCTATCCTGGCTCCTCGCGAGGCTTCCCAGGGCCCCCACCGAGGGGAGCTTTGCTGTCAACCCCGTTGATGACGGGGCCCGGGGCCTCCTGGACAGGGAGTCTGTCCTGGCCACAACTGGAGCGTGGGTCCTGGGTGCCTCAGGTCCAAGCGGAAAGTGCTTCTCCTCCTGAAGTGCCCTGCGGCTCTGAGCTGGGCCGTACCTGGGATGTGGGGTGCACGGGGTCTCACAGGCCCCCAGGGGACAAGAGTAAAGGGCCTGGGTGCCCTGGCACGTGCTGGACACAGAGGCAGGCTGTGACAAAGCCAGAGGAGGCTGCCACCATAGCTGAGGAGGGCTTCTTGGAGGCAGTGACATCCAGCCTGACGTTGTCGGAACAGGTGGGTTCCCTGGGCAGCACGTGCGGGGAACTGCTGGCCTCTGGGTGGCAGATGTAGCCGAGGCCAAGTGCCTGTGAGCCCTGCCGAGCACCCCGCCCTCCCTGCCCGCACTGAGGGCTCCACTCCTGCCGGCCTGGCTTTTCCTCCCCACGGCACCCAGAGTCACGGCCGGGCTCTAGGGCTTCGGCGAGTGGGCTTTTAGCATGGCCACCGTGGGCCAGCCCAGTGGAGCCTGCAGCCTGCATGGGGATGTGCGCTGCCCAGCCACCCTGCCCGGGGCCTGGCCGACACCAGGCTGAGCCCAAGGCAGGACACGGCTGCTGGACTCCCGGGCCGCGTCCTCCCTGGCCGACACCAGGCTGAGCCCAAGGCAGGACACGGCTGCTGGACTCCCGGGCCGCGTCCTCCCTGGCAGACACCAGGCTGAGCCCAAGGCAGGACACGGCTGCTGGACTCCCGGGCCGCGTCCTCCTGCAGGGCCACGGGATGCCCTCTGGAGGAGCAGCTTCGGCCAAGGCCTCAGGCACCGTCACAGTGCCAGGCTCAATGGGGGACCCCGTGTCAGGGAGGGCCTCCTGGAGGCAGCAGCTCAGCCACGGACAGAGCACGCTGAGCCGGCTCTGGTCTCCGTGCAGCTGCCTGCCTGCTTCTCTACTTGACCCCGTCACCAAGGGGCCCTGTGGCCGTCCCTCCTGGCCCAGGGGCAGGGATGAGGGGCTGAGGACCTGCACCCTCACGTTGCCCTTGACGGTCTTTCGGATTTCAGACAGAATTAGTCACATGATGAAACTGAATCAAAGCCCAGGACGTCTTAGAGGCAGTCACTGTATTTTGATCTTGGAAGATGCTTCAACCTCGTGAAGGTGTGGGGCGTGTACAAGCGGCATGGGCAGAGCTGTGGCTGGGCACCACCGGCCACCTGGATGTGGCTCTGCGTGGGCCCCGTGCTCCTAAATGACAGGCCACCTCCTCGGGCGTCTCTCTGGGCCGCTGCCCAAGCACCACTCCCACCCCGGGTCTGCCTGAGCTTCCTGTGTGCTGTTCCTCAGTGTCCCACCACCCTGGGCCCCTGAGAGGGCCGGCTGTTCCCTAGCGGTGGGTGACATGACCACAGTCTTTCGAGCCCCTGGGCCCATTCCGGGCCATCGGGGCGGTGTGTGTGCTCTGGGGACAGTGAGCCGCTTGGGCACTGACAGCTTGCTCAGACTGTGGCAGTGACTGGCCCAGGCTGCCGGTCCCCGGAGACAGTCCCTTCCTGTGGGCACCTGTTCTTGGTCCCTGCCTCAGGACACTACTCAGTGCCACGTGAGAGGTACAGGCCTGGCCTCGATCCCAGCACCCCTGGCGACGGGTGGAAGGCGGCGGGGGCTGCTGCGTGAGCTGGGGAAGCTGGCCTGCCTTGGCCGCTGTCGCCACATCTGCGAAGCGAACGTGAGGGCGTGCTCCCTTCAGCCAGTTTGCAGAGAGGGGCCCGTGGCGACCGGCCGTGGAGCGCAGGCTCTGGAGCACCGTGACCCAGGCTGGGTGCTGGCAGCCTGGGGCAGCGGCCGATTCTGAGTGGGGTGCCCGTCTGTTCACAGAACACCTGACACGGTGAGCCCCGGCTCCGGGGAGTGCTGCCGATCACTGTGCTCCAGGCGGCGCCGGCCCTGGCCCGAAGACGAGCTCAGCACGCAGAGCACGAGTGCGGCACGCGGGCTGGGGAGGGCAGCGTGGGCTTCCCCGCCCCTGCGCAGCACGGCCTGCCCTGAGACGTGGCGGCTCGCCCTGGGCCTCCTGGCGCCTCCCCCTGTCGGACCTCATGCCAGCCCGGCCTCTGCCTGGCTCACAAAAGAGGCCGTGGGGCGAGTGGCTCGCACGTGGGCCCAGAGAGCAAAGCGGTGCCTCCCCACCCGGCCTCCTGCCAGCATCTCCTCGGTGGTCCCCCACAGCCCCTCGTGCCACTCAGCCGTCCAGTTGTCAGACGTCTGAGCATCTTGCTGAGCCCTCTCTGCTCCTGGACCCCGAGATAGAGTGTGGCGAGCCTGGGCCTGTGGGAGTTCAAGGTCATGGCTCGGGATAGGCAGGCCTGGTGTGGCCTTGGGTGTGGTTTGGTTGAGCCTCAACTTTTCATCTTTCTAGGGGTCACAGCCAGTGACTAGGCAAAGCCTGCACCTGCACTTGGGGAGAGAGTGTATTAATACCCTAGGTCCTGGCACAAGCCAATTGTAGCGGGCTGACTCGGAGGACCCACACTGGGTGGAGGGCCTGCTGGGGTTGAGTAGCCCCGTCTGCAGGGCCACGCCTGGCTGCCCAGTTACCAGTCCACCTCCTGGCTTGAGGCTGTGTGTGAGGCAGTGTGGCCTGTAGACCTGGCAGAGTGGACAGTGAATCCAGAGCGGAAGCTCTTGGTCCCAGTGACTCAGGCTCTGCTGCCTCCTGCTGACAGCAGCAGAAATTGCAGGCATACTTAGGAAGCAAGTACATTTCTCCATGCTCGTCTGCGGGATCCCTCTCAAGACCCCTAGAAGGGCCTGAAACTGTGGATAGTACTGAACCCCATGTGCGCCGTGCTTTCCCTATACACATAAACCTGTAACGGCTTTGATTTCTAAATTGAGGATAGCAGGAGATTAATGATAACGAACGATGAAGGAGTTGACAGTCACAACACATACTGAAGTAACCTTGTGTTAGTGTGGTTCCCCCACCAGTATCTTCTTTTTCTGTATTCATTCATTTCTGGACCTTGGTTGACCATGGGTAGCAGAAACCATGTAAGTTAGTGAATTGGGACCGCTGTTTCCCCTCTGAGAGCTGGCGCTGGCACCTGAAGAGTGTGAGATGTCCCCAAACCATGGCCACGTGAACACACCGTGTCTCATGAAGTGGTCTCCCTCTTGCCTTCGGGCCTTCTCTGCTGACCCTGTGACTGTCCATCTGTACGGTTATTGGATTCACACACGCCTGTGTAGACATGAGCAGAAGGCATTGCATAGTTCTGTTCAGGACCTAGAAATCCAAAATGGAGCGGAGACAGTGCAGGCAGGTGCACAGACCATGGGCAGGCCTCGGGACACTGGCCCAGCCAGCTCTCCCCTTCCCCCAACGCTGTGTTGGAGTGAACTCCCATCGTGAGACTGGCCTGTGCCGGCACGCCCTGCAGGTCAGGGAGGCGGGCTCTCCGCTCTTTGCCTCGGTCTTCATGGTGCCTGCTAGCTGTCCGGGCACAGCATGCTCGGTGCTTTGCTGCTTCGCTGTGGGATCTCCGGGACAACCGCCGCACTGTGCCTGCTGTGCCGTGGGTGGTAGCCGGCAAGTGGCCACAGTGCCGTCTTCAGTGGACGTGTGCGCTCGCTCGTCCTGGGCATGCACCTGCAGGCAGCAGGGTACGACTCAGTCCCTGCAGGTCCTGCCCGCCCCTCTCTGGGGGACGGCTGCCCAGTGGTCCCTGCAGGCCGGTAGATGCAGCCTGCTTGGGAGCGACTAGGAAGAGCTGGGGGAGTGAGCTTCCCCGTGGTCACCCAGCACTGGCTCCGGTCATGTGGGCAGTTCCCGGGAAACTGCACCCAGCCCTGTCGGGAAGCTCCGTGGGATGGGGAGGCGGGTCAGATCCCTGCTTCCTGGAGAGAGGCGGCATACCCTGCCACACCCGTCCCTGGCCCTGCAGGGATTCCAGCCAGTCCCGCCACCGCAGCGTCCAAGAGGGCTCCTGCTGGCGAGTGGACCACCTCCCAGCTTGGCTGTGGTTACCTAATAGCCTGACCGTCGGCCTGTCAGGTCCCTTCCAGTAGACGCGAGCTCGTTGGGGTTGCCACTGCCTCCCAGGCAGGAGGCCGACACAGGCCGAGAGGCTAGATTGGGAACTTCTAACGAGATTACATTTCCCGAAGTAGCCACGACCCGATGGTGATGTATTTGCAGCCGTATTGGTTCTGACGCGGGCGGCATACCAGACGGGCCGCACAGGCCCCACCCGCTGCCAGGAGAGCTCGCCCTGGTGTATGCACACGCCTCGGGCCACGCACGAGTGTGGATGTTCCACAAGACTCGGCCACATCTGGCCCCTGCTTTTAATTCAGTTTCTTTATGTCTGACTCCCCTGACAGAAGCAATCGGCTTCCAGCTGCCAGGGCTGCAGGGTTTCCTTCCTGAGCACGGGTCTTTTTTTTAAAAGACTTTTGCTATAGGGTGCGTGCACTCACAGAGAGACAGACAGCAAGCGAGAACTCACCCCCGGGGGAATGGCCACGCCACAATACCTTCTCCTCCGTTCTCCTCTTGGGATCTAGGGTACACATGCACACGCGCCCAACATGAGTTTTAGGCTGCTGGGTCTGGGACTCCAACTGCAGTCGGCCATGTAGAAGTCTAGCGACGTAACCATTACACCATCTGCTGGTCTCCTGAACAGCCCTGCCCCTGTGCTAGGGCCCAGGGCCTCGTTCTGGGGTAGGCACGCTGGCCTGTGCCAGGGACACTGCCCGCTGCTGGGGTTCACCCAGGGAGCTGGGATTTGGTGTTAGCAGATTCGTCCAGATGAGGAGATTCCTAGTGACCCATATGGGCACTGGCTGGTCCAAACGTCTGTCCCCAAATCCGTGTGTTGGGATCCCAGCCCTAAGGTGCAGATTAGGAGGTGGGGGCTTCTGGGAGGCGATGAGGTCACAGGCTTGGAGCCCTCTAGAATGGGCCAGCGCCCTTAGCAATGCGGCCCTGCGAGCTGCCTTGTCCCTTCTGCCGTGTGGGCCACGGAGCAGCCGCCATCTCCAAACCAGGAAGCAGCCCTCACAGTCTGCACACCTTGATCTTAGACTTCCAGCCTCCAGGGCTCAAGAAATAAGTGTTGTCTACACACACAGCACACCCGTGGGATCCCAGTAGGCCTCCGCATACTCGGATAGGCATTGGTCCACGCGTAAGCTCTGAGAAAGCAGAGCGTGGTCGCAGCCGCGAGCAGTCTCCCGTGAGCCTGGGGGCCACGCAGGGCGGCGGTGGCCCGAAGTAGAAAGCATTCCTCTTGCAGCATGGCTGCCTCTGCCCCCTGGGAGACCTCACACTAGTTCCACATCCCAAGTTGGGGAAGAAGCCCCGTCTGCACGGCCTGGGGTCCTGGCTCCAGCCTACATGGCTTGGGTCGCCACAGCCAAGGGAGTCCTGAACTGCCCAGGTGACCAGGGGACTGCAGAGGTTAGGCGTGGCGGGATCCTGGGACTGATTATGGGATGGGCCCTCCCCAGACCTCCCAAGGGAGTGCACCGTCCTTTCTGTTGACCGAGGGGTCTCCAACACACCCAGTTAGGCTGCATGGGTGGCTGGAGGGGCACCAGCTCCAGGCCAGTGGGGCTTCTGACTCCTGGACCGCCTCTTCCCGGCCCCGTGTCTCTTTCTAAACAGTATCACCAGGGCTAGAGCCCTCCTAGCGCTCCACGCAGTCCAGCATGAGGACAGCGCAAGGCCAGCTTGGGCACAGGTCTAGCCGGCTGCGTCCTGCCTGAGCTGGCATCTTTATTCAGTCCGCTGGAAATGAGAGCCCACAAAACAGAGTGCTGATCTCGGTCCTCCTCCACGTCATACGCCTGGCCCCCCCTTCTCGCTGCTCTCCCCCCAATCCGAGCCTGCCCAGGCTTTTCTCCCAGGAAGGTGAAGGAGGATTTAGGAGCCGGATGTCGACTCTGGCCTGCAGGTTCTGGCTTGAGCCCTCTTGGAGAAGCAGCTCTGTGACAGCCCCTGTGGCAGCCTCTGGCTGTACGTGTGCCCACGGCTGGCCCCTGCCACCTGCATCCTGGAATTGGATGCTGATCTCACCGTTTGCCTTGGGGGCTGGCTCTCAGTTGTGGTTTGCGTGGTAAATAAACAGTATTCGTTAGTTCCCTCATCCGCACGTGTTCCTCTGAAGCCATTGTCATCCGTCCCACAGAGTTGGGAATGCTTTATTGAACAAAGGTCCTCACTGGATGACGGCCTTGTTCACTGGCCACTTAAAAGACTTGGGAGGCCAGGTCTAGTGGGCACCTGGTGACAGCACCATGTCAACCTAGTAGCCAGACTGTGGCTGGCTGTCAGCTCAGACTCACCGGCCACTGGTGGTGGTCAGTGCCATGCCCTGGACTGACCCTGCGATGGGGCTTCAGCCCAGAAAAGAGGGAGAGTGGCTGGCCGGGGGGGCTTGGCTGGCTTGGCCTGCCCAGAGTCAAATGCAAGGGTGAGGCTCCAGGCGGAAGCGGAAGTGTTAGCAGCTGCTGCTCGGCGGCCTGGCCCGCTCGTCAGGAAGAAGAGAATGCTGGCCCCGCGTTTTCTCACAGCCATTATGGCATGAGAGGGCCTGGAGGTTGGATGAGGGCAATTTCATGTGAAGAGACCATTGGGACCCGCGGCTTCTCAGCAGTGGGCTTTCTGGGTTCTGGTGACACTGCTCTGTAATAAATAAGGAGGGACACTGTCCGCACAGGCCAGACAGTTGATGCTCACCTGTTCGTTTGGATGAAAACCCTGAACCTCATTAAGTCAGACTCATTGCTCGTTACACATACATTCGAGGCTGGGCAAGTGTCACCCACTAGGAAACACCTGAGGATTTTGTATTCCAGAGACTGCAAGCCCAAGAGGGGAGGAGTAGAACGTACCATTTGAACACACTCTTTAGATCGTATGCTTGCTGTTCACATGTGCAGAGCCTCGGAAACCGCGTCCTCCGTGTTAGCCACCTCTGGCCTAGACCCCGCAGGCATCCAAGAGAGCAGCCATCATGAACAGGTCTTGAGCCGGGACCTCTGGACTGACAGAGGCCGCCCTCCTGACCCTGCAGCCAGACCAACCTCGGGTGCCTTTCTCGCTCCACTCAGGCGATCCTGGGCTTCTGGGGAGGTCAGAATGCTCTGTGTTCCCCATCAGCGTTGGCCCAGCTGGGCCATTAGAGGGGTGACTCTATCACATTCCAGCCGAGTGGCCGTTGGGGCAGTACCTTGCTCGAGAGCAGCCTGTCCTCTGTGTCAGTCAGCAAGCCTGCACTCTGCCGGCGCATCCCCTGGCCTTCCAAGGCCTTCCGAGGCACATACGGGGTACCCACTCCGGGCACTGTGACGATGGCATCTTCCCTAAAACAGAGCCCCTCCTGGTGCCATCCCTGGTGTGTGTCCCAGGATCATGCCTCACTTGGGACTCCTGGCCAAGGCCCAGGTTTGCAGGAAAGAGATGTTGTCTCTTCCTAGGACCCGAGGCAAGCCTGGTGAATGGGAGCAAGCCCTGGGTGGGGAGCTCACTTGAGACTCTCAGATCATGAGTCTTGCCTGCAGCAGCTGTGTCATTGAAACACCTTGACCTTTCCAGGTCTCAGTGTCATCATCTATACAATGAGGTGGATGCTTGTTTCAAGGACCACAGATAATAGCATGAGTGATAGGTATGGGTACATTCATTGCATTTACCAAGTTCAATTAATGTAGAGACTTTCATTCACAGATATTCTTCTCTGGGTCTCCAATGTAAACCTTCCTTATTCTTTGCTTATTTTTTGGCTCTTGGTTATTAGACCTCAACTTAGGGGCTTTGAGAAAGTGGGTTGTGGGAAATGGCTCTGCTTTTCACACTCCTGCTGCCTGCAATGGCATGCAATACAGTTGTCCTCTCTAATTATCTTTACAACCAGCATCAAAAATTAAATATTTATGGTAGGGAATTTGCATAGCAGAGAAAAACATACCATAAAGAAGAAATGGATAGCCAGCAGAGGCAGCCCAGTCATCACGCAACACTCTGATGCTTGGTCCAGGGGATGATGTGAGGTTGGTGTCTGGAGGTGTGCCAGGGGTGTGCATGCCCCTGATTCCTGCTGTAGGTGGAGATGAAGACCCTGCTGGGGTTTGCTGTCTCACTCCTCTGTCTGTCTCTCTTATAGAAGTAAAATACAATAAAACTTCTAAAAAGTGGAAATATTTTTCATTATTCATAGAACACTGCTATTAACTCTTTTTAGTATATCAAGTATCTGTGAATTTGTCAGAAAAAGGAAAGAAATAAGATTAAAGAAATTAGTGAATGTTAGATAATAATTTGCCCAAAGTGTGATTTGTGGTATGTGATATCTTGGCTGGGTATAGAATCACAGCTCAGCCTGACAGTTGGTCAGAGCTTTGAATACATCCCTCACTACCTTCTCCCGGCCCACCGGTGCTGCTGCTTCTGATGCTGGTGACCTCTCAGGCACCTGTGCACTGTCAGTTGATATTTGTAGGTTCAGGTGTGTCATCAGGTCATGTTTATATTTGAAGACCCTCAGGGGGCACTTGGAATGGGAAAATTAGTCTGGCTGTGGGACAGTCATCTGTAATCTCTCTGGCTTCCTTCCTTCACTTCCTATTCTTAGAACTTGGTTGGAGCAGATCTTAGTGGAACTAGAGCCAAAGCACCAAGACATGTGTGGGTAGTTTCCAAGTTGTAACGCTCAGGGTGCTAATGGTAGTCAGTGCTGGATGGGTGCCGAGTCCTGAGGAGAATTCCTGCAGCTGAGTACTCCTGGTACAGCTGAGACCTCACCCCCAAGACCTACAGCACCTGCTGAGGAACGCTCTACAACGTGGTCTCCACAGCTCCAGCTTTGTTTTTAAAGCTTATTTATTTACTGAGTTTGTTGGGGGGGGGGGGGGCCTTGTCAGGGACTCACTATACCATGACCCTTTCCAGACTTCCAGGCCAGCCGGGGTTGCACCTATGTGCAAGTCTGAGTCTGGCCCTCCCATGTGCTCCCGCACTGGACAGTGGCGCTGCCAGCTGGGTCATGCCAGCTGGGCCAAGGTTTTTTCATGTTTTATCTCCTTTGTGACACTGTGCTGTCTCAGGACACCATCAGCTCTGTCATCCATCCTGTCTCAGGTCTCTACCCCAGCTGGCCCACATGGAACTTGGTGCCACCTCTGATCTGCTCGGAGAGAGCCAGCAGCACTCACTCACTCAGCATGGCCATGTCTCTCTGAGTCCCCAGGGATGTTCTTCAGAGTAGGTGACAAGTTGATGTGCTGTGCCCGCCATCTCTGCCTTCTCTGGGGCCAGTTTCCATTGTTCTTTGCTGCCCTCTTCCTCCTCCCAGGTGACCTGGATGTCTCGGCCTCTTCCAGGAGGAGAGGGGTTCTTCAGCCAAGGGCGTGCTTGGGTGCCCTGTCTCTGCCACAGATCGCCCCTACATTGAAGGGGTGGCCGCTGGGCTCTGCTGGCAGAGTCAGGCCGGACTTCTTTGACTGTTGGTGGGGGAACAGTCAGGCCACGTACCTGCTATGGTACAAACATGCTGCGTGTTTTGGAAGAGGCTGTGCTTCCATCTGTGGCTCCCAGCCACAGGAGAAAGACTGAAGTGCCCAGCCAGTCACTGGGCTCTCATGACCACCCTGACACTGCTGTCCTCCAGCCCCACCCCCATGCCTCTCCAACTCGGTCTGAGGGACATTCTAGTAGCTCTGAGACGCTCTGCAGGCACCATGAGGGGGCGGTCCCTCCTCCACTGCCCCGTCCCGCTCCTCCGCTTTATTCATGTCTCCACGCTCTGGCACATGGTAGGAATGTCACTTTCAGCACTCTTGCATGAACTCGGGTCACAGGGTCCTCTCATTTCTCAGGACTTTGATCTCAGCTGCTGGCGACCGTGTCTGGGTTCATCAGTGTGGCCAGCTGTGGGGGCAGTGGCTGAGGCACCGTGAAGTGCAGGGGCCTCGTGGAGGAGCGCGGAGAGACCCTGGGGGACCCTGAGTGCAGTCCCGATGCTGGCTAGGGCTGAGGCAGGGTGGGTCTTGGTGCAATGACCCCACAGAGGGCACGCGTCTCTCATTAACAGAGAAAGGGAAGAACTTACCGTGACGCCGCAGGAGGGCGTCAACGTGCCGGCGTGGTGGGGAGATGGCAGTCTGAAACCACCGCATCACTCACATTCTACCCTGCTCCCCACGAAGGTTCCCGTGCCCCCACATTGTATGTGGCCTTTATCGTTTGGCTCTGCTGGGAGGTGGAGCTCCCGGGCAGGGTGCTCCCCAGCACCCGGCGGGTGACCATCTCACAGGTCCTGGGATGTGCGCTCCCTGCCTTTGGAGCAAGCTCTACCTAAGTGGCCTCTGGAGCCCTGTCCTTAGGCCATGACCCCAGCTCCCACAGAAGTACCCGTGGTGTGGACAGAATCGCAGCACGGTGAGTGGTGCTTCCGTGTGGACCCCGAGGTCAGCTGAGCCATGCTAATGCACTGCAGTGCTGCGTCCAGCTCTGGATTGCTGTCTTGTGGGGCAGCACGGTGTGGACAGCAGGAAGCCCTGGGAGAGCCGCAGAGCAGCGCAGGGAGGTGCCGGGAGGACTTCCTGAGCCCAGCTTTTGCTCAGAGCTTGTCTGAGAAGCCCAGTGAGGACCGCTTTGGCTCTCCTGTGGGCCCAGGGCAGCGGAACAACAAGGGGCCACCCGCACATGGGCAGAGCCAGTGCTGGTGCCCTGCAGCCCTCCCCATCCCGCAGCTGCTGCCCCATGTGACCCAATGTCACCACCCCAGGCCAGTGAAGGATGGACACAGGGCTGTACATGGTCTGGCCAGCAGGGGTCATCCTTCCTGAGAGAAGGACACTACACTGGCAGAGGCCACCCCCCCATATCTGTTGGGCTGAGCTTGGCATGGTCACTCAGCAGCAGTGTCACGGATGTGCAAACAAGCTCGGCCTGGAAGGAAATGCCACCTATCCCCTTGGCATCACTGCCGGGAGCACCGATGGCCAGGCCGAGCGGCGGTGACGGTGCGACAGCCACAGGGCTGAAGATGAGTACTCTCTGCCTTCGAAGGAAGTGCATGCGAGGACGCTGCAGTGAAAGCGTGTTCACTCAGTAAAGATCAAGATGTGTCTTCACACTGGGCTGTGAGGCTGCAGGAGATGGGTCGGCGGCGAGGAGGTCTGCCCCATGTGCCCCTCACGGTCCGGCACATGGAGGCTGGCATGCCTCGGCCTCCCCGGCCAGGCCTCTGCCCAGCCGTCCTGCAGGTGTGCTGTGGTGGTGGGCACGAGGGGCCCGCATGGGCCCGGGCACAGAGCTGTGTGCCCTGATGGCTCCAGCTCTCACTCCCCTGCCCCTGCCAAGCTGCTGACCTAAGGACGTTAGAGTGCAGTTTCTTCGTCCGAAAGGAGGCCCTTCCCAGGACCCGCCAGGGCTCCAGGAGTGTGAAGTGATTAAGGGTCAGTGGAGTCCTCGTCACTGCTGCGGATTTTGTCACTCCTGGCTGGGCTCTCTCCCCCAGGGCTTAGACAGCTCAGCCCCTGGAAGACACCCCACACCTCGATTCTGCCCAGGGATTCATTCCTGGCTCCTCCCACGGATGGGGAGCCTGAGTCCGTGGGTTTCCCTGTGGCCCGCTTCATCAGGGCCTCTGCTCTGCCCCCGATGGCCACGGCTGGGCCTCCTCACTGCACCCCGCATCTGTGCCCCGTGTGTCCCCACGTGCACAGAGACCAAGTCCTGTGCCACAGCCCCCTGCGTAATTACAAACTCCAGAGCTCACACCAATGTGGTCGTTGTCTCAGGGTCCAGGAGGTCCCTGCCCTGAAGCAATGGCCGCTCACATTCGAGGCAGCAGTTGTTTCTGCGTGGAGAGTCTCTGGGGACTGAGGTGCGTGGTGACTCATCTCTGTCCTCCCTCCGCCCCATCCTGTCCTCTGTGCAGGGAGCTCCTTAGAAACAGTGGCCTTGGGGGCTTCCCGAGAGAGGGCAGCCGAGGTGGCACCGGAGGGAGGTGGCTTCCGAGAAGCCCACACAGCTGGCTCTGCCTTGAGGGTGGGTAGTTCTCGATAGACTTGGCAATGCCACTTGCCACTCTCAGCACACACGCCCAGACTGTCAAGGCCGATGCTGCCCCAGAGACCGGCTGTGACTCAGATGCTGTCCCGAGACTACGAAGGGACAGACAGGTGCCCGATTAGCTGAGGAGAGACCAAGCGGTGAAAGCCCCCTGAGAGTGTTAGGACCCCTTGTTGGATGAGAACTCAATGGAGAGTTTCCAGCAGGAGTGGAGGGTCACACTGTCTGACCTCTGGGGTAGGAAGGAGAGGCCAAGCTGTCCTGGTGTCTTCGGGCTTCTCTATCAGGTGTCAGAGCCTGGGGCTCACCAAGCAGAGGAGTGGGTTCTCACAGTTCAGGAGCATGCGGGCTGAGACCAGGGTGCTGGCGTAGCTGGGTTTCAGTGCGGGCTCTGCTCTCTGTACCCTCACAGGGCGGGAGTGGTACCGCACAGCACTAATCCATTCACGAGGACTCTGCCTTAATGACCTCTATCCCCCAGGGGCCCCGCTTCCAAGTGTCCTCCTCCTGGGGACTAGGTTTCAGCACATGAATTGAGCAGGGGAAACAAGCATGCAGACCAGAGCACATGGTGCAAGTGTTTGGGTGGGTGAGAGGAAGGTGGGTGGGCAGATGGGTAGGTGGGTAGATGAGCTGACTGATAGATTAATGGTGGATGACTGAATAGAGGGGTGGGTGGTGGATGGTCTAGATGGTTGAGTAGATGCATGGAGATGGATGGTTGAATGGCTGGACGGTGGTGGATAAATGGATGGATGGTGAATCGTGGAATAGATGGACAGATGGCGGATGGGTGGATAGGTAGATGGACGAATGGTGGATGTTTGAATAGATGCACGGATGGGTAGATGGATGGCTGAATAGATGGATGGGTGGTGGATGGTTGAATAGCTGCACGGGTGGATATTTGGATAATTGCATGGGTGGATAGATGGTGGATGGTTAAATAGATGCACTGATGGGTAGATGGGTGGATGGACAGTTGAGTAGATGGATGGGTGGTGGATGGTTGAATAGTTGCACGGGTGGATATTTGGATAATTGAATGGGTGAATAGATGGTGGATGGTTGAATAGATGCACGGATGGGTAGATGGGTGGATGGACAGTTGAGTAGATGGTTGAGTGGTAGATGGTTGAATAGTTGCACGGGTGGATATTTGGATAATTGCATGGGTGGATAGATGGTGGATGGTTGAATAGATGCACGGATGGGTAGATGGGTGGATGGACAGTTGAGTAGATGGATGGGTGGTGGATGGTTGAATGGATGAATGGTGGGTAGATGGATGGGTGGTAGGGCAAATGGTTGGATGGCTGGAGGACGGTATTTCCCATATCTCACTAGCCTAGCAATGAACTCGCCTGTGAACCTGGGTAGGTTTAAGTACTAGGACAGGACTGGCTTCTCCAAGGAGGTAAATGTAGTTCTCAGCTCCGTGCCCTTTCACTGTGGCTAGTGTTGACCCCTGAGCAAATGGCCTTTGGTTTGTAGGGAGGTCCACACCTGGGATCGTGGCCACAATCCATGGCATCTCGCTGGCCCCAGATGACCTCTAAGTAGAGGAATGTTGCCATCTGAGGGGAGGGAGGTGCAGCTCCCCCACATGCCGAAGGCTGATGTTCCCAGGCTGCCTCACACACATGGGTGCCCCTCTAGCAGGGAGCCCACGGAGCCTTCTGGAAGCAAGCTGGAGACGGTTCCTTTCTATGCATTACGATGAGAAACGTCTGCCTCTCATCTTCCCTCTTAAATAGCGTCTGTCAAGTCACAGGAATTTCCCCAGGAAAAATGATAGGAGTGTGTTTGTTTTTCCCCTTCACTTACATATGTAAATCCTAATGAAATGATGACACAGGCAGTGCGTGACAACTGGGGGTCGGTTTTTCCTCAGTCTGATTTGATTACCCAAACTTGGAGGGCTTTGCAGGGGTGCAGTGCACTGCCTGAATCGCAGAGCGGGGCCTGCCGTGCTCAGTGCCGCTGGGGACAGCGCTGGTCCGCTGACAGATCACTCTAATCAGAGCCATCTTGAAAATTAATACTTCCTACTGTAACTATTTAAAGGAAAAATAATTATCGAGACTGTTCTCACTAAATTATGCTGTCTAGAAGTTGTAGAAAGGAATTTTTATCTAATTCTAAGACGTAATTTGGGCTTTGCAGATTTTTCTTTTTTGAAGTGATTAAAAGACCCGCGTTGAGTTGCAGGAACTGGGGAAGGCCTTGTTTTCTAAATCCTTGGATGGTGCTGGCCTTGTGAAGCCCAAGGCGCTGGCCTGGTGCAGACCCTGCACCCTGAACACCAGGTCTCCAGCCACTACACCCCGTGCTGCTCTGAGGGTCTCCTGGCTGGGCAGCGGTCTTGGCGCTGAGGACTGAGCAGACTCCCGACTCGCCAGGCCGTGGGCAGCTGTCCATGCTGACTGAGGGGCAGCCTTGCCGACGGGCCACAGCTGGGCTGCGAGCGGCAGGCGGTGTGTGTCTTCCCGGCCTCCTCGCCCGCATCCCTGTGGGGCGTGGGGCTTCCGGAAGTTCCCAGCTGCAAACGTGCAAGACGGCCAGAGCAGTTCGGGGTGCAGGCTTGGGAGACACGAAACTTCGCCCTCGGCAGGCCCTATCCAGGGTGAGGTGGTGGGCGCGCAGACCCTAGCGCACAAAGCACTGGCCTGACCTGCCCAGAGACGGCACCTCGCACTCCGCTCGGAGTGCCCCGGAAGGCCACTCTCACCTGCCCGCTCCTAGGATCCCAGGGTCTAGGGGACTTGGTGGACCCATGACTTGTGACACAGACGTGTTCACACACGGGCTCGCTAGGGCCTGGAATGCTGGGAAGGGTGCCAAGCCCCTGGCAGGTCCCTGAGCTGCGTGATGTCATTCAGCGTGCTCGACTGTGGAGCCCAGTCCCCTTGCTGCCCAGAGGCCCAGCCCCCACCTGCTCCCTCAGCTCCCAGCGGGTGGGGACAACTAGTCTCACCTTGGGGCTGCCCCAGCCTTCTGCACCTTCTCTGTCCATTGTTCTGAGTCTCAGAGCCCATCCAGGCGCCCCGCCGGGCCACTGGCAAGGACTCCCCCCGCGCCCAGCAGGTCCCTCCAGGAGCTGGGATGGTGTATGTTTTTGGACAGGTGTGCTCAGAACACTGGCCCCCGAGGACGTCAAATGTGCAGCCTCGGGGACTGGCAGTGGCCTCTCTGCCCAGCAGGTGGGCGAGGCAGGTCAGGTCTGGAGACTGAGCCGACTCTGCATCCTCTGGCCCCGACAGGTCACTCCAGGCCCCGAGGGAGGGCTCCTCGCCCTGGAGCCGGCTTCCCTGTGTGCAGGATACTGAGGCGCTGCAGGAATCGCTGTCGGCTTTTCCCTGGGCGCGAGGACTGGGAGCCAGAGGCCGAGCCTGTCCCTCCCTGGCTACTGGGGCTGGAGGAACGCAGGAGACCCAAGCAGCACAGGAAGACACAGCCAGGCCTGGTGGGTGCGGAGCAGCCCAGTCCTCTGAGAACCCCCCACCGGTGGGCAGGGCCGACTGAGGGACCCTCTGCTGGCTCAGGTCCAGCTGTTTGGCCCCCTCCCTGAACCCCTCCATGTCTGTCACACGGATTGGCTTCCAGCTGTTTTCCGAGGTCTGTGGGTGGGCGAGGGGCTTGGCCTGCCAAAGTGGAGGTGGATGCCAGTGCGTGACCAGTTTGGTATTCGGGCACTGTTATCACCCCGTCTTTACTTACGGTGGAGGTAACAACCCAACAAGGCCTGCAGAGCAAGAAGGCAGAGAAGTAGCTGCACAGGGGCCCTAAGCCCGAGTGCGCTGCGGAGGCCGTGGGCACGTCTACAAGCCAGGCCCAGGAGCAGAGTGGGTCGGCCCGGAGAAGAGGCTGTGTTGGGAGCAGGCCCCGCCGAGGCCTGCAGGTGACCAGGCACGCTGGCCCCCGCAGTGGAGCAGGGCCCCAGCGGCCCACACAGGGGTGCAGGTGCAGCCCGCTGAAGTGCAGGGACAGGACAGAGCTGGAGGGAGGGGTGCGGTGGGGGCAGGGGCGGGGCGTACTCAGAGAACCTTCCTCGCCTTGGCAGGGGTGCTGCCCGGGGCGGGCAAGCACAGCGCCACCTTCTCTGGACCACTGCGCTCTCTGTGCATGGCACTCGGGGCCACGGCACCCTGAAGGTCCATGCAGAAGGGGGCTCTGCCCTGGCAGTGCTGAGGAGGGCCCCGGGCGGCTGGTGCAGTCCCCGGGGGTGGTGAGGTTCCCCCTCCCTGAGGGCAGGGCTCTGGACCTGCAGCTGCCGGGGACTAGGGCCTCTTTTCAGCACCCCAGAAACAGGGAGAGCGTGTTCAGACCCCGCAGCGCCCCCTGTTCATTCTGGGAGCCCCACTCATGGGGTCAACAGAGATGGCACCCGGGGGAGGATAAGCTGACACCAGACGCCCTGGGGCAGAGTCCTGCAGAGGTCCCATCCCACCACGTCGTAGGGCTTGAACACTGCGTGCCTCAGAGGCCCCAGCTCACGCCGCCCTGAGCCACAGGACTGGGGGCAGCGATCTGGGAGAGGCAGGGGCCCTGGGTTCTCACCCCTGGAGGCCCTCCCTTCCCCAGCACCTCCGGAGCCCCGCAGAGGGGACAGCGGAGGGGACTCAGGGCAGCCTGCAGCCACCACCTTCCTCGGCTGTCAGGAGCAATCAAGGCTGTGGAGACAGTCCCAGGCAACGACAGGAAGCATGTCTCTGCTCAGCATTTGGTTTACATCTGAAAGAGCAGTGGGGGCCCGCCGGGCCAGGCGGGGCTGAGGGCAGCAAACGCCCTCTGTGCTGGGCGAGTGGTGCTGGCGGGCATGTCCCAAACCGGGGGCGCAGACATGCACTGAGAACGAGCAGCTGAGACCCAGGGGCCCCTGAACACGTACAGCAGGTGTGTGTGTAACAGGCACAGGGAGAGATCCTGCTATGGGTCGTCATGCCTTCTGTACAGATGTGTGTAAGTGGCTCACACCAAGGCCCAGAGCCTGCGTGTGTGTGTACTCGAGTGCGTGTCCAATCGAAGGGTGTTCCTGTGTGTGCTGAGAGGAGTGTGTCTCTGTACGTATCTGTCTACCCCTGTGCCGTGTATATCTGCGTGTGTGTCAGTGTTAACCTGTGTCACGTGGATCAGTCTGTGTGTCTGTGCACCCCTGTGTCATGCATGAGCTGAGAAGTGTGTGTGTCTGTGCATCCCTGTGTCGGGCCTGAGAGGATTGTGTGTGTGTGTGTGTGCACCCGTGTCATGTGTGGTGAGAAGGTGTGTGTGTGTGTGTGTGTGTGCATCCCTGTCGTGTGTGCTGTAAGGATGTGTGTGTGTGTGTGTGTGTATCCCTGTCGTGTGTGCTGTAAGGATGTGTGTGTGTGTGGCCGCTTGTGTCTGTGCACTCCTGTGTCGTGTGTATTGAGGAGTGTGTGTGCACCTCTGCACGTGCACGTCTGTGTGTGCGTGTCCATACCCGTTTTGTAAGAGGACTCGGCTGTGGCCTAGCTGTGTAGATCAGGCTGCGGGACGGGACGAAGCGGGTCCTGTACGTTGGGTGTAAGTGCTGATGCCCGCCCTGCTCATGGTCTCGGCTGGCCGAGCCCTCTGTCCGCAGGAGGGCGAGGGTCCTCGGTGTTGGCCCGGACAGTGGCCGCCCATCGAAGGAGGACGAAGGTCACCGTGCTGCTGTCCGCCCTCCCCGGAACCCCGTTTGTCTGGGTGTCGTTGTGCAGCTGTGGGGTCGTGAGTGGGTCCGTGTTACTGGGAATGGGGAGTCCACTGCTCCGAGACTGTGGGGTGTGAGCATCTCGGCCTGAGTGTTGTCCCGGGAGTGGCTCCGCGCCCCTGGCCGGTCAGTGTCTGGTCTCTGTCCCTCTGTCCGGACTCATGCTTGTGCATGCTCACGGTGCCCTCTGGGTCTCTGCTGGCTCTTCTTGGCTGCCTGCTCCCCGGGTTTGGGGTGGCAGAGCGTGCCCGGACTGCACGGGCAGGAGGGAGTCTGAGCCACCGCCTCCTTCCCGAAGATCAGCCGAAGCTGGCTGGGGTCAGAGCAGCAAGGGGCGGGTCGTGCATGTCCCAATTCCCGGCAAGGGGCTGTGGAGCTGGCCTCAGTTCTCATGTCACCGGCTGCGCAGTTCCTGGAATGGAGGCTTCACGCAGCCACGCCGCCCGACTCGGTCACTCCACAGGCCCGGCCACAAGCAGCACACCCAAGGTACCCCGCGGGCCCCTGGCCCCGAGGACTGCTTGAACTGAGACCTAGTCAGACCCTCCACCCTCGTGCTCGGGGCCCTGATCAATGGAGCTGAGGGGGCAGTAGCCGGGCGCCCGCTCCCCAAGGGCGGGAGGGGAAGGAGCCTCTCGGCCCACTCCTGGACGGGTGCGGCTCTGCGCTCCCCAGCACCTGAGTACCATGGCCAGGTGAGGCAGGTGCCTTCCCACCCCCGACCCTCAGTCCCTCCTGCCCGCCTTCCCTCGGCACCTTTCCTGGGTCCTGCCCAGGGCAGTAGGAAGGCCTGGGGCCTGTGGTGCCAGCGCCCACCTCGTCCTGGGCTGCTGGGGCCCAGAGTAAGTGGGGTGGTACTGCGGGCACCGCAGAGGGTGGGGCTAAGCGGGGCCCTGGTAAGCGGTGTCAGAGGCCCTGCAGCTAATGCCTGGGGTCCACCCCCACCCAGCCCTTGTGCTGTCCCAGCTTCCCCGGCCAGGAAGCGAGGAGGGGGCTCGCAGCCCGGGTGCGTGTGTGTTCAGAGCTCTGCACGGCTGTGGCACCCTACAGGCCAGCGTGGCTGAGCAGAGGCCCCGAGTGGACCTGAAGCTCCCGACCCAGGAGACCTGAGGACTCGCCTCGCCCTCTAGTGACCCAGCAGTTCCTCCAGTCCACCCTGCAAGGTGCCCGACTTCTCCAGGCCTCAGCACACTGACTTCTCGCTGGGCTCTCCCTTGAGAGCGGGTGGGGAGGGGTCTGAGTGCCTCGTAGCAGGGGCTTGCAGTGTCAGGCCCTCCACCTGTCCCTCCTGAGTGCACCACATTCGGGCACGTCCGTCGGGGGAGCCCGGTCACAGCTCCGGGTGGTCCTCGGGAGACCCGGAGCTCCTGCTGCTGGTCCCGCCTGGTCCCGCCTGGTCCCGGCTGGTGCCGGCTGGCACTGGCTGGTTCTAGCTCTCAGCACGCTTCCACTTCCCAAGGGCAGGAAACAGCATTCCGTCCCCCCGGCCCAGAGAGCCTGTGGCCCTGCTGGCCTGCACTCCCCATGGCCCCTGCCCTCACAGAGCTGGCCCTGGCCCAGGCCCGTCCTCGCCTGCCCACCTGCTTTCCGCAGTGCGTGGGAACCACCTGCCCCTCCACTGGGCCTGCCCCTGCACGGGCTCTGGGACCAGGAAGTGCTGCCCAGGCTCAGGTCTGGACCACGCTCGCCGGTGGCCAGACCGGTAAGCCAGTGCCTCTCTCTGGAGCCTTGGTTGGTGGTCAGCCATAGGACATGTCACCTGTGCCACCGCCCTGAGCTACACACGGCCCGCGCCCTCAGAGCAGGAGCTGGGGAAGGGCCCCCTGAGACATGCCAGCGCAGTGGCCCATGAAGAGTGTGCTGTGGCCCCCGCGCCTGCTGTGAGCGCTCCCAGGTCTCTGAGGGGTCACAGGCGCAAGACAGTCAGCTTCCCGAGGCATGAGCCTGCTCAGCCCACAGCCCGGTGTCCCCGGTCCTCCCAGAGCCCCCAGACTTCAGCAGCTGAGTCCTCCTGTCCAAGGTCCAACAGGCCAGGTGGTGTGGGGACCCCGGCAGGCAGCTTGGTTGGGGGCCTGTGGGAGGAAGGGCCTTGCAGCATGGGAGGGCGAAGGGAGCCGAGGGCAGGGGAGGATTGCCGAGGATTCGGGCCCCAAAGATCGGCTCAGCGCGGCATGGCGAGGGTCCGCAGCAGGTCCTGGGCGCTCACCTCCACGCCAGCCTGTCCGCCTCTGGCCAGGCTGGGGGAGGCTGAGAGTGGGGCTGCGTCCTACGGCTGTGCAGGCACTTCTGCTCGGGAAGCGCCTCGGCTGACGGGGCACTCGGAGTGGAGATGGGGTTCAGCCGGCGTCCCGGCTCGGCCCGTCCTCCAGAGCGGCTGAGGGCAGTGGGGCTGGGCTCGCCATCACACGTGCATGCGAGGCACCTCCTGCTGCTTTGTGCCGAGGGGATGCCCTGCAGGGGCCGGGTCCCTCCAAGTGCAGCCAGACTCAGACCTTATCCGTGCCAGCAGCGCGGGCAGCTTGGGGACAGCCGCTTCCACCGGGGCAGATGGAAGAGAACTCAGATGGGCCACAGGGACCGGGCTGGGCCCAGGGCTTCCTGAGAGAGGGGCTGGGATGGCATGTAGGTGCCGGGCTGCGGGACGGCGAGGGATGGGGGTGCCGGTGGTAGAGAGGACAGGGACGGTGGGGGGTGGCAGTGGTGGTGAGGGTGGGGACAGTGGTGGGGTGGCAGTGGTGGTGAGGGCGGGGATGGTGGGAGGTGGCAGTGGTGGTGAGGTGGCGAGGTAGTGGTGGTGACACAGTGATGGGTCTGAGGCCAAGCGACGGTGCTGAGGAGGGTGATGGTGGAGATGTGTGATCTGACAGGCGTGCAGATGGCGGAGACAGAGGTGATGGTGACGAGGTGACGGCAGAGAGGTGTCGGGTGGTGTCCTGGCTGTGCTGAGCGCTGGGGAAAAGCCCACTGAGGGGCAGCGAGCCCCGACCCGGGAAGGCGCCGTCAGAGGTGCCCTGGGCAGAGGCCTGCCTGGAGCGGAGCACTGAGGGTGGCAGGGGAGTGACCAACCACTTGGGCAGTTCCCCCAGACGACGCCCGGGTTCACGACACACAGCAGTCCGGCCAGGCCTGGAGGCGGAGGCAGTGCAGGGCCCTCGCCTTGGCCGGGTTGGGGCCCTGAGGCCTCAGGCCCAGGCGGAGCCTCCCGAGACTCAGCCCTGCTCGGCTACACCCTGCGTGGCATGAGCCTCACGCCGAGGACCCGCTGGGAACAGGGAGGAAGCCGCTCCCTCAGGCCTCGCCTCCATGTCCGCCTGCGTCCGATTCCTCCTGCGGCTGCCGGTGCTGGAGGCCATTCCTCAGTCAGCCACTGAGCTGCCACGTCCTGCTCACCTCTGCCGTGCCCGCAGGGGAGAGGTGGGAGCCACAGGACCGGGTCCGAGGGACATGCTGCTCCCACTTCGTGCTGGGGTCCGGGTTCCTGTGTGGGCTGGGACCCGGCAGCATGACTGCAGAGGAGTCTTCCAGGACACTGAGGCCACCTTGGCTGGGATGGGGCAGGAGCCATCGTGGTGAGCGGGGCCATCCCGGGGAGTGGGGCCATCCTGGGAGTGGGGCCATCGTGGTGAATGGAGCCTTCCTGGGGAGCGGGGCCATCCCGGGGAGTGGGGCCATCCTGGGGAGCGGGGCCATCGTGGTGAGTGGAGCCTTCCTGGGGAGCGGGGCCATCCCAGGGAGCGGGGCCATCCCGGAGAGCGGGGCCACTGGGGAGCGGGGCCATCCCGGGGAGTGGGGCCATCCCGGGGAGCAGGGCCATCCCGGGAGTGGGGCCATCCCGGGGTGCGGGGACATCGTGGTGAGTGGAGCCTTCCTGGGGAGCAGGACCAGCAGGGTGATCGCACACCCGCCCGCCTCATAGGCTTGAACACGGGCACTCACACAGCTGCCTCACAGGAGGTGACGTGTCCCACAAGCCCTGCAGGCCACGTGTGGTGGCTCTCTGTTGCCATGACCACGCATGCTCTTTAGGAGGGGTGGGGGAGAGAGCTGGGCATGAGCACTGTCCACAGCCGTGGCCATGCTGGCCCCGGGAGGGCTGGCTCCTAGTCCCCTTGAGCAAAGGAGAGGGACGGACACCCGTGTGGTGTGACAAGGCCGCCAGGGCGGAGGCGACGATCTCTAAGCTCCACGTGGTCAGGGACCCAGGGACAGCATGTCCCAGCCATGCCGTGGGCACGCCCTCTCAGCTGGCATCAGGGACAGTGGCTCAGCCAGTGACTGTAGGCAGGCCGTCCCCAGGTGTCCCGTCGAGGCTCCACGCAGCCGAGGAGGTGCAGTGCAGGCCAGCGGCGGTGCTGGGGGGTCACGCATGTGGGCCCGCCTGGTCGAGCCCGTCGGGGGAGTCAGAGAGTAGGGCTTCCCTCCCCGTGCCCTCTCGTGAGGCGGCCTCACTCCCCCGTGTGGGACTCCAGGTTGACGCGCATCTTCCGAAAGCCTGAGTGGGTGGGCGCCGGAACAGTGAGGGAGTGCGTGGAGGCTGGCCCGGAGGCCGCTGTGCCGGGGTGGGCGTTCGGCTACTGCGCTCCCGGTTCACAGGACAGACACTGCCGTAGAACCCACAGGGAGCAGCTGCCGCCTGGCCGTGGGCACACGGGTCCTCTTAGACAGGGTGCAGGGTCCCGCCGTGTGTCTGGTGCCCACTGCATGCGTTGGCTCGCCTGCTCCTGTGGGCACCGTCATGGTCCCCAAGAGGTGCTCAGGTGGCTCTTGGAGGGGGCAGGGACCTGTGTCCTTAGCTGGGCAGGCCCCGTCCAGAAGACTCCTTCCCCACACTGCCAGCTGGCCATGGCCTTGGAGTTGCAGACCTGCCCCTGCCAGCTCCCGCTCTGTCTGCACCCTACTGTCCCTCCCGCCAGCGTCCCTGCTGCTGCAGCTTCCCCCACACCCTGCCTCAGTGTGCATGGTGCCTCTGTGGTGCCACCCTCCCGCCTTAGTCAAGAGCACTCGCTCTGGGACCAGCAGCTGGCATAATGGCTACGTAGTCTCGTGTAGTCGACCACGGTTCGAGTCCCGGACCTGGTGGCTTAAACTCAAGCCGGGCACATGTGCGTGCGTGCCCAAGATCCCGAGAGGAGAATGGAGGAGAAGGGATTGCGGCGTGGCCATCCCCTCTGGAAGGTGATTTCTCGCTTTCTGTCTCTCTGTCTTTCTGGTGAGCACATGCGCCCTAGAGCAAACACCTCTCCAAACAAAAGATCACTCGCCCACAGAGTTCAGGGTCACAGGCCACGGCCACGCCTCCATGTGCACTAGCTGGTGGAACGTGCTTCAGTGGTCTGGAGCAGGCAGTCCTGTGGAGCCCGTGGGGCCACCTGAATGGAGGCCCTGCTGGGCAGGTAAGCGAGTGAGCAGAGCTGGGCCTGGGCCTGCTCTCCCCAGGGCGCCATGACTGGCGGGGCTCTGTGGCGTACTGGGGTCACGGGGCCGCTGGGCTGACATCTGCTCTCCGTGTGCTGGATGAAAACTTCCTGAGCTACCCCAAAATGATGAGAGTCTCCGGTGAACGGTTCTCAGGAGCCAGCTCGGCCACGTCAGTGACTCCTGTGCAGTCCTGCTCAGTGGACAGGTGCCCCCGGGCTTCCTCCGCGCCCCTCCCTCCCCTCTGGGCTACTCCTAGGCTGGGGTCGCGCCCTTCCCTTCTCAGCCTGGCTCTATGGTCCTGTCCCAGCTCACTGCAGGTCCAGAAGCCCTGCAACTGTCGCATGCCCCGGGGATGTCCTTCCCCTGCCCTGGAGCTGCCGCAGGGCGGCCAAGGGCGTCCTGAGCCGTGCCCGGGCGACGTGAAGGGGTGAGGTGTGGGCATGAAAGGCCCCTTTGTCCCGGGTCGCGCTGAATCCCCGGCTGCCCAAGCAGGAAGTGCGCCGGCTGGGCTAGCCGAGCTCCTGCAGGCAAACAAGGGCGGTGTGTGCAGCGCTGTGCCGCCGTCCCGCGAGGGCTGGCACTGGCACACCCAGGCCAGGGCACGGGGCGGGCAGGGCCTCTTGTCCATTCATCCAGACACTCCATCGCCTGCTCGTGCACGCGTGTGCATGCGTGCACATCTGGGTGCGTCTGCCTGCACGGGGCAGGGGGGCTCACACATGGTATGGGAGTGTGTGTGCTGCGTGTATGTGCATGTACCTGGAGGGTAGATTGCGCATCTCTATGTGTGCTCGCAGATCCATGGACTTATACACACGTGTGCTCTGCACGTGCCGTGCGGCCAACACCATGGCTGCAAACCAAGCAAGCCCTTGCCTCCACCAGTCTCGGCCCTCGGGACACGCCCTTACCACCCTGCCATCCTGCCCCTGGCCCTGCCATGTGTGCTAGCAAGTCGTCACGTCTCTGGGCTCTTCCCTGTGACGACATGGCCCCAACTCTGCACCCAGCCCCCCAGCTCCTAGAGTGTGTGGGCGGAGAAGACGGGCCAGCAGCCCCGTGCCTGTTCTGGGGTGGATGCAGGGGCGGGCTGCCCTGCCGGAGGCGGGGGAAGCAGTGGACAGGCCTCCTTCCTGCTCTTGGCTCGCAGACAGGAGGGAGGAAGCTTCCGAGGCCCGACAGGTGCTGGCCTCCGCTGAGGGCCTCCCTCAGACAGCCCAGACCCCTCCCCGCCCAGGCCGAGCTTCGCCTGGGCCACCGATTGCATCCTGCTCTCACAGGGCCGGGCCCTGCCTGCGGGACACCTGGCCTCCTGACTGGCAGTCGGTGCAGGATGGAAACACCGCCTTGTTGAGAATGACTAAGACCTTCCTGTGTGGCTAGGCAGAGCGGGCGTTCTGCATGGGGCTGGGCCACTGTGGAGGACGCCACGGCGGACCAGGCGAGCACGCATTGGCGTGATCTGTGCACCAGGCATGCCTCCCTGCGGGGACACCTCCGGGGAGGTTAGTCCACCAGTGTTCTGGCAACTGCAGTTCCAGTTTATGCAAATCGAAAGTCATTTGCGATGGATGTACATGTGCGTGTGTGTGTGTATATGCGTGTGTGTGTATACGTATGTATGTATATACACACACTTATATGCTTTTTGCTTTTTCTTCATAGAGGTTTTTGCCTTAGGGCACATGCGCTCGCTGGAGAGAGAAAGAGACACAGACAGTGAGAGGGAAAACGGGAAATCACCCCCCAGGAGGAATGGCCATGCTGCAATCGCTTCTCCGTTCTCCTCCCAGGATCTTGGGCATGCACACACAGGCAGCTGGCACGAGTTTAAAGCCACCGGGTTTGGGACTCAAACCACAATCAACCACGTGGGGGTCCAGCGAGGTCACTGCTATGCCATCTCCTGCCCTTTGATATATTCTTTTTAAAGAGAAAGAGTGGGCGTGGGGGAGAAAGCTCAGGGGAGAAGGGAACCCAGGAGACGGGGGTGCTGGGGGCCCCTCTGGGTCCGTGGGTTTGAGTGTGTGCCTGCGGCCTTGCATGACTGACGAGACCCTCCCGCCTGCAGGCTGGCAGAGGAGGCCGCAGCTCAGACCAGCTGTCTGCTTCATGGCCAGGGCAGGAGCCCCGAGAGGGACTTGAGGCTGGGGAAGTGGGGAAGCTCCTTATCTGCACAGTGCCTACACCCAAAACCAAGAAGGATCTCGAGCCTCGAGCCCACACCTCATGCCAGTGAGGAGACGCCGAGGGCTTTGAGTGGGCCAGGAGTGAGGACAGGAGACCCGCAAGGCCCACGGCCTGGAGGACAGGACACGCTGTGCACGGACACTGACCCACTTCTATAGCACGGGCTCGCCATTACTCCAGGTCGATGGGGGGACACACAGAAGGGCCTCGTCCTCCCGTGGCTTTGGCCCCACACTTTAAACTTTTCTTTTTGGATGTAAAATCCTGGATTTCCCTCAATTCCAGCTGCGGGTTATAGAGGGATGGCGGCCTGGCAGCAGCAACATGAGCATCAGGGGCCACCGTGGGACATGGGGACACATGGGGGCTGGGTCATCCGAACATGCCCAGCTGCCGGCAGTCTGGCCCGTGACCCCGGCCGCCTGGTAGGCGGGGACCACCAGAGCATGCTGGGACCTGTCGAGGGTGACTTCCGAGAAAGTAAGCTGTCAGTGAGCGGGGCCGTGCCCTGGGCACCAGCACATGCTCCTCCACGCCGAGCTGGAGCACGCGGCGGCGGGGCCTTGCTCCCGGTGGCTCCGTGGCAGAGCAGCGGGTGCCTGTGTGCTACGGGCCTCGCACTGCCGTGCCTCGGGAAGTGCTCACGGTTCTTGCGGCCACACAGCCAGCACGCTCCGACACCCTGAGGTCCCTGCTTCCCAGAGTGGGTGGCGTCGGGAGAAGGCAGGGCCTGCCCAGCCCTCCAGCCGTCAGGTGGGGTGGGCTCCAGGGCAGGAGCACTCACCTGAGGGCAGGGCTCACCTGGGTTCAGACTCTGTGGACTTTTGTGGCGGGCCCCACCTCCCGCCCACCTTCCTTCCGGTCCTGCTCACCCGGCGGTCACACAGGACCTGCCCCCACGGCGGGGCCTTGCCTGTCTGGTGCTGGGCTGGCCTCGGGTCAGCCTGCTGTTTGCAGACGAGACCCAGTAGGCTGGGGCAGCGGCGGCAGTGACACCCATGGTGAATGGGTCCTGTGGGGCGTCAGCCACCCACTTGTGCCGAGCCCCACTCCTGGAACGACCCTGGCTCTCCCGAGCACCCACCTCGGTAACGCCCAGCTGTCCTGACCTGCACCCACCTCTCCCGTTCCCTGGCTCCCGGGTGGGCTCCAGAGCAAGGGCAGAGCGTTTGTCACCCCAGTCTGATGGCCCCTCCTTGCATCAGTGGTGACCAATGGCAGAGCCCCGCTCAGGAGGGGACTGTAACCCGGGTACGCGAGAGGAGGCGCTGCTGTCGGCCAGGCCTCGCTCTCTCCCACCCTTGACCCCAGCAGCCTCAGGAGCCTGGACGTGGACCCACTCAGAATGGACCCAGCATGGGCCTCCCGCCTCCCCGTGCCGGCCTCGCCAGGTCCCAGGCCAGGCCTCAGGCCCTGGGTGGCTCCCACGGAGCCAGGGAGCAGCGGCCGAGTGCTGACCACTGACGCTCTCTCCACAGCTCGGATCATCCGGACGAAGCGGTGGTGTGACATGCTCCCGTGCCTGGAGGGGGAAGGTTGTGACCTGCTGATCAACCGGTCAGGCTGGACGTGCACGCAGCCCGGCGGGCGCATCAAGACCACCACGGTACGTGGTTCTGCTTCCGTGACACTGCGAGGGGGAGTGGCTGCTGACCCCCAGAGCTTCGGGGGCTGGGGGCGCTGCGAAGACTGGAGCCCATCCTGGGGCCACCGGGGCTGGGGCCCGAGGGCCGACATAGCCGCTCCGGCCAGCCCAGGGGTCAGCCTGATACACCAAGCAGCGGGCCGGGGTAGCCTTGTTTCAGGCATGCTCATAACCGAGACTGGGCACAATGCTAGGACCCCCTGAAGATGCGCTTCGGGGACCCTTCAGCAGGGACAGGACGGGGCGGGCGAGGCTCTGCCCCAGCCATGGCGTAGCGGCTGTTCGCACCAGGGCCCCGGCAGGCACCTAGCCCGGGTCACTGCGCGGGCCTGGGTGAAGCAGGGCAGAATCTCAGCAGACCCGCTGAGGTTCCTTCTCTGAATTCCTCACTGCACCCTGGGCACTGCAGGCCGTTCTGGAGATGGCGCAGGCTGGAGGGCCGTGCCCATAGGGTCATGGCACTAGTGCCCTGTGGCCGAGGCCCACTTGGGCAGCTCCGTGTCAGCCTGGCTCTCGCTCATGTGGGCCACGCAGCTGAGGGCAGTGTGGGCTGTATTCCTGCACGAGTCCAGGGTCGCTCAGGGGAACGTGCAGGCAGGCATCCCGGGCTGTGTGGAAGCACCTGGATAGCCCCCGGGGTCCGAGTGTCCTCCGGGATTATGGAGCAGAGAGCCCCAGGCCTCAGCCTGTGAGAACCTGCCCTGACAGTCCAGGGAGAATACGCACGCGCACGGCCCGTCCTGGCAGGCGGTCCCGGAGGCAGACTGGGTGCAGCCAGCCAGGGAGAGCTGCGATCGCCCAGCCTCACGGGCCAGGCACATCTGCTTTGTCTTAGGGTGCTTTTCAGGGCTGCTTGAGCCTAGCCCACCTTGCAGGGTGCCACGGCCGTGGCTGGGGCCTGGAGTGGGTACATGTGCAAGTCTGGCTGTGAGGGAGTCCCACTGTCCAGAGAGGGAGGGTGGCGTCCGCCCTCAGGGAGCCGGTTCCCCTAGGGAGTGGCGTTGCCTGCTGTAGGAGGCAGGGGCCAGTGCACGGCAGGGCTTGGGCGCCCTCCTGTGCCCAGCACACGTCACATTCCTGCTGTCGGGTGCCCAGGGCTGGCACTCCGGGGTGGCAGAAGCTGCCGAGGGGCCGCTCCCTGGTGCCCAGGGACAAGGCAGCCTCTCCTCTTCCCAGTATCTCGAGGCATCCTTTAGAACGGGGGTACGCAGCTGCTAGAACGCCTGGCCTGTGGCGGCCGGTTTCCAGAGCGTTCCTGGGTTCGCTGAGTTCGTGTCCCGGACACCGGAGAATCGGAACTTGGCACCCTGGGCCGTGGCTCAGTCTGGACTCCCTCAGAGGTGGGAAGTTCGCCCTGTGGCTGCCGCACTTCAGCCTAAACTGGTTCCTGTGCGATGGTGCTGTTCTCAGGAATCGGCCCGAGGGACCCGTGGCAGCCTGGCTCCTGACTCACCCTGAGGGCCCTGTTCTCAGACGGGCCCCCCCTCCGGCCAAGGCCCTCCAGGCAGCCCCCATGGGGCCCCCAGCCCCCCTGCGTGCCCAACCTGTGGCAATGGGCACTACCACAGGTCACCTCCGCCATCCCTCCAGGGCAGCTACTCAGGGCCAGGTCCCACCTGAGGGGGTCCTGCAGCCCGTCCCCTCCCAGGGCTGTGTGACGCGGTGACACATCGATCAATTCGTTCACCAAGTTCGGAGACAGGCGGAGGCCCACGTGTCTTCCTGAGCGTCAGGCCGCTGGGGGCCGATGTCCGTCTAGTGGGCTGTCGGCACTGCCAGGAGGGACAGTGGAGCCAAAGGGCTAGGGCGCCTCCCGCCTCCGTGCCGTCTCTGTGCTGAGCGGCAACGCGACAGCGTGCTGGATCTCTGCGGTCAGGACAGCCCGGCTTGGCTGAGAGCGGTTTTGAGCTGGCTCCCAAAGGGCACATTTAGTTCTGGCTGCAGGAGCACACACGGGGCGGCTGGTGTTCCGTGGGGGCGGCACCGTTCTTCCCAGGAACGAGCTTCGTGGAGGCGTGTTGCACTCGCCGTCCGAGTCCCAAGCGCAGGAACCTGGAGGGGTTGTGGGTACGGCTGCTCCCGTGTGTACTGGGTGTCTAATTCCTGGCTGCTCGGTGTCCCAGGACTGCACCAGGTGTGCATGGCCACCCTCCCCCGTTAGACGCAGGAAGGGGTACGCGGCCTGCCCAAGGCCTGCAGCTGGCCAGTGGCACCGGGCTGTCACCTCTCATCCCACCTCTGGCTGCAGCTCTCCGAGGGAAGCGGCAAGCACGTGCACTGGGCTCCCCGTTAGGACAGGGACCCACGCTTCATCTGCAAATCCCCTGAGGTGACGGGGTGTGAAGGGGAGCTGGCACAGCCTGTGCGCTCAGAGCGAGCAGAGAAGACTGAGTTTCGGCCTGGGAGGTGCAAAGCAGCTGGACCTGACGACGCACAGGGCTGACGCCTCACGCCGCGAGCCAGCGCCGAGTCTCAGCCCTGCGCAGGCTCCTCCGAGCACGCCGTGCAGGCGGGGCCGTCAGAAGGCTGCACCGCGCTCCTGGACTGCAGCCCTGCAGCTGCCGGGGCTCCCCAGGAGGGGCTGGGCCTCGGAGACTTGGACCCGGCAGCACCGACAGCCGGGGAACTTGGTGGAGCCCAGGATCAGGTGCATGGAGACCTGTAGGGCAAGGCTGGCTTGGCTCCCAGGGCACCCAGGCAGGACTCAGGGCTTCCTCGTGGGTGAACGTCCAGGGAGTGTCCGGGGACTGCCCTGAGACGGCCCCTCCCTGCTGGCTTCACAGAGCAGGACTTATTCTCCCACTGCGGAAACCGAGGCATCAGGGCCACACTCGCCTGGGGGCTCCACCACGGCAGCCTCCCTGTCCCTGACCCCAGATAGCCCCTTCTCTCTGGGTCAGGGTGTGCTCTCTGCATGAAGAAGCGTGTCGCTGGATTTAAGGGCACCTAAACCCACAGTGATCTCCAGGTCCACAACTGGCTATGTCCGGGAAGACCCCATTTCCAAGTAAGCTCCAATCATGAAGTTCTAACTGCAGCCCATGGATCTGCGGCTGGAGGACGTCCTGCAAAGTCCACCCTCCACCTCCCAGACGTGGGTGTAAAGCCCAGGTCCTGGGGGAGAGAGACCAGGTGAAGCCTTCCGGCAGGAACCGGAACCAGGAATCCAAGGACGCCAGAGGGCAGAGGGAACAGAAGGGAAAGCAGCACAGACGGCCACACGGCCACACAGACGGACACATGGCCACACCAACAGCCACACAGGCCACACCGACAGCCACACCCACACACACATAGCCACACAGACGGGCACATGGCCACACCAACAGATGGGTGGACACACAGCCACACAGATGGACACACAGGTCACACCAACGGCCACACCAACACACACACAGCCACAGGGCCACACCAACAGACAGGTGGACACACGGCCACACAGACGGACACACAGACCACACAGACAGACACCCACAGGCCACACCGACAGCCACACCAACACACACACGGCCACAGGGCCACACCAACAGACAGGTGGACACACAGCCACACAGATGGACACACGGGCCACATTGACAGACGGACGACCACACCGACACACAGACGGGCACACAGCCACACCGCCAGCCGCACGGCCGCACAGACAGATGCACGGCCACACACAGACACACAGGCCATGCCAAGCAAGTCCCCCTGGGGACGGGGCAGTGTCCAGGACACTGAGTAGGGACAGGAAACTCCTGTGGGAGGTGACGTCCCTCCTCCGGCTCCCAGGTGGCCTGAACAACTCACTTGCTCAGGGGAACGGTGTGGCTGTGACCTGCTAGGGGGCCCAGAAAGCATCTGGCCGGCCCCTGAGCCCCACGGAGGAGTCTGATCGCCCAAGGCTTAGACTACGTGCTGGGGAGAGAGGGCGCCCAAGGACTAGCGAGAGGAGAGGGCCAGTCACCCCACCCGCTGCGCCCCAGCTGGCCAGGTTACCTGAGCCAGGACAGCCTTCACCCAGGTCTGGGCTGGTCACTGCTGTGCTGACACCCGCTGTGGACGCTGTCCATTACCTGGGGGGAGGTAGGTGGGTGAGAGTGGGAAGGCCATTCGGAGGAGCCCGAAGACACAAAGCACTATTGGAAATTACACGTATGTGCTTGCGTGTCTACACCCAACGGTATGAGTGTACATGTTTGCAACGGCAAGACTTGTTAACTAGGACACGTAGACTGTTTGGAACATAAATTCAGGATGTCTGTCAGAAAGAGTGTAGAATTTTGCATGAGAAGTGGGAAGTAGAACCAGGTGTGACAGTGGTAGGAAAGGCTGCGTCCCATCTGGCCGACTGCGCAGTTCAAGCCCCAGCCTTGGCAGATGGGATAACATGCCGGGAGCATGTGCGTGCATGCCCAAAATCCTGAAAGGAGAACTGGAGAAGGATTGCAGCATGTCATCCCCGGTGGGGTGGTGGGCTGCTTTCTCTCTCTCTGTCTGTCTCTCTGTCTGGCAAATGTACACTCCCTGTAGCACATTTTAAAAAGAGAAAGGAAGAAATGGAAATAGAAATTATAAAGTAGATCAGAAAGTCAATTCTGGAGGTCCAAAGAATATATGATCCAAAAATAGCAATGAATGGAGGAGGAGGAACTGTCAAAGCAGTGTTCTCTACGGCCGGCCCCGGGACGCGAAGCTGAGGACTTCCTGTGAAGGCACGTGCCCCGCGCCCAGGGGAGGAGCGAGCAGTGGGCCTGGAAGACATCCATGTGAATTCTCAGGCCGCCAGAGATGGAGAAAAATAAACGCTTACAGGGAAGAGTAGGCCACACAGGAAGACGCGGGTATCAGAGCTGGTTCTCGGCGGGGCCACACGGGACCAACAGCCAGCACCTCCCGATGTCCCGGGCGCCTGGCCGGCCGTAAGGGCAGAGGGAGAGGCTTCAGCTGGAGGCCTTGCCGTGGACTCAGCACCCGTCCTCGGGACACGGTGGAAGTGTCGCATGGAGGGGGACATGGGTCTGGGGGCTGATGCGCACCGCGAGGGAGAGCCCCACGGTGCTGTCGTAGCGGGTCTGTGAGCGCCGCAGAGAACGGAGCTGGGGTGCACACCTGATGCTTTCCAGAAAACAGGAAAGACGAGGGCCTGGGGACGTCCAGGGACGGTGGCTGCTCCGGCAGGCCCCAGCGCAGCCCCACCTGCCTCGCTCCACACACGCCCAAGGCCCTGCTGCCTGCAGAGCACTGTGCTTGCCGTGGAGAGGTGCTTCCGGGTGGACGGCCTTGTCCCCGGGAGCCACACTGGGGCCAGCTCCTGCGGGGGATGGCCGCACTGCATTACCTCGTCCTGGAAAGCGCCTGGCACCTTCCGTTTGTTGGGCTGGTGTGGAACGTATGGCTTTTGGTGTCTGAAATCATTTTCCCAGATTTCCTCCAGAGCTCTAGTTCGAGTCTGAAGCAAGAGAGTTATAAGAAATAAGCGAACAACAATGGGGAGGGAGGGACCACAGGAAAAATTTTAAAGTCCACACAGGGTTGTCCTGCAGCCCAGCAAACAACAGCCTGGCTTCATGGGAGGTCAGGGGGCCGGGGTGCCATCCTGAGCATGGCAGGGCCGCGGGGGCCACACGGAGGCTGCCGGGGTCCATCCTGAGCGTGGCCGGGCCGTGGAGAGACTTCGTGTGGGAGCGACATGGAGCCCTCACAAGCAGGGCTAGGGCTGAGGAGTGCATGTCCCCTGCACGGCTGTGGACAGAGGTCATGCCTGTGGAGGGTCCTGGCAGGGTCTGCAACATACTCGACAGGACGCGGTGGCTGAGATGAGACAGATGCGAGCAGAGTGTCAGGGTGGACCCACAGGCTCCTGGACTGATTTCTTACAGGGACAACCGTGGCCCGTCCCAGCCCCCACCCACAGGCACTGACCCCCGTGGCACGGGCCACCGCGCAGAGCCAGGGCTCACCGAGGGTGAGAGAGGCTGGCGTGGCTGAGCTGCCGTGGGGAGTGCTTGGAGGACGCTGAGTGGACAGTGGTCGCAGAGGGCCCGAGAGGTGTCCTGTCTCAGCCAGCTCAGCCCTCACCGGAGGCTGGAGTCCCGGCCCTCCGCAGGCTCCCTCCCAGCTGCAGGAGGTCGCCCAGGAATCCACCCGCCTTCCTGGGGCTGGGGCTTCTGGAGTGACAAGCAGCTGTGTTCCCCTCCGACCTACTCTTACGTTCCCGTGCAATCCCACGGCCACGTTGGCTTCAGGGAACACCCTTGGCCACTTTCCTGCCCAGGGCCGTAAGATCCTCCCTGCATAGGACTTTAGGGACACCGAGTCAGCCTATCACTTCCTTCTGTCACCTGTCGGGGCACGACCCAGGATGGCCCTTGCTTGCCCTCCCCTCCATTGTCAGCTGCCCCTGTCTGTCCCACGGCGTGTCCTAGGCACTCCCCGTGGCCTGGTCGAGCCAGCTGGCCCCCACCCAGAACTGGGAGCTGCAGCTCTGTCCTTGGGGAGGAGGAGACTCCCCTTGGTTCCTTCATGGGCCCAAAGCCAGGGGGTGCTCCTGCCACCCACCTGGGCCATGCAGCCAGAGGGTGCCCTCCTGCCACTGCTCCAGGACAGGTGCACTCACCGCAGGCAGCTCGGGTTTCCTGCCCGGGTGCCAGCTGCTGCTCACCGCTCGCCTGAGCCCCATCGAAGCACAGCGCCGTTGGTCGGGCAGAGGCCACTCTCACACCCACCCCCGGCCCTTCCTCTCTCCAGGTCTGGCAGGGCCTGCTGAGACACCCACCATCCTGCAGGCAGGGTCCCCACCTGCTCACCCCAGGGCTCCCAACCCAGCACGCCTCCTGGCTGCCTCTCCTGCACATGTGAGTCTCGGGTTCCCGACACACAGGACCAGCCTGGGCCTGGGGCCCGAGGGCACAGTGCTTGCTGGGGAGACACCTACCACTCAGTGGCAGCAGAGGACAAACGTAGGTTCCAGGTGGCCCAGTGACCAGCAGGGCGGGCCATCTCATATCCCACCTCTCATAGGGACCTGGGACGCAGTGAGGACGCCCCTCCCTCAGGCCCGGGGCCGTCAGGCCTCCAAGTGCCAGACAGGCCTGCGGCTGTCCTGTCTGCACGGTCAGAGGACCAGCAGGCACCCGGCTCGCGCTGCAGAGATCTCTACTCGAGCCCGAGGAGGAGGGCAGGACGTGAAGGCCACGGACGCCCTGACGTGTGGTCTGTGCTCAGCAAGCCCCACCACGGCGTGGGTGGGAGTTCGGCGCTTGAGGGGCCTGTCTTGGCCTGAGCGCAGAGGGGGACGGAATTGGGTGCTGGTGGGCAGATGGGACCTTCACCTGGAAACTTTCCACATGAGGACGGGGCAGGGGTGTCCTTGGTGCATTCATGGACCCTTCCCGGAAGCGCCCATGGTGCCAGGCTCCCTGTACCTACCCTGGGACCCCCCTCCCCTGGGACTAAGGCACGGTGGACCCTGCAAGGAGGCTGCAGGACATTCCTTGGGACTAGCATGCTCTGCGGTGGGACATGGGACTGCAGCTTCTGTCAGCTGGGCCGGGACTGAGAGGTCCCCCTGCAGGTGGGACGTGGGACCGCAGCTTCTGTCAGCTGGGCCGGGACTGAGAGGTCCCCCTGCAGGTGGGACGTGGGACTACAGCTTCTGTCAGCTGGGCCGGGACTCAGAGGTCCCCCTGCAGGTGGGACGTGGGACCGCAGCTTCTGTCAGCTGGGCCGGGCTGAGAGGTCTCGACCCTTCCCAAGCTTGATTATGTGGTGTTTCCAGGGATCCTGACAGAGTCAGATGGTGGCGACTGTGGCTCTAGCCTGCCTGCCCCACCCCTATCTGAGCTGCCCTGGAGGGCAGGGCAGGGCCCCTGAGCTCAGGCAAAGGCCACAGCAGCTGCCCACCGGAGAGAGCAGCCAGTGGGCCTGGGCTGGAGAACCCCCGCCTCTCACCACCCACAAGAGCGGAGATGGTGGAGTGTTCTAGAACATGATGTTCTGCTCTTCCCTAACACGGGGAGTCGAGAAGCTAGGCCCTAGACCTAGGGAACATCCCACAGGACAAAAAAGGCTTAGGGATAGAAGAACAGGTGGGTGAGGGTGCCTGGCTAGGGTAACCTGAGCTGCCCCGACCTCAGCTCCGTGGACCCGGTGGGAACTCTGAGCGCTCTGACTCTCGGCCGTCCCTGACCCTCTGCGTCACCGCCGTCCATTGCCACGTGACCACTGGGCAGTGTAATGGGCTCCGTGTAAACAAAAGCGTACGGCAGCGGGGGAGCACGGACGGGCGTATGGCAGCGGGGGAGCACAGGCGTTACGGGGGGGCACAGACGCTTGCGGCAGTGGGGGAGCATGGACCCGCATACGGCAGTGGGGGAGCACGGGTGCGTACGGCAGCAGGGGAGCACGGGCGCGTACGGCAGCGGGGGAGCATGGGCGCGTACGGCAGGAGAGCACAGTCCCGCGTACGGCAGGGGAGCCATGGCAGGCTTCGCTTTCTCGGCGGAGGTGAGCGTGGGAACACGAGAATTGACTTGCCCACTTTAGCTCTGGGGCGCTCTCGGCCGATTTCGGAGCCGAGACACCGTGGCTGGGCTGCACTCTCGCCTCCCCAGCTGCGCTCCTCCAGGCGTTTTAGATATGCATTGTGGGAGTGAGACAAGGAGGCTCGGCGGTGGAGAGGGGTGGGCAGGGCCTCTGGGGTGAGCCCACCGTGACATGGTTGGTGCTCCTGGCACCACAGTGTGCCTGAGGGTTAGACGGGGTCAGGACTTAGGTCACAGTTAGTGTCAGGGGTCAGGGTCAAGGTTAGTCTTCCTGGAGTGGGGTCTGGGGCTGAGTTCTAATCTCGCTGGTGCACACCGTGGCCCCTCAGCAGTGACGAGTCATTCCTCTCCTTCCTCCCACCTCCCTCCTGCCTCCTCCCCTCCTCCTTCATCTGTCTGATACCCGAGTGCCCCGGGGGATGCTGGGATGGTGCACAGGGCCCCAGATCTCAGGGAGTTGTGGGCACCTCTCGCAGTCCCTAGAGGGGGCACCTTTTGTTGCCAAGTGAGCCCACTTTGATGCCCTCAGTGTAGCTCTTGCTTAGAACAGAAGCCTGCCGTGTTTGTGGACAACTGGAGGGTGGTAGTCCCCCGCCTGGGGACGACGCATGGGTGCCCATACCCAGTGGGTGGCCAGGAGAGGAAAGAGCCCCGCACAGGTGCAGAAGCCTTCCAGGAGACGTGGGTCCTGGTTTCCTGCAGAGGCGGCTTCTCCACGCCTGCTCTCCTGAGGGCGTGAGGACTCGCTGTGTCGACGAGCAGTGGGGAGGCCTCGTCCCTCCCTACCACACTGCCTTGGGACAGAGCGGCCATAGGGGGTGCATAGGTCAGAGCCTTGTTTCCCTGACCTGGAGAAATGCTGCTCGTGCTGCAGCTTGTGGAATGCTCTGGAAAGCTGTCAGAGCCCTGCCCAGGCTCTGGGTTGCTTCTACATAGGTCCTAGAAGGTACCCTTGTAACACACGTCCCTCTGCAGTCAGGTCACATGCCCCCTGTGGGAGCCCTGTAAGCAAGCGTAGGCTGGGCAGCCAGAGATGGGCACGGGCACCAACCCCGTCCAGGTGGCCAGTGGCCGCTGCTGTTAGGGAGGTTCAAGCTGGACACCCAGGCAAAGACCCCAGGCCAGGGACTTGAGAATTCCCCTTTCTGGAAGGCCCCGAGCCATCGTCACCTGCTAGGCCAGGCCCAGGCAGCCCAGTATGTCACCAGCCTCCAAGCAGGGAGGTGGGACGCGCCAAGTGATAGTGGAGATGGTGATCCTGGACTTCCAAGGGTCGGGAGAGCAGAACGGTCTAATGGAACCGGCCAGGACACTGGACACTCCGGAGCAGAACCTGCAGAGAGCACACCGAGACAGCCAGACAGCCACTGCGGAGCAGAGCCGGGAACCGGCAGCCCAGGCCGGCGGGCCTGATCTCTGTGCCTCTGCCAACCGTGCTCTGAGGTGTCCAAAACAGAGAGGAGCCCCCAGGCGCTGGGGCCAGAGCACCGGCACCTCGTCAGCAGGGAGCGTCTGTCCCCTTCAGCTTGGTCCCAGCGTGGCTATTGGAGCCGACTGTACCACCCCACGCTGATCACAAGTTCTACAGGCCCCCGGGCAGAGGTGCTGCAGGCCTGGAAACGCATTCCCCTCTGGCCTCCTCCGTCCTTGCGACTGTGAGATAGAATTCCTTCGTGGTTGGTGGCCTCATAAAGGACAAGGAAGAGATGGCTTCTCTCCCACTTCTGCCTGGCACTGGAGCATAAATCTCAGCACAGAAGTCACTGCGTCACTGAGGCAGCCGCACCTCCCAGGGCGACAGCCCTGCTCTGGGGCACGGCCAGCCTACGACAGGACGTCTCCCCTGGACCCAGTCACCGTCCCTGCCTGGAAGGCGACAGTAAGTTCTCTGCACACATGGGCAGACAGCTCTGTGGAAGTCAGTTTACTTTAAGACAGGGTCTCGCCTGGTCATGATGTTCCTGCCTCAGCACCCAGCTCTGACAACAGGAGTGGCCACGACCATGGCCACATGCTAGTGAGGTCTCTGGGTAGGGAAAGAGACGCTGTTTTCCTCTCGGGGCACCTTGTGGCAAGGTGCAGACGCATCAGGAGACGGTGAAACCCTCAGTCTTGTCTGGAGACACAGCCTGGCTCCTGGTGGCAGGAACGCCCTGGGACGTTGCTGCATCTGGGAAATGCCCTTCTGTCCTTGGTTGGCTCTGACCTGAGTAGCCATGGCCTGTGTGGCTCCAGGACCTCAGAGGGTGCATGGGCGTGTGAGAGCTGAGGTTTAGGGTGGCCAAGGACAGAGTCGTGTGGCCTGACTGCGCACACCATGGAACAGACAGCCCACTACTGCGGGAGGGAGGAGGCCCGGCCCTCTACAGTGCATGCACAGTGGCCACCACTGCCCCACGGTGACTCAGGTGCACTTTGAAATTAAAACCGGCTGCAATGGCACCATCACTAGCGGAGAGAGAAGGAAGTGTGAGCAGGTTCTGTGTGAGGTCCCCGCAGGGTGCGTCAAATACTGGGGACCTGTGTTTTACTCTCTGACCAGAATGGCAATGATGACCTCCGAGAAGCAGGAAGGCCTGAGAGCCCAGGCCCACCCGTAATGGTAGGATTAGAAATTAGGCGGGCAGAGGTGGCAATCATCCCGCCCAGGGACCCCTCCACATTCGGGCAGGGACAAGGAGAGGCCATGAGTGGAGGTGAGTTTTGCTGGGAGAGATATAGTAACCAGAGAAAAGCCTCTCAGGCAGGCAAGAGTGAGTGCACAGGCCAAGACCACACCAGGGCTGTGTCCTAATCTCTCTTCCCCAATCCCAAGTGAACACGAAGAGTAGACAGACTGCCCCCTCATGGGGACAGAGCCCAGCAGAGGCCAGAAGCCTGTTGGGTGTCACATGGAGATCAAGGGTCTCTACCCTTCATCAGGACCTTCCAGACCAGCCTGGGGAGGGCAGGGTTTCCCACACCCAGAGCACAAGGTTGAAGACTGAAGACTCACTCCCCACCAGGGCTGTCAGCTGATCAAGGCCTGCTTGGACCTCTGTGTGCCTAGAGGGATTGGAAGGCGTCAAGTCCAGACCCCGTAGCTGAGCTTGTAAAGACACAAGCACCTGCCCTCAGGGACAAAGCGCTACAGGTGTACAGGCATGGGGGCTGCGAAAGGTCAGCCCAGGGAGAGCGCATCTGTGGGTGTTGTCTGAGTGGTACGAGAGGCTGCGAGGCTGAGTCCTAGGCCCAGGAGCCAAAGGAAAGAAGAATGGGAATGGAAGCAGAGAGCCAGAGTTTTGCAGGTGAGATTTGAAGTGAATAGACACCAGAAATACAAGAGTGGTTAAAACGTGTTTTAAACCACATAATGAAATGTCACTGTAGAAAGTCAAAACACTGATGTAGAGACAAATTTCAGAACCCAGAAATTATTCAAAGCGAAAAGCAAAGAAATGAAACAGAAGTGGGAGAAGTTCATGGCCGGGAGAGTGGGAGAGCCCAACCTAAGAACCGTGGCTGTGCCTGGGGGAGACCACAGCAGTGAGAACAGAGGCAGCTGGATCCCACAGGGCCTACCACCGTTTAAGTCCCAGACTCAGCAGCTTGAGAAACATGCCAGACACAGGTGCATGTGTGTGCAAAGTCTGAAAGGAGAGAGAGGAGAAGGGATTGCGGTGTAGCCATTCTCCACGGGAGGTGCTTTCTTCTCTCCCTCTCGCTCTTTGTCCCTCTCTGGTGAATGTATGTACCCTCTGGCCAAAACAAAAGGACAAACACATCCTGGATGTAGTCGTTCCATGGCCATATCTTTGACCTTGAAGAATAAAGGAAAACCATCAGGTGATGTTGAAGGAAAGATAAAGACAGGAAACCAAGACTCTATAGAACCTACAAAGACACAATGAGCGGCCCTTTGAATTCAGACCTAGATTCAAAAGACAGAGGGAAGCTCGTCTAAAGGGATTGATTGGAAACAGTTTTACTGATGAATTCAGTCCTATTTCTAGTTGTTGTTATGGACAAAATAAATAAATAAATAAATAGGACATCTGTTTTAGAGTTGCAAAGATTTAGAAAGTATGCCACCCACATGGCTTTTCTGAAAATATGAATAAAAGATGCACTCAAGCCAGTCAAGAGAGAAATATTAAAATCAGGAGCTGGAGATGGAAAAGGTCACATGTAGGAAGATTAATGGTGACCACTGAGAACAACTAAATACGTGGAGCTGGATAAAATCATTCCTGTAACTGTGGTTACAGAATTGAATATCAAATCCACAGCACTGTTATCTAACATGCACTATGTATTGTGAAAAAGAAGTTATGTAATAATAACCTTATTTATAACCCTCTGGTTAAATTAGCAAAGGCTGTAGAGAGTGAGCATTGACAGGGTAAGAGAATCACTTACCGTCTGTTCATGGGACAGAAGAGACCAAAAAGTCTAGGTTAGTTGAGAACTGGCTTAGTCATTGTCAGTGCACTTGATTAACATAAAAGTTTCCCTCACAGAAACAAAAGCATGATTTCTGCTTACCCACTATGGAAAAAGCAGAAATTAAATTTGTACATATGTATGACAATGAGATAAACCATGAAAGGATCATAGCAAGAAATCAACATGGATCTTGGTGTTGAGGACAGAATTTTAATATCAGTGATGCCAATAAATGTAAATGTGTTAGTCTTCTCTATTAAAAGACATAGACTGTCGAAGCGGATGTTCAAAGTAGCTAAACATACTGCCTTCTAAGTACACACCTATAAACAATAAGGTTAAAAAACAAAAAAATGAACCAATAAATATATACTGGGAAAATGTCATTGAAAGGAAACTGGGAGGCAATAAATATTCAGCTGGAATAATATGATGTTATATACAGATACATTTACATATAACATATTTATATGCTACAGTTCAAACTATAATGAAAGTGTTATGGTCAGAAATCCTTATGCACTGATTACCTTAACATTAAGCACATGTTATGTAAACACAATTACAAGTAAATGAAATGATCAGAAACATAATTTAAACACCTCTCAAATCTATGTTAAAGTCAAGTAAGCGCCATCAAAACAGATAAGAAAAGCATAGATCTTTTGAATAATACACATTTTTAAATGAAATTTGAGCTACATATTGAAAGCACAGCATACAGTGTTGCTGTGCTTCTAGTTTTATATCATGTTTTAGTCTTTACAGAAATATCCATAAAAGACATGAATGAACCCTCACTAAGGGAAGAAGGCCTTCTTTTGTAGTTATGATACAGTATACTTAAAACCGTAGCAAAAAAGAATGACCTGAGAACCCCGTATTTCCTCATAATTTGATGTTTAAAGGATGAAATCCATCACTCAGCCACTCACTCAAGAGCCCCTGCGGGGGGTAAAGACAGCTTGCGGGCATCCCGTCCGGGGTGGGGCAGCCACCAGCTGGACAGCTCAGGGCACACCTAGCTCTCTCTGTGTCTGTTTCTACACTTAGGATGTGGATACAATACTGTCCCCAGGGCTGCTGTACGGACTGAATGAGTTAGGGCACCAGAGCTGTTTGAGAGGACCTGCGGGTTCAGGACAGTGGCAGACACAGGTCAGTTACCTACGTCCCATTGGGAATGTGACAGGAGTGGCACGCGGTCTGCAGGCATAGCGGCACATAGACCTGCCACTATGCTCGGTGCCTTTAAATATCCTGAGTTTGAGATCAGAGAAAAAAATACCCAAACTAGGGGAAAATTCACCCCCCAAAAAAGAGGGAAAATAACTAGCGAAGAGGAAGTGAGTTCTTTGTTTTGTTTCCTTGTTTTATTTCCGTTTCATCGCTGTGCATCTTTGTAGTGCACAAAAGGAGTCTTCCCAGCATGAAGACACTGCAGGTTAGTGCGGCGAGAGCTATCACTCCCACGTCATCCTTAACACACGATTTTACACTTTTACATCTGTTAAATGTTTTTCTCTTCTTTTTCCCCCGGTTTCCTCCCTCCCCCGCCCCAATGCTCACCTTCCTCCTAAACTGTCTAGTCTCTGCAGTTGCTCTCAGTGCTTTTACACCTTCCAAACTTTCAGTTTCTGTGTGAATTATAAATGTAATGCAATACCAATCAAATTACCGGAGATATTCTTCACAGAAATAGGAAAACAATTATAAACTTTGGAATCATAAAAGGCCCCGAATCACCAAAGTTATAACTGCATGAAAAGGATGAAGTAGGAGGCATCTCACTTCCTGACCCCAAAATATATCACAAAGCTGTGATCATCAAAACAGCCTGGCACTGGCACAAAAACAGGCATGTGGGCCGATGGGAGAGAGCAGAACCCAGAAGTGAACCCCAGAACATAACACCAACTGATGTTTGACAGAGCACAAGTTATTCCAGTGGGGAACAGAAAATCTCTTCAGCAAGTGCTGCTGGAGAACCCGATGTGCACCTGCAGAATGACACGGGACCCCATCTCTCACCGTTAACAAAAATCAACTCAAAATGGATCAAAGATCAAAACACAAATCCTCAACCTATAAAACTGCTAATGGAGGTACCAGCAATTGGCGTAATGGCTATGTCGGTGGACTCCCATGTAGTCGACCACGGTTCAAGTCCTGGACCCAGTGGCTTAAACTCACACCGGGCACATGTGCATGCGTGCCCAAGATCCCGAGAGGAGAACGGAGGAGAAGGGATTGTGGCGTGGCCATCCCCCTGGGGGGTGATCTCTCACTTTCTGTCTCTCTGTCTTTCTGGCGAGCACACACACCCTATAGCAAAACCTCTAAAAAAAAAAAAAAAAAAAAAACCCTGGTGGAAAACGCAGGGGACACTTGGTTTTTGCCCCTGGCACGCTTGAGCGAGAGTGGGCAGTGTCTGTCCATGTCTGGCAACATCACTCAGGGCAGTGCCCAGGTCCGGCCGCGCTGTGGCAGATGACAGGACCTCTTCTCGGAAGGCTGAGCAGCAGTACCCGTGTGGCCGTGTGTCTGTCGCTGGCATTCGGTGTCCCACCCCCGCGGGCTGATACCCCGCAAGAGAGGTGGTCAGTCAGCCGCGTGGTAGCCCTGTCTGTCACCTCAGGCCGTGTTGCCGCCAGCAGCTCCTTTTGGGGGGACTCCTTGGCCCACACTCCTCGCCTCCTCCCTGCCGGGCCAGGCCTTCGTCCTGGGGGTGGGCCGCACCCCGAGGCTCTCCGTGCTGAGGTTTCGGCTCCCTGGCGGCCGGGCGTCGGTTACGGGCTCCGGGGGAGGCAGTGCGAGGCGCTGGGGGGCGCAGGGCGGTGGTCCGGCAGGCCGTGTGCCACATGAGGACTGAGGTTAGTGGAAGGGATGACATTCAGGATGCTGGAAACAAGGCAGTCCCAGCTATCTTGTCACGAAAGCAGTGTCGACGCGCTGAGCCCGCTGGGCTGTAACCCCGGTGTGCGGTGTGTGCGGACGCCCGGCGTCGTCCTCGGGGCAGGTCCACACGGCAGCATTTATTCGGAAACAGAACGCAAGAGACGGATTACTGTAAGCTAAAGTCGTTTTCCATTCAGGGAAAAAAAAAAATGAAAGCTTCGAGATGGGAGGAGCCCGTCGGCCCGGCTCGCCCGCCGTCCTGGCCTGGCGGGCCTGGTGGGCACACTGTGCCGCGCGTCGGCGGCGAGAGGAACGCTCCCGCCCCAGAGGAAGGCCTGCGGGCCCCTCCGGGCCCCACGTGTTGCTCATAGTTGCCCCCTGCATTAATAGGGGATGCATTGAAGAGTTCAGGAAGAAAGGAAAGTTTTTGAAACTTAGCAGTGGAGCACTTTAAAGAGGGCAGGAAAAGATCGAGCAGTGCGAGTTTCGAAACGATCGCAGTGAGTGTCGCGTGGGCAGAACAAGCTCAGCGGTGACACCGAGGCTCCAGCCTGCACTTACCCTTAACTGTCGAGCACCTCGCAGGGTGTCACATGATGGGCTCTCCTCAAACACGGCCTCACACTGGCTTTGGCGTTGGGATACATTATATGCAGATATTTAATGGTATGGAATTTATTCATTTATGCCATGATAAAAAAGTCAAGTTACAGAAAAAATAGGAAGTGTGGACAAAAAAGGAGAGTTGTGGACTCGATCGTTGCATCTCCAACAACCCTATAAAAGTGTGGGTTTCCTTGCGTTGCTGTGGTTATTTTCTAGGTCAGAAAATGGCCCTGGAAGAAGGAGCAGGAGACGCTGCGTGTCTGGAGACTCGGTTATTCAAGAGCCCGTGAGCATCTCGTATACTGAGCCCTACATCTGGAAGCTTCAGTTAAATGTGTGATTGTTCTGGGGACAGAATTACGAAAACTGACGGAAGGAGCAGAACGCTAACAATCAGCAGCGCGTTCCCAGGCGAGGTTTAATAGACCATCCTGTAAAGCACCTCACCCAGGGCTCTGCTCCGCGAACACTGGAAGATGCGGGCGATCGCCCTGGTCACTTAGGAGCCAGTGGAGCAGCGACAGAGAGGAAAGTCGTGTCCCCCCACCAGGACGGACACGGGCCGCACGCCGTCGGGCAGGGATGCGTCCTGCCCAGTGCCCCAGGCCCTGTGTGGCAGCCCGCCCCGGGACTGCGCCGTCTGCGTGGGGCGGGGGCTCGGTGCTCCGCCGGGTAGGAGCGGCACAGCAGGCCGCAGCCTTTTGTGAGTGAGCAAGAAAGGGCCGTGGCTGGCGGGGAGAGCTCGTATACGACGTGGAAATGACTTCGGTATCTCGGAGTCGGGTAGAATGACGAGCCACCCCAAGAGCTTAATGGGTCAACCCCCAGCCTAGTGGCCAACGGAGCCAGATCCCCCACGGCCAGCCCTGGTTTCAGTCCCACTGATGGACAGAAAAACACTCTGGGCTCGCGCATGCCCCGGGTCCCGACAGGGCGGAGAAACGAAGGGATTGCGCTGGGACCACACCCCACTGAGGGTCCTTTCTCCCGCTCTCTCTGCCCAGTACGTGTTTCCTCTCACAATAAGAATATAAATTTTTAAAAAGATCCAAATGTAATTCTAATTCAGTAGGTGCTGAAAAGGACACTCGGCAGAGACGATGTTCAGTCATTAAAAATTTAAAGATCAGATGAGCAGAAGCGCACGCACCGCCGGCCGTGGGCTAACCAGGAGGGCCGAAGGTCAGTGATCATTGGACCCCAAGCCAGCCTGGCCTCGGACCGGGCCGGCCCTGCCCCCAGGGCTGAGTCGGAGTGGCCTGCTGTCCTCGCGCTACTGGCAAGTTCTGGAAGTTCTGGCAGCGTGGCTTGTCAGTGTGTGATGAGAGGGTACGGGCGTTTCTGCTCACAGATGAGGCGCAGAGGCTCCAGAAAGCCGGAGTCCGCTGGAAGGCCGCGGATGAGGAGCTCTGCCGGATAAATGGGCAGACACACACGGGAGCTGCCCCTGCCCCTGCCCCTGCCCCTGCCCGCAGGCTCTTGGCACTTAGACGCTCAGAGTTCGGGTCCGAGTTCGGGCCCACGCAGCTGCTGTCGCTGCCGCCTGTCCGTTCCCTCGTCAGTGGCTGTGTCGGCCCCACAGTGCAGAGCGAGCTGTTACAGCAGTGGGCCGATCCCCCAGTGCAGCAGAGCCTCTGTGTGGCCCTCCCAGCTCAGGCTAGCCAGCCCGGGCGAGGCGAGCAGGGCGCTCCTGCGGGAGCCGGTGCGGGGCCGAGCAGTGTCTCAGGGCGGAGCGTGTGGGGGAGAGTGGCGGCCCCACGGCGCCTGCACGGGCGGAGGCCAGCAGGTCGTGTAGGACGGAGTGGGTCAGTGAAGGCAAGTGCGAGAAGTGAAGCTGGGAGAGGGTGGCGTGAGCCATGACAGGCGGCGCGGTCTGAGGGCCGAGGCCCCGTCGGGAGCCGTCGCACCTACATGGCCTGACCCACCTTGAGATGCCAACCAGACTGGAGGTGTAAATGGAGACAGCAGCCCTGACAGAGAGCGGGGCAGTGCCGAGAGGTCGGCTGTGCTTTTAAACTTCATCTTCAGATTTAATAAGTGTCTAGCAGAGTCCAGTGAATTTCAGGACTCACACCCGTTCTGTGCCGTATCCCAGAATTCAGTGCTTGCGCATCCTGGTGTTTGAGATGCTGCAGCAGAAGACCGCTGTGCCGTGGCGGCTGGGTACAGACACGCGCGTGTGGAATAGCACGTGTGCGTGCAACAGCAGAGTGGGGCTCCGGGAGGAGCCAGGGCCGCCCGGGAGCCTGCACCTTGGAGGAACCAGGCAGGTCTAGGAGTCCAAGCCTTGTGAGTTAATATGAGGCATAGAATTAAAACTTAAAAATAGGCTCTTCTTTTTTGACCCATGGAACAGACCAAGTGGCCCTGAGGAGAACTGGGGTGTGGTGAGAGCTGAGCGAGGGATGAGGAGCACTTCAAAGCAGTGGCAAGGGGAGGGCCCAAGGTCCAGGGCAAGGCTTTGCACTTGGGGAAAACCTCCAGGGCTCTTATCTGCACCATGCTCAGGATCAAATTCCCTAGGGACTGCATGAAAAACCCAACCCATGACACTCCGGGATGACCGGGGAAGGGGGTGGGTGTCCGGCTGAGCTGGGAGTGAGGGAGACGACCATGAACTTCAGGAGGAGGACCCAGCTCAACAGCTCGCCCGACGCACCTGGGCACGCACGTGCGGCTGGGCTCTGCCTGCCAGCCACCGCAGTGGTGGGCTGCTTCTCCCCTGCAAGAGGACGCCGAGGCACCAAGACGCCAAGTGGTGTTCCGAAGGCCCCGGTGGGCAGCAGGGCTGGAGGAGCCCGGGGCCCAGGCGGGTGCGCCTGTGGTCAGCGGGCCACCTGGCTGACCTCCCTGTCTCACACCCTGACATCCAGTGCAATGTGGGGAGTGGCCGGAGCCCAGCTGATGAGCTGTGTCCCGCATCATGGCCTTGCCCACAGAGGGAGCGAGCAGGGAACCCGACACGATACGGGGCGGCCCGTGGAGAGTGAGGACAGCATCTCGGCTAGAGCTGGCTGATCCCAGCGGGCACGGGGTGCGCTCGGTGGTCACTGGGGCATTTTCCTTTGGAACTACCTCGAAGACGCTGGTAGGGAGGTCGAGGCCAGCCGCCTGGGAAGCAGGCGGGCTGCAAGTCAGGAGGAGCGATGCACTGAGCTGCTTTGGAGCAGTATGGCAGTCGCTCGAGGAGATAAACTGTCACCAAGCGACCCAGCCAGTCCCTTGTAGAGCCTCCTGCCTAGAGAGAGGCCGGTGTCTGCACACAGAGGCAAACAGTGCCTGTGCGCGGCTCGTTGTTCCACAGCCAGGCAGCTGCGAGCCCAGAGCGCCCCACCACACGAACGGGTAAACAGCTGCCCACAGCCGCCGAGGGGATGGCTCGGTCCTGAGAAGGATGGGATCTGACACACGGAAAAGCCTTGGTGATGTCACACTGGGCTGGCCCACGGCCTAACAGTTGGGGAAGCCGGTTCCATCTGGCCAGCACAGTTCGAATCCCAGCCCCAGCGGCCAGAAAACCACGCCGGGTACATGTGCGTGTGTGCCCCAAGTCCCGACAGGAAGGAGAGATGGAGGAGACGGGATGCCTGCCCGCCTCCCACCAGGGCTGCGTCCTCCGCTTCCTTTCTTCTCTGTCTCTCCGGCAATTGAAGAGAAACCTCATGCTGCGTGCAGGAAGCTGGTCAGGGAGTGCGGGCCACCCGGTCTCCATGGGAGGCGCCACGGCGGCAGGGCTGCAGACCTAGGGTGGAGGGACGGAGGGCCGTGACGGCTAACGGCAGATGGCAATGGGCCGACGCTGGCCTGCTGGCTGTGCAGGGGTGCAGCTCTGTGAGGCTGAAATGCACGGGCCTGACTGGGCCAGAGTTGTCCCGCACAGGGTGCCCCGACAGCTTCTGTTCTGCCGGCAAGGCCTTGCAGAGTCCCCACGACCCGGCCCTTCAGACTGACGCTGCCCTGGTAAGACCACCCGGGCCCCTGCTGAGATGAGGACAAGACCACGTCCAGGCAGGCCTGACCAGCCCAGTGTCAGTGAGAATTTCACCAACCTTGTTCACAAAGTACGACGACTCCCCTCTTGTTTTGCCACCAAGGGGCACGCTGCCAGCCCTCAGTGGCAGCTGGGCTGCAGGCCACGGGGCAGGTAGGAGGCCACCAGCTCTCGTGCTCACAAGCAGGACGGAGGGCCTGGGGCCAGCGGACAGGTCATGGTGGCCCTGCTGTGTGAGAGGAGGCACCCCCGCCAGGCTGCCCTGGGGGCTTCAGGCAGAGAAGGGCAGAGCAGTGCTGCGTGTGGGCGGCAAGGCAGTGGCCTCAGGGGCTCGGGAGCTGGGGGGACCTGAGTTGGACACAGCCCCGGGCAGTTCCGGAGCTGAGCAGTGGCAATGGTAGCTCTGAGGGTGGGGCCGGCGAGCCTGGTGGGGTCTGCTGTGTGGATGGAGGGGGACAGCGGCCATGGTTCTAGACCTGCCTACTTACTCTGTCTAGAAAGTGCAAGGTTGGGGCTAGCAGGTGGTGTGTTCAAGGTACTGATTCCCAAATGGCCAGTTGCGGTTAAAGCCCCAGACCTGGCAGCTTGAAAATCACCCTGGGCATGAGTGCACGTGTGCCCAAGAGCCCAGCGGGAGAGTGGAGAAGGGGCTGCGACACGGGCATCCCCTAGGGGTAATTACTCACTTTGCCTTTCTCTAGCTCGGTCCGTCTCTCTCTCTCTCTCTGGTGAGCACACTCATCCTATGGCAGAAACCTAAAAACTGAAAGGAAGCGCAGGGTCAGAGCCGCTGAGAGCAGCCCCGGGCATGGCCCTGGAGCAGGCCCGGGAGCGGCGAGCCTGCGGCCGACGGCACTGAGTGAGGAGCCTCTGGTCTCCGTGGTTTGTTTCCGAAGCTTTCAGACCCGTCTTGTCCAGCCTGTCCCCGACACGTCCCTTCTGGACCCGCCAGCCCTCTGCAGAGACAGTAGCCACCGAGCCTGCGGTGCCTGACCACGCGGGACGTCCAGGGTGCACCCAGGCCTCCCTGCAGGCCCTGGGCATGCTCACCTGCAGTCCCGGCCAGCTGAGCCAGGGCAAGTCGCAGCATGGTGTGAAGACCCTGCGGGTCCTGGCTCTCTCTCTGTGTCTCTGTCTCCCTCTCCAGCAGGAGAGAGAAGTAAACCTTAAGAAAATAAACTACCGTACTGACAGGCAGGTCAGCAGGGGCAGGACGGGCCTCCCTGTGGCCCAGGGCTCTCATGTAGGGTGAGCTGCTGGGCCATTCATGCTAGTCGGGTGGCCGTCTCCCACCACTGCGGTCCACGGTGACCGCTCCCAAGACGTTGGGCTGCCACTCCACCACTATGGCTCATGGTGACCTCTCCCAAGACACGGTGCTATCTGGGAGGAGGCTGGGTCAGCCTCAGGGCCATTGGGGACTCACCTGGGGACCTCACCTCACCAGGGCTGGGGTCTTGCTTGTGGCCTCCTGCACCTTCACTGGAGTCCCCAGACGATGACAGGAAAGATGTGAGACTCCTCAGCCAGGCCAGAGGGGTCGAGCCGCCTCTCAGATACAGACCTGCTGCAGACGGGGCCTCAGCCGACCCACCGTGGGCCACTTGAAACCGTGGGAATGGGGATGCACTCCTGCAGATGGAAGCGACCAGCTTGCCCCGGATATGCACACGGGTGGGGTCAGGTGTCCTGGCAGCGGGGTGTCCCAGCCCACGATGGCCTGGCAGGGAGGTGATGAGGTGGGGCCAGAACCAGGTGCTGGCACCTAGGAGCCACCGGGCCCTCACCAAGGACAATGTGGGCTGGCTCCGGCCTGCCCGGTGGAGGACACCGGGCCCTCCAGGCATGCAGAGGGTGTCCCCCAACTGGGAACATGGAAGGGGCATTTCCAGAGGGCAGGTGGTGCCTCTGGGCTGGAGTCTCCTGATGTCCCACCTCACGTGCCAGCCAGTGCTGGGGACGGAGAGCTTGGTGGGCTGCCGGGAGCCGGGCAGCGTAGCGAGTATGCCCGGCTGACCCTTCTGTCTCCTTCACAGGTCTCCTGACACACGCAGCCCCCAAGGGGCCCCAGGAGTGGCCTCGGCTTCCTGGAGACTGCACCTGGGCCACAGCCCTTTCTGCCACGGACTCCACTGGCCTCTGCCTCCACCCTCGCCCTGCTTCCCCACGGCCCAGCGAGGACGGCCTGGCTCCCGGCCTTCTGAGCGCGCCGTCTGCCGCGCTGGGGCACGGCCACACACGGGGGCAGTGCCGGCATCAGCAATACACACGTGCGGGAGCCGGGCTGCGGCCACCGCGCCCCAGAGAGCAGGACGACCAGGAGACCGCGCCGGCGGCCCAGGAGGTGCAGCCCCACTGGCCGCACGCGACGCCGGCCGGGGACTGGCAGGTGCGGCCGCCTCTCCTTGCGCTGCAGACTCTGAATCGCTTTTATTTTCTTATACTTTCAGTATACTCTATAGACCAAAGAGCAGAACCTATTTTAACGTGGACGCACCCTTTCTGTCAGAGTCCCGGGTCCGAGGGGGGCGTGCTGGTGCAGACAAGATGGCGGCCCCTGCAGAGCGGCGGGGGCCTCCGCCCCAGGAACACCCCAGTGCCCCCTAGGAGGACGCACGCCGCGGGAAGGACGCTGCGGCCCAGCTGCGGGCATCGCCTGGCCGGGCGTGGCGGGGATGGCCCGCACCAACTTCGAGCCGCCGGGAACAGACCGCTTTCCTCCTCTGTACCTAGATGGACTTTATCGTACTAAAATCACTTTGTTTTAACCAGTTAAACATGCCTCTCTACAGCTCCATTTTTGATAGTTGGATAATCCAGTATTTGCCAAGAGCATGTTGGTCCCTGTGACTGCTGTCCCATCCGATCACCATCCCGCTCCAGAAAGCAAATTAAAGGCAACTAAAGTAACACTTGTTTGAAAGAGATCATTAAATGTATTTTGCAAAGCCTAAAGTTATATATTTAACAGTTTTTATATGTTGTATATTTGTAGAAAATCCTATTTAACAATTAATGTGGCAGCCCTGGCCGTCCTGAGCACGGCAGAGGCCTGTGGGTTCCGAACTCTGGGCTGGGATGGGTAGGAGGGGCACCCTGGGACCTGGGGCCAGGTGTGCAGGGGCAGGGCCCGGAGGCCCGCCAGCCCTGGCACTGGGCCGCGTGCACACGTCCAGCCGGTGCCTGGGGAACAATGCGTTCCTCTGAGTCTCGGGAGGGATGGCGACCTACGTCCTGGTGAGCGCTGAGTGCCACGTCTGACCACGCGTCTTCCCGCAGGTGCATCCCCTCTTTTCTTGCCCCTTTCCCCTCCTGGGTCTCAAGGCCAGCTCTCGGCTGTCCTCGCAGTAATGTCCCCTCGTTCTCAGAAGTCCTCTGTCTCTGCGTCAGTGGGTCAGGACAGCGGGGCTGGCAGAGGCCGGGGAGAACGGTGGGCCCGGTCTGCCCACAACCCCTGCGGGGTGGGTCACGGGGCCAGCAGGTGTGGGAGAGAGGTCTCCCCTGCCCAGCCGCTGCAGGCCAGACCCTGCTTCCTGAGTCCCCCTGACGTACACTACCTACGAGTCCAATTAACAGACTATTACACTAGTTCTATGCTAATAAAAGAAGAAAAAGCTATATAGATGCTATCCAGCCACCTTAGACTAATAGAGAAAACCCATTTATTTAAGCCCGTCGCAGTAGTGAGTCTGTGACCTTTCCCCACAGCTCAGAGCTGTGCGCATCCTGGACCAGAGTTTTCCAGGAGGACGTGGCCTGTGGCCTGTGGCCTGGACAGGGTGCTGCCCGCACTGGCCCGGGCCACCCCGGAGCACTGGGCCTCCCAGGAACAGGGCAGGAGGTTCGAGGAGCCACCCGAGCCAGCACGCTCTGACCAGCCAGCGTTCCCACCACCTCCCCTCGCCTGTTTCTTTTGAAAACGAGTGTAGACACCTTTGAGGGCAGAGACGGGGAAAATTAAGATGTTACAGCATTTTTTTCCTTGTTTTACAGTATTCAATTTTGTGTTCAATCAGCTAAATTATAAAAATAAAGGAAAAAACCCTTTGATAAGCATGGCTTTTGTTCCCTGGCCGTGGTGTCCTGGGAGAGGGGCCATACCCGGCATGGATGGTGGGTGGCAGGTGGGTGGGTGCCCTGGGTGGGACCTCCTTCCCAGGCATGGTGCCCATGGCCAGCTGCTCTTGACAAAGTGGGTGAGCATGGGCACAGCCGCTGACGTCGCTCTGGGCCCATGAGGACGGCCTCTGAAGCCAGAGTGGACGGGCGAGCGGACAGTGCCTGCCTGCAGCACTACCGGGTGGGTGTCCATATAGCACGCAAAGCCCACTCCTACACAGAGGTGGAGACTGGGTGCTCCCACAGGCCAAAGGCGGACACTGGAGCCACAAAGGCGGTGCCTCCCCATCTCGCCCTGCAGGCTGGGAGACCACGCGGCCAGTGGGGAAGGTGCCTGCCACGCGCCCTCCCCAGCGGGGTCCTTGTGAGCCAGGCCCTCATGCACTGGGGACGCAGAGAGGCAGAGGGCCGTGTGTAAGGGACCCCTTCCCTGAGAAATCCACTCAGGTCTCCAGAGTCCCCAGAATCCCCTCCTAAGGTCACCTGGGTTGGGGTCATGCCTGTCATCTCCAGCTGCTCTTTAAAAATGTTAACCCTGGACAGCTGGGGGTCAGGTAGGCTGCCATGGGCCATGCAATGGTCTGCTTCGTCTCAAGGAAATGTCTTTAAGAGCTGCTGCGGCGGGCAGCCCCGACACAGCCTGTCACGAGAAGGGACGGGGCAGAGCAGGCCAGTAGCTGTCTCGCACTTCCTGGACAGTGTCCCCCGTCTCACGTCTCACGTCTCACGTAGGCCCAGCCCAGGCAACAGGCCCATCCAGCCTGTGGGCTCCGTAGGGCTTTCTGCAGTCAGAACCCAGAGTGAGACAGGGAAGAGCGGCATGGCCAGGAGGGGGCCCACTCCTGGTGACGGAGGAACGAAGAGCTAAAAGGGACCAGGTGTGAGTGTGCAGGCAGGCAGAGCAGCCTAGCCGTCCATCAGGGAGGGCTGGGCTATGCCACGTAACAAACAGCCCCTCCTTTGGGGACTGAGCACAAGGTGTGAATGAGGGTCTCATACTGCAGGTTCAGCACAGGTCAGCGTGGCCAGTCTCCCAGGAGGTCCCCCTGGCCTGGTGGGGGAGGCACCAGAGGATCTGGAGCTGACAACCAAGGACGCCTCTGTGCCTGTGCCCTAGCAGCAGCAAGCCGCAGGCTCCCCTGACTCAAGGGGATCATCTGGAAAGTGCCCTGGCCTGTCCTTGCTGACCGAGCTGTTGGTCCTGCGTCCTTACCCACCAGGGGACGGGCAGGGCCACCCTACTCCCCAGTGCTATCAAACCCAGAAAGAGACCTGGCATGGCTGATGCCCCCAAACACACCAGGTCTGCCTGACTGCTGTGCAGGCTGACGGCTCCTCGGGCAAGCAGACCCTCCATGCTGCCCTGTGCCAGCCGTGCCACGGTCAGAGGCTCAAGGAGTCAGGGCCGTCCTGTCCCTGCTGCCCACCGGCCTCCTCTCCAGCCCACAAAGACGGCTCTGCTCCTGAGCCCGTACCCCGCCAGCGAGGGCTGAGGACTGAGGGCCGGCTGTGGCTCTACCCCTCCGGGCATGGCCCTGGCCTTGGTGAAGCCCGTGGGACTCTGTCCTCTCGGTCAGGGCCGTGCATGGTCCGTGCAGGCCTGGACTTAAAGTCTGACTCAGTGATGTTTACGCAGGTGGCCGAAGGTGAGCCCTGCTTCCCTCCACACCGCAGTTCCCACTGGTAGAAGGTAGACATGTGCTGAGCTCAGGGGGCTTCCCTGGGGACAGGTGATATAGTGCAGGACGTCCCAGCTCGCAGCGGCCTCCACCAGCAGGCCTCACCCCGCCACCCATCTCCCAGTAGGGGCACCCTGCAGTCGCACTGCATCCAGGCACCGCCTCCACCTCCCAGAAGCCGTCCCGGTGCCGTTTAGTGCCGTCTCTGCTGTCCTCCCGAGCTGAGTCGAGCTCTGACTCTTCTGGACAAGAGCCTCGACCAGAGGTGAATGGCTTCTCGGAGCCCCAACTCCACACCCCACAGGGGCTCGGTGAGCTCCGTGGGCAGCCTAGAGGCCTGAGAGCTCGTCTTCTGGCATCACCATCCTCGGGACCATCAGGAGCTCAGCACCCGGCGGGGAGCATGGTGGTCAGGGGCATCTGGGCCTGGGTGGGAGCCTGCGGTGCCAGTCTGTGCACACGCAGGGGTACGCGCGGCCTGCCGTGTGAGTCTGTGCACGCACGTGGGTACATGCAGCCTGCCGTGTGAGTCTGTGCACGCACGTGGGTACATGCAGCCTGCCGTGTGAGTCTGTGCACGCACGTGGGTACATGCAGCCTGCCGTGTGAGTCTGTGCACGCACGTGGGTACATGCAGCCTGCCGTGTGAGTCTGTGCACGCACGTGGGTACATGCAGCCTGCCGTGTGAGTCTGTGCACGCACGTGGGTACATGCAGCCTGCCGTGTGAGTCTGTGCACGCACGTGGGTACATGCAGCCTGCCGTGTGAGTCTGTGCACGCACGTGGGTACATGCAGCCTGCCGTGTGAGTCTGTGCACGCACGTGGGTACATGCAGCCTGCCGTGTGAGTCTGTGCACGCACGTGGGTACATGCAGCCTGCCGTGTGAGTCTGTGCACGCACGTGGGTACATGCAGCCTGCCGTGTGAGTCTGTGCACGCACGTGGGTACATGCAGCCTGCCGTGTGAGTCTGTGCACGCACGTGGGTACATGCAGCCTGCCGTGTGAGTCTGTGCACGCACGTGGGTACATGCAGCCTGCCGTGTGAGTCTGTGCACGCACGTGGGTACATGCAGCCTGCCGTGTGAGTCTGTGCACGCACGTGGGTACATGCAGCCTGCTGTGTGAGTCTGTGCACGCACGTGGGTACATGCAGCCTGCCGTGTGAGTCTGTGCATGCACGTGGGTACATGCAGCCTGCCGTGTGAGTCTGTGCACGCACGTGGGTACATGCAGCCTGCGGTGCGAGTCTGTGCACACATGTGCACGTGCGGCCTGCAGTGCGAGTCTGTGCACGTGCGTGGGTACGTATGGCCTGCGGTGCGAGTCTGTATGTGTGTGGGTATGTGAGGCCTGCGGTGCGAGTCTGTGCATATGTGTGAGAACGCGCAGCCTACAGTATGAGTCTGTGCACGTGTGTGAGTACGTGTGGCCTGTAGTGTGATTCTGTGCACGCATGTGGGTATGTGCGGCCTACAGTGCGAGACTCTGCACGCGTGTGGGTATGTGCGGCCTACAGTGCGAGACTCTGCACGCGTGTGGGTATGTGCGGCCTGCGGTGCGAGTCTGTGCACGCGTGTGGGTATGTGCGGCCTGCGGTGCGAGTCTGTGCACGCGTGTGGGTATGTGCGGCCTGCGGTGCGAGTCTGTGCACGCGTGTGGGTATGTGCGGCCTGCGGTGCGAGTCTGTGCACGCGTGTGGGTATGTGCGGTCTGCGGTGCGAGTCTGTGCACACGTGTGTACTTGCAGTCTGCAGTGTGAGTCTGTGCACGTGTGTGAGTACATGCGGCCCGTTGTACTGTCACTCTCACATACTTGGCTCTTGCTGAGTTGGGAGCTTCAGGGAGGAGCCCCACAGGATTCCTGGCCTCAGGGAACCCCCGGGAGAATGCCCCCAAGGTAACCGCGACCCCAAGGCCACACACAGGGCAGCTAAGAGGGGGTGCCTGTGGCCGCACCGGCTCTGACGCTCAGGCTTTCCCTGGTTGCTCGAAGAGACTGTGCCTGCCCTTGGCCAATCGCTAGATGCATGGGGAGCCGTCACCCTGGCCCTCAGGAAGTGACCCCTCTGCTGCCCTTGCCCTGAGCTGACCGCCAGCTCATGAGGCTGGTGCCTGGGGGAGGCTTACTTCTTGAGAGCACCCGGTTTCTTTGTGTAGCTCAGTGGGACAGGAGGGCCTCCGCGTGGGTGCCCAGCGTGAGCCTCAGCCAGCCTGGCCTGCTGCTCCGTGCACACTCGTGCCTGCAGGACAGGCGGCCAGGCCAGGGCGCTGGACGGGACCACCGTGGGGCTCAGGGCGCCCCTCATAGGGTCCTTCCCAGCAGCCCCAGCCCCAGTCTGCACCCTCCTTCGGGCTCAAGAGAAGTCATTGCCACTACCCCTTAGAGGCCGGGTCTGCGTCCCAGGAGAAGCCACGTGGTGGTGGCAGGGGAGCGAGGTGGGAGTGCCCAGGGGAGGTAGGTGGAGGGAGAGGCTCGGGCTCAGGGCCGGGAGGCGCAGCCAGCGCCCTCTCGCTGGGGTGAGGCGGCAGGGCAGGGGGGGACGTCCAGGCCACTCCACTCGGGAGCAGCCCCATCTGCACCTGCCCACCCAGCACTGCCCACTGCATGCAGGTTCTGGGCCGCAGGCTTACCAGAGCGGCCTCGGCCCTGCAGCAGCTCTTGCATGCTGTCTCCCTGGGGGCAGGAAAGTGCCCAGACTCCGGCACCAACACCAGGCCTGGCGCCGCCCTGCCACACAGCGTACACCGGGGATCTGGGTTCGAACCAGCTCCGGGGAGGTGAGGCTCAGAGCTCCCGGGGCTGTTTCCAGCTCCTGGTGTCCTGAGAATGGGGCCTGCCCACCCGCGGCCCCCCACTTTTCCACAGGAGCACCTCACCAGCGTCCCTGCTCCGAGCAGGGTGCCCTCCCTCGCCCTGCGCAGCCCAGCCATGGAGCCAGGTGCTCTTTCGAATTCCCACCAACCGATGGAGTGGACGGCCCTGTACCGGCTCTGGCCAGGCGAGGGGTACACTGCCTCTTAACGAGCTCTCATCTCTTCTTCCTGTGCCCAGGGCATTGCATCGCTCTGAAATAATAACCACATTTATTTTCTGCTTGTGCCAGTGTCACCTCATTTATCCCCTTCGCCAACACCGCGGGAAGGAATTAGCCTCCTCTGTCGCTGGCTGGGTGGCCGGGCGCTCCTAGGCTGGGTGGCCCCTGGAGCCACTGCCGGCGTCGGTGCCGTTCAGAGGGAATGGGCAGCGCTGGGCCAGGCTGGCCACTCCAGCCGGGCGCACCATGAGATGGGCAATGGGCCCGAGGAGGAGCCCCTGTCCTGGCAGAGGTGAGCATTAACCGGTGCGTGCCGACACCTGCCAACCACATCAGGATGAGCCCCACACTGTGGTGATGGGCCTGTCCTGCCAGTAGGACACGCGTGGTCCCAGGCAGAGGAGAGGGAGAGTGGTCTGCAAGCCGCCTGGCAGGAGGGGCGCCCCTGGCAGCGTCGCCCCGCAGCGGGCCGGCAGAGCCTTGTGCTAGGGCATGCGGGGTGCGGGGCATGGGGCGCACTGCGCGCAGGTCGTTCTCAGAGATCACTCTCTGCAGGGGACGGGGGCAGAGAGGGGAGGGGACAGGCTGGGCCAGGTGAGCCCCACACGGTGGTGTGGGGTCTGTGCTGCAGGGCCACAACCCCTAGAAAGGTCATGGGGTCCTAGGGGCAGCCAGGCCAGCCAGGGAGCAGCTGCTGTCGCCCTCTCCCTCCTCTTGCCCTCCTTAGTCTGCTGCAGTCTCCCCTCCCCTGCTGACAGGAGCCATCTGTGCAGGGCGTGGAGCCGGGGCGGTGGCCGTGACTGCCACACCAGGGTGCTCGCTAACACGGCCTTGCGGGACTCCCGCCTAAGAAGGCTGCTGAGGCCTGGAGGTGACACCCGGGGGAGGACACCAGGCGGCTCTCTCTCTCCAGACGTGGCAGGCCATGGCCTGGGTGAGGAGGCTGGGAGGGCCTGCCCGAGGCTCGCCGAGAGCAGAGGGCTTGTCTGGGGCAGCTCCAAATATGGCGCAGGGCCTCCACTCGCAGGCCTCACTTCCCTTTGACCTTAGAGAGGGCGCGACCGTGGACGGCGCGGCTCAGGCTGAGTGAGCGGCACCAACGCAGGCGGAGGCCTCGCGGTCCAGCTGGCCTGGGCAGTGAGCCTCCTGCAAGTCTGAAGGAAGAGGGCGCCCTGAGACTTGTCGGAAGGCCGTGGGTGAGCGTCCCCCAGCCTCGGGCAATGGCCGTGCCCAGTCCTCAGCAGCAAGAGGCCGGCCCGGGGCCGGAGCCCATGCAAAGCCCTCCCTGCAGGTCGGACGGCAGGCGGAGCTGGCCGGCGGCGAGTCGCTCGCTTTCGGGTTCCGTGAGCATTCCCGGGACTCCGCACACCTGAGCCCGCCGTAGCCAGAGCCGTCCTCCAGACAGAAGGCCGCGTGCAGGGCAGGCGGACGCCGACAGACACGGCCTCCTCTGTGCGCCTCGCGGGTGGCCCTCGCCTGCCCTGGCCACTGCCCAGAACCTGGGACAGGGCAGGAGCCCCGCCGCTCAGCTGGGGAAGGCAGGCTCCTCTGCGCTCTGGCCCCGCAGCCCGGCCCCGCAGCCCGGCCCTGCAGAGGATCAAAAAGCCTGCCTCCCGCTCCGCACCACCTCGCTCGCCCAGCTTCTCAGGGCTGCGTCAGTTCCTATCCCGGCGCACCCTCGTTAACAGCAAAGATGACAGATTCACTGATGAAGTCGATCTGGGCAAGTTATCAATTTAATCCCGAAGATGTAACCAAGATGCAGTCTCACCGGGCTCGCCAGGCGCAGAGGCTCAATGTCGTACGTCGCCGTGAGAGAACCAGCCTCCGACTTCACGGAATTAGACTCCTTTTCTGCGCTGGGCTCATAAAGTTCGCTAATTACAGTGCCAGGGCCCCTCAATCATAGGGGTGAGCAGAGGCCAGAGGCGGCCCCATCGCTGGGGAGCTGGCCCACGTGACCGGGGCCCGGAGGAGAGAGTCGGGCCCCAGGCCGTGGTGCACAGCTGGCGCCCAGGCTCTGCTGCGTCACTAGGGTGTGTTTGCCTCCCGAGGTCACCCCGCTGGGACTGGGGAGGTGCCCATGCCCTGTGTGAGTGGCCGGAGCCTGTGTGGTCGAGTCACCCTTAGCATCCGGGCCTATGCCTGCCCCTGCCCTCTCGGGAGCTCAGCCAGCCTGCCCTGGGGAGCCAAGTTTTGCCGGGGCTCAGGCTGTAGCACCGAAGGGCTGGCAGAGAGGCTGACTGCCATGTGGTGACCTCGTGAGGGCTCAGGGCGTGCCCCAGTGTGGGGCCAAGGTGGTTTAGGAGCGGGGAGGGTATGGGGGCTCGGGTTAGAGCCCCCCTTGAATCTCACATCCCTCTGTCCGTGGGATGCTCCCAGAGGCCCTGGGAGTGCCCACAGCACTGGGGGGACTCAGTACCCTTCTAGAAGGCAAGGTCCCCTTGTCCACAGCCCCTCCACAGCCCGGGCCCGCATGTGTGATGACAGCCTCCCTGGGGACATGGCATCGGGCGCGCAGACTTCGGGGCCTCCCAGAAGCCAGGACAGAGCCACACTGGGTGGCCCCAACTCACAGGCAGGCCAGCTGTGGGTGACCTGGACAGGAGACCCACACATGGGAGGGGTGACCTGGAGCTTTCATGAAGCTGGGAGCCCACCGGGAAACACCTTGGGCAGAGGTGGCCCTAGCTCCACCTGTCAGCAGAGGATGGAGGAGCCCCGTGCCCAGGTCGGAGAGCTGGGTCTGAAGCAGCCACCGACAGCTGACATCTCCAGGGAGGAGATGGGGGGGGGGGGCAACCCGAGCGCTGGACACACGCCCGGCGGCTGTCCTGGGGGTCCTGCCTACCAGGGCTCCATGTGCCCTGCCCTGCCGTGACGGGCCTCCTCCTGGACTGCCGGGCTCGCGCAGCGTTGGAGGTGCAGGTCTGGTGCTCTCTTGGCTTTCCTCGCCAAGCTTTCTGGAGATCCAGTCTACACTGGCCATCCACACTGGCAGACCACGTGTAGCCACAGCATTGCCTATGCGTCCTTGCTTCTGTGCTTGGTCACGTGCTTCTGTGACCGTGTCCCCCAGTTCCAGGCCCGGGTCACGGTGCCCAGTTCCTGGGGTGGTTCTCAGTGATTTTACTGCCCTCTGCAGGGTACGGCCCTCCCGCCCCTGGGCTCACTCCCTCCAGGGCATGGGGCAGAGCGGGACGAGCCTCCTCTGTGTGTGCAAGAAGCACTCCTGAGAAGGCCATGTCGGCCCTCCCCTCCGGGGCTCCGCTCAGCCTTCCCGACCCCACAAAGCATGGGCCAAACTGCCCGAAATGAGAGGAATTCAGTAAGGCCGACCCGACCTCCCCGGAGCTGGCAAAGCGCATGTCGCGGGCCAGGCGAGGTCAGGGTGTCTGGCTGTGGGCCTGGCGTGCCCGGGGCCCAGCACCACCTTCCCAGGGCAGGTGTGGAGACGGGTTTGCGGGAGTCAAATCGTATCGCGGAGCTCGGTGTCTGGAGGACCGTGGCTCAGTGTCTGTCATACTGCCTTGGCCAAGTGTACGTGGCACTCACGCACCAAGGGGGTGACAGACAGTGCCACGTGTGCACACGTTACCGTCTGCGTTTATCCAAGCACACGTGGTACAACTGCGGTATAGACAATCACAAGTGAAGGGGCTTACAGAATGGGCAGGCTCTGGAAGGAGTAGCAGCCCTCCAGGGCTGCGTGGATCCGCTCCTCCGTGTTCAGACGGCCTCCTGCCCAGCGTGTGGCTGCTGGGAGGTCCCGTGCTGTGTGCTGGGGCTGCCGAGCCTTCGAGAGCCGTCCACCTGGCAGCTCCCACAAAGCACTTATAGGCAACTAGCCAGGGGCCACCACAGCCCACGCACCAATGCTCGGAAGGACGGAGGCCGTGGGGACGTGAATGGGGGCCGGCACTGTCCGGTGTAGACTGTGGTAGGCGCCCCGCTGGCTCACTCCTAGCGCCGCCTTGCCCTGCTCCAGCGCACGGCTGGGAGACTTGTGTCGGCCAATCAGATGACGGGAAGGTGTGTGTGCCCACAAGCTGGTTTCCTAGTGTTGACCTGTTCCAGGTGCCCTCATACCTGAGTGCAATGTGACCCAGCCCAGGTGCTGCTGCAGGAAGACGAACGTCCAACTAGAGACCCAGCCACCCTGGCCATCCCGCGGGGGTCGACACCGGCCACCCTGGCCATCCCGCGGGGGCAGGTCCAGCCAGCTCCCAGCCAGGCTACCAGTTAGTGACCCGCCAGGGAGCCTGCTGTGGTCAGCGTAAGAGAAACCCATTTCGGTCAGCCACTGGGCTGCAGGGGAAGGCAGCTGGATCCCACTGCCAGCTGTGTGGTTTGAGTCCCAGACCCAGCAACTTGAAAAACATGCCACGTCCATGAACACGTGCCCAAGTCCGGGGAGTAGAATGGAGGAGAAAGGATTGCAGCATGGCCATCCTCCCTGGGGGGAGCTTTCTCTCCCTCTCTTGCCAATGAGTATACATGCCCTATAGCAAAATAAATTTTACAAAGCCACACCCAGTCGATCGCAGACCAGAGTCGACACAGGGACGCAGGCTCACACGTGTCCGTGTGCAGATGACCGGCACGCAGGAAGCCAGACCACAGCAGAGTGTCTTGAAGTGGAAGAGAAACTGATCTTTTTGGTTAAAGTTGTATGTCTAGTAAAGAGATACTTGTAAAACGCAGGTAACAGAGGTACGTGCATGAAAGTAAACCTGGACAGACCGCACCCCGGACTAGCTCACAAAAACAGGGACAAACGACAAGGAATGACACCCCGAGGCAGGGCGTCCGGACTCAGGAAGGGGTGCTGCGCAGCGGGTGGGGTTCTGGTAACAGGAGATGAGGAGGGGCAGGGCTCCGCCCAGAGGCAGCCTTCACCTAGCTCAGAACTCTAGCGTAGCTATTCGGAGCCGCGATTTGCAAGCACGGAAATGAACGAAGGCAGGGAGAGGCGGGAGCGCTGCCGTGTGAGCGCACCGCGGGCCAGTGCCGGGCCTCCGCCGAGGCTGCTCCGGGTCCCGCCCGCAGTGGCAGGAAACCGCACTTGACAGTGTCCGGTGGCAGATGGCAGCCTCGACAGCCAGGCAGCTGCAGGTGGGAGAGAACATTTGTAAGCCAGGAAGCGCAGATGGTTGAGACCTCAAATCCAAGTTAGGCTTCACCCAAGACACTGGCTGACCACCGAACAACGCGTGAGCGCGGGAGACCGGGAGGGACAAGGCAGAAACAAGGCAGAAAGCGTCTGTAGTGACATTCACAAGACATCTGCTCCTTTAATTGAGTTTGTCCCCACCGCACAGTCCACACCTCTGGAAGGGGAAGCCCTGGCTTAAAAGGAAGAGCAAGCAGATTCTGGAGCAACTAAGAGCAAGGGCGGTCTTAGAAGCCAGGGACCCGCAGAGCAGGCAGCGCCAAACGGAGTACGAACACGGCCCGTGGGTGCAGCTCAGCACCCCACGGCGGCGCGGCCTCGCAGGGCAGAACCCGGGGCCAGGGTAAAAACGGGCACAGCTGGCGGCCAGAACGCGGCAGCAGCACACCTGGGCAGAGGGTCCTCGTCGGCTCTGCAGCGGAGACATCTGGGAAAGCTGCGACGAACTGCTGCTAAAACAACCATTCGAGGAGGAATAAAGGCCATTTCAGAACTTCCACAACATATTTTTTACAGTGACAAGCTTTGCAGCAAAATCTACTAGACATGAAAGAAGCTGGAACGTGTGATTTGGACTCAGGGAAAACTCAGGCATAGAACCCGACTCTGAGACAGCCCTTATGCTGAATTTAGCAAATATTTCAAAGTAGCTGTTATAGATAGGCCCAAATCATTAAAGAAAAATGCAGTATTAAAGAGTGGCTAGGCAGAGGATTTAATGGAGAAATGACAAGTATAGAAAACGAATGGTAATTTGAGAAGTGAAAAATTCTATACAAGTGTAAGGAAATGTGAAAAGCTATCAAACAGACTTAACAGCAGATTGGAGGTAGCAGAGGAGAACTTCAGTGAACCGAAGATGGATCAATAAATTGTTCAACCTGAGAAACTGGTAGAAAATAATTAAAGAAAGAAAGTAAATGCTTTAGAGACCTTTGGGACATATCAGGGAGTCCAACATGGCTTATAATGAGATCCCCAGGAAGAGAGAAGGGAAACTATGAAATAAAAAATGAAAAAAAGTTACAGGTGATTTCAAAACTTCTCCCAGAAAATGGAATTAAAAAATTAAAAAGTTGGGGCCAACCAGTTGCATGGTGGTTAAAGCCCTGGACTCCAACATGGCCAACCACGGTTCGAGTCCTGATCTGGCGACTTGCTTTCTCACTCATTATCTCTCTGGGGAGCACACATGCCCTATAGCAGAATAAAATTAACATTAATAATAATAAATAATATTAAATAAGTAATTCTAAAAAATATGATTAAAACGTTTGCTGATTTTGATGCAGACGTAACTTTTAAATCCATGCATAGATTTTTTTTAGAATGCACGTTCTTCATGAACTTTCTGAGACTCCTTGTAATTGAAAAAGCTTTGTGAACTTGGTGAGGGCATTAATGCACAGGTCTGTCCAGGCCAGCAGCTCAGAGCAGGGTACATATGTGGAGCTACCCTATGCTCGCCAGTCAGTTTCTGAAGGATGAAGACAAAGACACGCTCTTGAGAAGAGCGAGACCAAACCGACTTTCCAGAGGGGAGCAGTGATGAAATTAGCGGGCTGATTTCTCACTGGAAATAGTGAAGGCAAGAGACGCCAAAGGGATATACCAAAAATGTCGCAATAGAAACATATCTGTCCCTAAACTGTTCTTTAGGGGCCAGCAAGGGGCACGATGGTTAAGGCACCACATGGCCAACTACAGTTTGAGTCCTGGACCTGGCAGTTTGAAACTCATGCCGGGTGTGTGTGTGCGTGCCTAAAACCCCAGGAGGAGAATGGAGGAGAAGGGACTGTGGCGTGGCCATCCCCCATGGGGGTGATTTCTCACTTTCTGTCTCTCTGTCTCTCTCTGTCACTGGCAAATGTACACACCCTATGGCAAAAACCTAGTAAACAAACAATCAAACAAATAAAACTTTGTTCTTTAAAAATGAGGGTGCAGTGAAGACGTTTCCAGTAAAACAAATTGGAGAAGGTTCACTGCCAGTAGCCGCACACTGCAAGAAATGCTAAAATATATGAGCACCGAGGTACCTGTGCATAACCTCACTGCTCTAGAACACATACGGATTCGCTTAGCTACATATATTTGAAGAGGAAAATGGTTTTTAAAAACATGTACTGAACTATGTCATCTCAAATGGTCATTATTGGTTCCTCGAAGATCTCATTTCCTCTGTGATAATTTCACTTTAACCCACATAACTCACTTGACCATTTCTTATATTGAAGACATATTTGGCAACAAATTCCCTTAGTTTTCCTTTATCTGCAAATGTTGCCTTCATTCTTTTTTTTCCCCTCTTTTTTTAATTAATTTTTTTTTTTTTTTTTTTTTTTTTTTTTTTTTTTTTTTTTTTTTTTTTTTTGGTGGGGAGAGGTTTCTGCTATAGGGCACGTGTGCTCGCCAGAAAGACAGAGAGAGACAAAAAGCAAGAAATCACACCCCCCCCCCCCCAGGGGGGATGGCCACGCAGCAATCCCTTCTCCATTCTCCTCTCGGGATCTTGGGCACGCATGTGCGGGACTACATGGAATTCTAGTGACATAGCCATTACGCCATCTGCTGGTCCCCTTGCCTTCATTCTTGAAAGATATTTTAAGAGGCCAAAAACTATCAACCCATTTCTACATGGATAGTTTTTTTTCTTTTTTTCCACTTAACTTTAAAGATGCTAATCCATAATAATTTTTTGGCTCCCCTACTCCATTCGAGCTGCCTCCTGCGTTCGAAGGGTTGTACCAGTAACTAGTTCCAACAGCTTTTCTCATGCCTCTGTTTGCGGCACCTTGGCTGACATACTTTGACTACAGAGTGTTCTTTCCGTTTATTCTATTTGTCTTTTGCTGAGCTGCTTGAATTGGTAAATACATGTCTTTGACCACATTTGAAAGGTTTTTGGTCTTTTCATCTTAAAATATGATTTCTGCCACCTCTTGTCTACCTAGAATTCTAAGCATATGTATATTAGATAAATTGATATTGTTTTCAAGTCTCTGAAGCTCTGTTAATTGAAAATATATATTTCATAGCTCTCGTCTTAATTTCTATTGGTTTTTCTTGACTATTTCTTCTCTGTTTTCTGCTATTGAGTCCATCTAGTGAGTTATTTATTTTATATATTGTATTTTCTGTCCTAGATTTCACTTTTTTTTCTATTTCTGTGCTAAGATGTTCTACTTTTTGGCTTATTTAAATGTATTTTCCTTTAAGTGTAGGAATAATAGTAGATTGCAAGATATATTCTGGTAATTCAAACATCTCGTTCATCCCAGGGTATTACACTTTTTACTTTTATTTTTCTTAAGAGTTTGTCACAAGGCCAACAGGTGGCATAGTGGTTATGATGCTAGACTCCCATGTGGTTGACTGCGGTTTGATTCCAGGACCCAGTGGCTTGAAACTCATGCCCGGCACGTGTGTGTGCATGCCCAAAATCTTGAGTGGAGAATGGAAGAGAAGGGATTGCGGTGCAGCCATCTTCCCCAGGGAGCGACTTCTTGCTTTCTGTCTCTCTGGAGAGTGCATGCACCCTATAGAAAAAAAAAAAAAAAAAAGACAAAAACAAACAAACAAACAGAAAAAACAAAAAAACACTCTTAGGAAAAAAAATTGTCACATTTTCCTCTTTGTTGTTATTTTGCATGACAATTTGAGCTCTGCCTTATTCTGGACGTGGAAAAAGTAATGTTGTGTATAGTCTGGGGCCTGCTACATTTCTTTGAGGACTATGATCCCCCCAATCCGGCATTTAATCCCGTTAGATTCAGACCACCTGTTGGCAGTGGTCCCCGTCAGAGCTCAGTTTCATCTGCGTGAACAGGTTGCCTCCATCTGCCTGCCTACTCTGTGCGAATTTCGGAGACAAGCGTGTGGCTCACACATGGCACTGGAGGCTCCCCTTCTCTCCCTTTCTTCCCTCCAGTTTTCTCTCCTCACTCTTACCCGGTGGAGGTTTTCCAGAATCCTTGCCCTAGACTCCAGGCCGGAAGAGTGTCAGGTCCCTGCTGTTCACTGCTCCTGACTGTGGCCCAACTCAAGAGTGAGCTCTCACTAAATGAGAGTGAAATATATCCTTGTCAGTGGTCTCTCTCTCTCTCTTAAAAATAAATAAATAAAAATAAATAAAAATGTTGATTCCTTCATAGAGTGAGGGAAGACAGGCACTCACACAGGCTTTATGTCACAAGCCCTCCCAGGCCCAGGGTCAGCGGGCTGGAGTCAGAGCTTGTGCCTGTGTACCCAGGAGGCACAGGGCCTGGGAACCGAAATCCTGGCCTTCCACATGACCTCAGCACTGAAGAGCATGGTGCTACCACTGCACCATCATCTGCCTGCATCATGTTTTCCCTGCACCTGAGATCACCATGTTTTCCTTTTGTCCATTGCCCACCGCTTTTGTCAGCAGTGAGGTCGTTTTGTGGAGACTCATATTCCCATACCAGGAGCATAAGCCCCCTGAGTTTCAATATGTGGTGTTTGCATCATAAATTAGTTTGGGACTCTTTCACATTTTAATTATTATTATTATTATTCTAACCCATCTAATGATGTTATTTCAATTTCTGATTATGTGCATAATTTTTATTTTACCTTTTTTGTTTTGAAATCCCAATTACATGATGTTAGCTCGTTCTGCATGTACATAGTTAGATGTACACAGAAGCCCCCTTGTGTCCCAGTGGGTGTTCATTTTGTATTTTTTTATAGTGTGTTTGAAAAACCGATCCTATATCTATCAGTTACCTAATCCTAGTTACGTTTGTTAAGATATCTTTGCTGGAGACCAGCAGATAGTGTAACGCTTACGTTGCTGGACTCTCACATAGTCAACCGTGGTTTGAGCCCCAGACCTGGTAGCTTAAACTCATGCCATGCGCGTGTGCATGCATGCCCAAAATTCTGAGAGGAGAATGGAGGAGAAAGGACTGCAGGGTGGCCATCCCCCAGGGGTGACTTCTCACTCTCTTTCTCTCTGTCTCTGTCTCTCTAGCAAGTGTACTTGCCCTATAGAAAAAAATCTCTCTTTAAAAAGTATATATATATCTCCTTGCTGGGTCTTCTTCACTTGGCCTCTAACAGAACATGTTGAAATATCCCACGATAATTTTGAAATATTGTTTTTCCTTGCAAGTCTATTAATTTTTTTATTCTGTGGCTATTTTATTAAGAATATATATGGCCTGACACGTGTGCAAAAGGGTCACAACCTCCTGCAAAGTTGTAGTTTCTCAGTAGCTTGTATCTGTCAGCCACCGTTATAAATGCTACCTGCATATTTTTGTTCCATACAACATTTTAAGTTTTTTGGTTTTTGTTTTGCCGTAGGACACGTGACCTTGTTGGGGGAGAGAGAGAGACAGAGACACAGAGAGAAAAGTGAGAAACCTCTCCCCTTGGGGGGATGGCCACACTATAATCCTTTCTTCCCCGTTCGCCTCTAGGGATTTTGGGCATGCACACACGCACACACACACCAGGCATGATTTTCAAGCCACTGGGGCAGGGACTCAAACCACAGTCGGCCATGCGGGAGTTCAGTGCCTAAACCACCACACCGAAGGCTGGCCCCATTGCTGTCTATAACTTTATAAATCCTAGATACATAGATGCATGAGGAAAAAAAAGTATATTGCTTCCATTTCTGCTTATGTGAGTAACTTAAAGTCAATATTGCTGTATCTTACTGTTATATTAAAATGTTTCCCTCAGACACAAAAATGGAAAATGACCTGTTGATGGTAAGGTGTTCAGTAATATCGTTGACTGGGCTGATATGCAGTGGATTTGTGCTGGGAAAATTCATTCTGTGCTGTGAAGATATACTGTAATTAAATATAATAAAAAATAAAATGTTTACCTCTGTGTCATCACCTTCCCATGAAAAATAACGCACTTGTCTTCACTTCTTCTGGGACGACTGCAGTCACACCGCGTCTCACTTGGTTAGCATTTCCCTGACGGGTTCCTTTTCTTGCCCTTCACTCTTGGTCTTCCCGGGTCTGTGACTGACACATGACCTTTCTAAGCAGTACCTTTCCGTTTCAGTTCTCTAGTTCCATGGACAACCTCGTAAGGGCCGTAATAATAATTGCGTTGCCTCGGTGGGCCAAGGTGAGGGACTGGCGCTTTAGGACAGCGAGGCCCAGTGAGTGAACCCGCGGGACCTCCCCTGCCCGGGCTTCTGACTGTGACCTCCGCATGTCAGGCTCTGTGCCTTCTGGTTCTCTATGCAGGAAGTGGAGACATTTACAAGTTTGGTCATTTATCTGTGGATGCAATCTGGTTGTCTGGCAGAAACGTCAACTTTGTTCAAGTCTTCACTGATTTATTTGCTTGTCCTAGTTCCGTTTCTGGCTGTAACGGAATACTTCCGATGGGGTAATTTGCGAATGGTAGGAGTTTATTTGCCTCCGGGGTCTGGAGGTGGGTCTGGAGAGGGCCTTGTGGTGGCAGCAGAAGGCAGAAGTAGGAGCAATTGACGAGCCAGGGCAGAGAGGGACAGGGACCAAAGGACCGGAGCCCCCAGAAGGACGCGCACGCAGGGAGGGCCCTCATCGCTCAGTCACCTCTGAAGGTCCTGCTTGTCCACACTTCCCGGGCAGCGTCAGCCCACATGCAGGCACACTGGCAGGCCGCCGGGCTCCGTCCACCGGATTCCAGTACCCTCCACTTGTTCCCGATTTTAAGGAGGAGGCGACGAGAGCTTCCGCCCGAAGTCTGTTGTTTGCTGAAAATGTTCCCAGATCATCTATATCGAGGTAAGAACTTCTCTCTTGTTCAGGTTGCTCCGAGCTGTTAAGAGCGGGGTCAATTGTCTTTAAACGCCCTTTCCAGATAACTGTGAGGCTTTATGTGGTGAATTGCAGCACGTGGCGCTAACACAGCCGTTCACGCCCAAGAAAACTCAACTGGGTCGTGAGTAATTGCTTTAGTGGGTTACTACATTTGAATTGCTAATACTTGAGTGAGTTTTTAAAATCTGTGCTCATAAAATAAAGTGACCTACACTTTTTCCTTCTTGTGCTGCCTCGCCTGGCCTGGGGTCAAGATTACACTCACCTCATAAAATCAGTTCTTTCACTGTCTGTTGTCTGGAAATGTAACAACTGATTTCAGAGCGATTGTCACGGAGAGTGTGGTGGCCCTCACTCACGAATCCACCCCTGCCTCTTTTTACAATTGAAGACGAGGCATGGGTGACGCGCCCTCCACAACGCTGACTCAGTCGCCAGTCTGTTTACGATTGCTCTTCCTTTTTGAATCATGTTTTGGCGTTATCATTTTCAAGGAACAGTCTAGTTGAAATTCTCACATTTATAGTACAAATTAGTTCTCTTCTCCTTCATGCGTTTACTATAAAGTCCCGCGCACGTTCGGCACGGCGCGGGGACGATTCAGACAGTGAAACTCGCAGCACTCCTTGCCCGGCGCCTGCGCTGCGGCAGACCCGGCCCCGCGGCCACCGCTCCGTCCTCGTCCTCGCCCCAGTCTTCCCTTCTGACCTGCCCCACCCATAGGTGCCACCGCCCTGCGTGTGTGCAAGCCAGTTTCTTGCATTTCTTTCAGACTGATGGTCTCTGGACCCATCCACAAGTGTTATTATTTAGTTCAAAAGAACATTTTTGGAGGAGAGATTTTTGTTCTAGGATGCATGTACTCACCGGAGAGACAGAAAGACAGAAAGTGAGACCATCCCATCCCAGGGGAGATGGCCATGCCACAATCTCGTCTGCTCCCCTCTCCTCTTGGGATCTTGGGCACGTGAGCACTGTGTGTCTGGTGTGAGTCTGAAGCCACTGGGTCCAGGACTTGAACCATGATTGTCCAGCTGGTAGTCCAGTGAGGTAGCCACTACACCATCTGCTGGTCCCAATTTAGTTCAAAATTTAATGGATAGAGACAAACTATCTTCGTAAGGAGCGAGCACCACTGCTCCTATTTGGAGAGAGGAAGGCTCCGAGGGAAGCAAGCTGAGGGCGGACCAAGTCGGCTTCAGCTTCTCGGGCAGTTTGGGGAGGCCTTGCTGAAGTTTCTGGCAGCCCCTGCATGGGGCTGCCCAAGGGCTCGCTGCAGCTGGCACGCCTAGCAGGGCTGTCCTACGGGCCTGACCTCCCATCAGGGGCACCTGGCCAGGGAGAGGGACTAGAACCCTCTGTATCCTCTGTATGCAGTTACTCTTGCCATTCGGCTGCTGCTTCTTCTTCTTCTTCTTCTTTTAAAGAGATTTTTACCATAGGGTGCATGCATTTGCTGTAGAGATAGAGAGAGATGGAGAGAGACAGAAAGTGAGAAATCCCGCCCCCCAGCGGAGGATGGCCACACTGCCATCCCTTCTCCTCCATTCTCCTCTAGGGATTTTGGACACGCACACATGCACCTGGCATGAGTTTTAAGCTGCTGGGTCTAGGACTCGAACCGCAGTCAACTACGTGAGAGTCCAGTGACGTAATCATTATGCCACCTGCTAATCTCACTCCTGGTACTTCTTGAGACTTCACAGGAGGACCGGGGCCCGTGCCAGTCTACACAGCTTTTGTTTTATCCTGGCACGTAGCCAAGGGCGTGGCTAGGTGAAGCATCTGGTGGAAACCTTCCTTCCCACTTTTTCTTTTTTCTTTTTCTTTTCTTTTCTTTTTTTTGGAGAAGTTTTCGCTATAGGGTGCATGCACTCGCCAGACAGACAGAGAGACAGAGAGACAGAAAGCAGGAAATCACCCCCCAGGGGGGATGGTCACGCCGCAATCCCTTCTCCTCCGTTCTCCTCTCGGGATCTTGGGCACGCACGCACACGCGCCCGGCGTGAATTTTAAGCCACCGGGTCTGGGACGCGAACTGCAGTCGACTACGTGGGAGTCCAGCAACATAGCCATTACGCTAACTGCTGGCCCCTCCTTCCCACTTTTGAAGGCAGCCTTCACTGACTCCTGGTTCCTGGGTTGCTACTGAGAACCCCAAGGCCTTTCTGATTCCCAGCCCCTTTATCTGAACTTCCACCGAACGTGAGATTGTAGAATAGTCTCTGTTTAAAATTTTACAGTGAAAGGAGCCGGGCAGTGTGCAGTGGCTATGCATGCAGACGCCACGTGGGAAAGAACCCCCTTCCTGTCCTGGAACCTCCCGGCGCACGACCGGCATGCGTGTGTGTGCCCGCCCTCTGGAGCTGCAGAGGCTGCAGGGGGTCACTGCGTAAGGGGCCCGGCTGGGGGAGACTGCCCCTCTGCCTCTCTCTCTTTCTCTGTCTTTTGTTCCCTCCTGGAAGAAATAAATAAGCTCTAAAAAACAAACAAACAAACAAACAAACAAAAAACAAAAAACAGAAAACAAGGAAGATTGTTTTTAAAAATTCATGCTGATGAATCTTGGTGTGGCTCGGTTTTAACCGATGTGCTAGTTATTTATTGAATGTTTCACTTTTTCTCTAAATGCAGGGTCTCGCTGTCATGCTGTCCTGCCTCCATCTCCCACAGAGCTAGGTCCACAGGTGGGTGTCGCCCTGTCCGGCCTTGAGTGTAGACCAGAACCCTGCCCTTCCGTGCGGCCTGAGCATCGGCCAGCACTGGCTGCCATGGCCGGCCTCGGGCCTTTCTCTTTCGTACTTGCCAGAGGGCACATACACGTGCCTGAAGGAGACAGGCGAGAGAGCGGGAGAGCAAGAAAGCACCTCCGTGGGGAAAGGGCCTGCCGCGATCTCTGTCCTGACCTCTTCTCTGGGGACTTCGGCCATGCACGCACGTGTACCAGCATGCTTTTGAGCCTCCAGCCTGAATCTCCAGCACCTGGGCAGCCGTGTGGGATCCAGCTGCTCTAAGCCCCAGGCAATGGGCTGACCCCTGGGCCTTCTTAATCCATCAACTGATTTTTTAGCTGTCTTCTGTCATTTCTATCATCGGGACATGGGACCCACTAGACTCAACGCCCAAGTCTTTGTTTCGCCTTTTACATTTCGTCTGTACCTCTGCTCACTTCGACAATGCGCTGCACCGTCTCAGCGGAGCGCCCCTCACCTTTAGCTTACGAACTTCCCATACAGTCGTCGTTTTTTCATTTGGGCTGTCGTGTTTCTAATTCCCGATGGCTATTTTGATATTGTCCTGTGAATGTTTTTCTTGTTTTGTAGATAGCTCCTTGTTCTTGTTTTATTATTGCAATATTTTTTCTTATTTCTCTAGAGGATGAGATAATTCTTTGGAAAGTTTCTCCACTCGAGTTCGTGTGTTTTCCTGAGCGGTGCTGTTTAGCTTGCTCGCGCTGGCCTCTGCCTTCCATGGCGGACGCTTGCCTTGTACCTGACGAGCCTCGCTTCGCGGGTCGCGGCTGGAAGCTCTGGGCTGCTGGAAAAGGTCCGCGGCCGTGAGTGTCGTCCAGGTGGCTCAGCGAGCGCCTTGGGACCCCGTCCTGTGGCGTCGGATCCTCTTCTCGTTCCCTGCCCGAGGGCGCAGTTCTCCTCCAGGTCTGCTCGGGTTTGCTGTAAGGTGCCCACAACGCGGCTCTATAAGGAGGGTCGACCCCAGACTCCCACAGGGCAGGAGTCGTGAGCGGGAGGGGAGGCTGGAGAGCCAGCTCCTTCTCCAGCACCCCAGCCCCTCGGGCTCACCCCGTTCTGGGCTTCTCCCCGCCCCGCAGTGCCCTCGCCCTTCCTCGCCCTCCCCGCTCCTTCCTGCCCCTTCCCTCCCTTCCCTCCCCTCTTACGCTGGGACCGTAGGAAATTCACCTGGACTCTCAACATTGCAGTGGCCGGAAACGGATTTCCCAGGCCCACTCGGGTGGCTATTTGTGCTTCAGCTGCAAAAACTTTGTTCCTTTTCTTTCAATATTTCCAGTTTTTCTGAGAATATTTTTAATTAAAGAAAATAATTGAATTTAGGAGAGGTTGCGAAAATAAATGGGACATGGGCTCTGCATCTCAATCTCATGGTCATCTTATCACCGAGACCGCTCCACGCCTTCGCCCTTATTTCTTCCTTTTGAAGTTTTGTTTTGGTAGTAAATTTCTTGAAGTTTTTCAATTTCAATAATTTTCTTTTTTAAAAAGACCAACTTTTAGCTTTGAAAGTCTTTTTATTTTATTTTATTTTTTTGAGAGAGAGATTTTTGCTAGAGGGCACATGCATTCTCTGGAGAGAGAGAGAGAAAGCGAGAAGTCTCCCCTCCCAGAGGGAATGGCCACGAGCAAGCCCTTCTCCTCACTCTCCTCTCAGGATTTTGGACACGCATTCACATGCACCTGGCGTGAGTTTTAAGCCGTTGAGTCTGGGATTCCAACCACGGTCGACTACATGGGAGTCCAGCGACGTAACCATTATGCCAGCTACTGGTCCCAAGAGACCTTTTTTAAAAATTGTGTTTTTATTTCATTAATTTGTGCTCTTCTTATTGCTTTCATTTTAATTTTTTAAATGTACACTATCATTATTTTCTTAATAATTATTTATTTAATTTTATTAATTATTATTTCATTTGCTAAGGGCATGTGTACTCTCGGGGAGTGAAAAAGCAAACCACCAAGTCCTGGACCCCAACCACAGTCAGCCAGCCATACGGAGTCCAGATCCTTAACCACTGTGCCACCTGCTGGCCTCGGACTATCATTCTTTTTCCCCAGAACTTTGTAAGTTAGCTCTCCAGCTCTTGCTTGTCCGTCTTCTTCCCAAATGTCAGCATTTTGGGCTGCTTGGGCTGACTGTCCCGGCTACATCTGACATGCTTCGGTATACAGCATCGTGTTTTATTATTCGGACATGAGTTTCAAATAGTTTTCATTACTGTTCATTACTTAAGCCATGAGTAATTTTTTTAAGAATCATTTTATTTACTTTTATTTATTTACTTATTTTAATTTGACTGGAGAGGAACAGAGAGAGAGAAAGTGAGAAAACAAGTCACAAGGTCTGGGCCTCAAACCACGGTTGGCCATGTGGGAGTCCAGCGTCCTTAACCACCACACCACCTACCAGCCCCAACCCAAGAGTAATTTTTGAAGTGTGTTTAAAATGTTTTAATGTATAGGATTATTATTATTATTATTATTATTATTCGGCAAGGTCTCACTCTGCAATGTTCTGCCTCCTTTTAATTTTTTTTGCTAAGGTCTTGATAGGTTGCCCAGACCAACCGCAGGCCAGGCCCCTACTGCCCCCGCCCCATCACTGGGCTGCAGGACGTGCACTGCACCTCATTCCAGGTGGTCCCGGGAATCGAGCTCCGTTCCTTTACATGGTCTCCACCTGTGGGCATACTCCTGAGCACTGTGTGGAACTATGGCTGGCTGGGTCAAAGGATTTTAATTCAGATTTATATGGGAATCATCGTAGATTCACCACACTTGTACAGTACAGAGATCCCAAATACACCTCAGCTTGTTCCCCGATGTCAACGTGACATGAAGCTACAGTTCGACAGGGATGCGGTCCGGGTCTTGATGGGGCATGCAGACAACACACGCTGGTAAAGAGGCTGTCTCCCATGGCCTGGGCTGGGAAGAAACTGCGAGACAAGGCCGGTGGTTTACTGACCCTCCTTGTGTCGATTCACTGGCCTGTAGTTAATTTCTCTGCCGTGAGTTTTACTGTTATTACAGTACCCTGCAAGGGTAAAATTTCACCCCCACCATTACAATAAAGCCAATTAGTGATCTTCTAGGAATGTGGTTCCCTAAGAAGAGGGCAGGAAATTCAAGACTCCCCCACTTGTCTGTTTAAGCCAAAATTAACATATGTTAGGTCAAATTAGTATAAGCCAAAGTAGCATCAGTAGCATATGAAAACTAAGTTAGTTTAAGGCTAGTTTTATGTAAATACCCCTTGTTAAAGCTATAGGCCAAAGTTAGCTCCTGCTAGGCAAAGTCAGCACATTCACCCAGAGATAAAACAAAAGAACTCACTAATTGACAGACTCAGTAAATAAAACAAAAACCCATGGTTTTTCTTAAGAAAGAAAAAGCCTGAGTGGCATGACAAAATGAACAAACCTGAGGGCTCCAGAGAAAGATTAACTACCTTAGCTGGGAGCTCTTATCTAAAGCAACAGGTAGCTTTCAACTACAAAGAGTTTCTCATCTATGTGCTGTTGACTATGAAAAGCTGCTAATAAAACATCCTGTGTTGTCTCCTGAGCTACAAGATCATCTTCCATTCCCATATAAGATTATAGACTCACCTTCTATTGTTGTAATATATAGATAGTCCTTATATTAACTGTGTCTTTACTTAACAAGACAAGATATCTATCTAGGTCTTTGCAACTAGCAATGTTACTGCCCTGGCCTGGGACTGAAGTTACCAAACATCCTGCAAGGCCCCTCTTCAAAAGACCCTTCCCAGTAATCAAGATCTAAGAAGAAGATACAACAGACAAACGGACTTCCTCATCCTAAAAACTGGGATTGATTTTTAACTAATCTGACAAGACAAACAGCATGTTTTATAATTATTGTTTCCATGCTTTGTATACCCTGTTTCTTAGAGTGGGTTTTTTACTACCCCTCACCCCCTTTACTTCCTAAACCTCCCTCAATAAATACGCGTGTCCTAATAGCCACGGCGCTGCAGCCTGGAGTTTTGCTCTGACTGTAGCCGGCTACAAACATGCTAAAAAGTATTAATGTTTTAGCCTAATTCCGTTCACCTGCGCCGCCTCCGCCGAGTCAACCCACCCCCGCCGAGGCTGGACCCCGGCAGGGTCTCACCCAAGTTTTTCAGTTCTGATGGCGTTCACGTGCACGTGTACGCACATACGCATTAAGCGCTATGCAGCTTTATTCGCTTGGTAGGCTCGGCTAGCCAACGACCATGATGCCCGCCCCACTGCGGACCCCCGCCATTGCCCTCTGTACTCACAGCTCTTCCCTCCCACACTTCCTTCGCCTCCAGCCCCGCAGCCATTAATCTTTTCTTCATTTCTGAGACTTTGTCATTTAGAAAATGTATTATAAATGGAATGTATTATAAATGGAAGTGTGTAAGCTTTTTAAAAAAATTTTTAGGGTTATTTATTTAATTTTATTTATTCATTCATTTATTTTAATTTCACCAGAGAGAGACAGAGAGAGAGAAAGGAGAGAGAGAGAGAAAGTGAGAAAGCAAGCCACCAGGTCCAGGACTTGAACCGTGGTCAGCCATGTGGGAGTGTCCAGCGCTCCAACACCATGCCACCTGCTGGTCCCCTGTAAGCTTTTTTTTAAAGAGAGATTTTTGTTATAGTATACATGCGCTCTCTGGAAAGACATAGAGAGACAAAGAAATAGAAAGTTAGAAATCTCCCCCCAGGGGAATAGCCACAACACAATCCCTTCTCCTCCAGCCTCCTCTTGGGATTTTGGGCACACACACACACACACACACACACACGTCTGGTGTAAATTTTAAACTGCCGGGTCCAGGACTTGAACCGCTGTTGACTACGTAGGAGTCCAGTGACATAATCATTATGTCATCTGCTGATCCCAGTGTGTAAGCTTTAAAGATTAGTCATTTTTATCGTTTTTGTTTTTGCCACAGGATGTGTATTCTTGCCGAAGAGAGACAGACAGAAATAAAGAGCAAGGGAAAGTGAGAAATTACCCTCCCGGGGGTGGGGGGGGGGGGCGGATAGCCATACTGCAATCCCTTCTCCTCCATTCTCCTCCTGGGATTTTGAGCATGCATGCACATGTGCCTGGTGTGATTTTCAAGCCACTGGGTCCAGGACTTGAAGCACAGAATCAGCCATGTGAGAGTCAGCTCCTTAACTACCAGGCCACCAGCTGGCCCGAGACTGGCTCTTTTAGTTCCATGTAATTCTCTGGAGATGCCCCGGGTCGGCGCCTCCATGGAGCATTCGTTCCTTTTATTGCCAAGGAGTATTCTATTGTACGTGTGTCCCATTGTTGGCTTAACCATTTTAAAATATGTCATTAATTTGCTGTGTAATTATGTTCACAAAGTATATTCCACTTTATGGTAAGATTCTGTGTGCTTTGGAACATATTGAAATCTGACTTACGCTCTAATACAGGTAAATTTTCGGGACTATTCTATGTGTCCTCAACACTGGGCTGCAATTCTGAGGTGTAAGCTTCCACCATCTCATTTTCATGTCATCTCTTTGTTAATTGTGTTGTTTTAATATTTATATGCTTGTAAATATTTTTGTCATTTTGATTTACTAATGAAGCTGTGAAAATCTCCCAGTGTGGTAGTGAATTTGTTTAGTTCTCCGTGCAGTTAAATTAACTGTGGCTTGTACATTTCGAAGCTATGGTAAGTGTATAAAAACACTCCCCGATGAATTTGATTTCCTCATTATAAAGTGATCCTCCTCATCTTTAGATCTTTCATTCTTTTTACTACAACTACACCAAGATAGCATTTGTTTTCACTCGATTTCAAGATTCTGTCCTTTTCCTTCTAAAAAATGTGCTTTTTGAAAAATATTGTAGGTATGTCTCATAGCTAGCATATGGATGCTTTTTAAATTTTTTTTTACATTTTTTACAATTAGTTGTATTTTAGTATTTTCTATGTATATACAATGTTATGTTGTACTATTTTTTATGCTCTGAGTATCTTTGCTTTTCTCCTCTCCTTGCTTGCTTTCTTATAAAAATAAGCACTGTGTGTGTGTGTGTGTGTGTGTCTGTCTGTCTGTGTGTAAATTTAATGTAGGAAGAATCAGCACTTAGCTGAAAGGACCCTTAGACTGTGGAGTTCCTGGAACCTAAATAGGCACAGTGATTTGTCAAAGACTCAACAGCACAAGGAGACCTCCAGTGAGGGAGCCTGGAGAATCAACGCCCTCACTCCCCCTCCTCCGCCTCTTTGATATCTTGCCAGGGCTCTTTATTGGCCAAATTCAAGTGCACACCTCTAGGCTGAAGAGCCTGAGGGACAAGCATAAAATTACCAGGATTTCTGGCTACATAAACATTCTTAGGTGTTTCACTAGCCATCTTTATCTATTTAAATAATATAATCATACTTCATATTTGATTTATGAGTTCTTTAAATTTTGCAGAAGGCATGTGAATTACTGACAGCACACGTGCAAGAGAGAGAACAAGAGAGAGAAGTAACCCCGGGTGGAATATTCATGCCACAATCCCTTGTTCTCCATCTTTCCCTCCTTTTGGGGGATTTTGGACACACACACACACACACACACACACACACATACATGTGCCTGGTGTGTTTTTCAAACTGCCAAGTCTGGGACTTGAACCCTGCAATTAGAAATGGGGTCCAATCACCTTAACCACCAGGCCATAAGCTGGCTCAATTATGAGTTTTAAACATCTGTTATCTTCTGTACTAAGGATGATGATGAGCTTGTTGTTTATTCAACCTCCAGTTTGCCCTTCCACCCACCTATTGCTTAGGTACAATATTTTTGTCACTATTTCTATATTGTTATGTTTTAAAATGTTTATTGTCCACTCCACAACAATTATTTCTACATTTTTAGCCTTAGTATTAATTTATAAGGTTTTATAAAAAGTTCACTGCCAGTTCATTTGCCACAGCTTCTTTATTAAGCTTTTAGCTATATAACTTTTGTCCTTTAGTATTGTCATTATGAAACTTTATGGGAAGTTCTTGTATGTGAAAAAAGCAATCTATTACTTTAGATTTGAATAATAGTCTAGCTAGGTATAAAAATTATTGAGTGACATTTTCTTTCATTAAAGTCTTTATTAATATTGCTTCATACTCTTCTGACATTGAAGCCTTCTGTGGAAAAGTTCTAAGACAACTCAATATTACCCCATAATATTTGGCTAAATTTTTTTTGGAGAGGTTGATTCCCACTGTATTCTTTATCTTTTAATTCAGTAATTTCACTTACTCTTCTTCAGGGCTAACGATTATATATCTAATAGAAATCTTCTTTGTGTTTTATAGCTATCATATTCTTTCTTATGGAAAACTTGAATTTTTAAAATTTGCTCAAGTTTTTCATGTGTATTTTTCCTTTGGCTGTTGCTATTCATCACTTTTTTAAGAGTTTTTTTTGTTTTGTTTTGTTATAGGGCACGTGCGCTCACCAGACAGAGACAGAGGGACAGAAAGCGAGAAATCACCCCCCCCCAAGGGGAAATGGCCACGCCATAATCCCTTCTCCTCCATTCTCCTCTCGGGATCTTGGGCACGCATGCACACGCACCTGGTGTGAGTTTTAAGCCACCAGGTCCGGGACGCGAGCCGTGGTTGACTACATGGGAGTCCAGCGACACAGCCACTACGCTAACTGCTGGTCCCTGTTGCTATTCATCTTTATAGTACTTCTAATATGGCCTTCTCTGTGATGACTTTATCGTCCTTTTTCTTACCTGTCTAAAGTGTTGCAATTTATTTTCATTTCTTTCTTCTGTTTTACTATTGTTTGGATGGATTCCTGTGTCTTTGCTTTTAGGCTCTGATTTCCTGATAAATTATAACTTAAAAAAACAACTAGTATCCTTAAATCCATGCAATAATATTTTTTTCATATTTTTCAGTCTTCTCTCTGGCCAAATTATGTGGTATATTTTTAGTCCTCCTTTATGTTATTCTTGCTATTTTAATTATATTTTTCTTTTCTTTTATAGCTTGAGAGTGCATGTGCTTGCCAGAAAGAGAGAGAGAGAGAGGGAGAGAGAGGAAGCTCCCCCCCTCTCAAGTGGGGCATGGTCATCCCACAATGCTTTCTCTCCTCCAAGTCTCCATTCTATGTTTTTCAAGCCACCAGGGCTGAGATTTAAATCAAGGTTTGCTGTGTAGGATTCAGCTCTGTATGCACAGCACTGAACTATGCCAACCCAGTTATTTTAATTTTCATTTGAACGAGGATAGGTATCCTCAGGCCAGATGTTCCTAGGGAGGCAATACAATGTCCTCAGTCAGGAGCTCATCTTTTCTCTCTGGCTCCCAGGAGACCCCTGTGTGGTGCAGGGTTTGTGTGTGCATGTGTGTGCAAGTCTGCATGTTTCTGTATGTGTGTGTCTGTATTGGTGTGCATGTGGTACTTCAAGCTTGCTCTGTACATAGCTTCCACTCAGATGCCAGTACTTTCCAAATTGCTTTCCTCCTGCAGTCATCCTTTCTTTCATCACATGTGAGACTGAATGTCTCCTGAAAAGATGGCAGATGATGCTCTTTTTTCATCCCAGTTCTCTGACCCTTTAGCGTCAATAGTTTCAAGAAATCTTTTGTGGCCAGTCCAGGTGCTTGTTCATATTGTTTCACACAAGCAGTTAGTGTTAGTCCCAGAGTGCGCCAGCTGCTTGGGAGGAGATGAGATATGCAGAGGTGCACCTGGCGTCTCTCACCCCTATCTGAGCACTACCCCTTTCGGTGTTTGACATTAAGCATAAATATATTAAGGTTCAGGGCCAGCAGGTGGCATGGAGGTTGAAGTGGTTGAATCTCACATAGCCAACTACATGGTTCAAGTCCCTACCAACATCTTGAAAAACATGCCAGGTATGTGTGTGCATGCCCAAAATCCTGGAAGGAGAAATGGAGGAGAAGAGATTGAGGCATAGCCATTCCCCCAAGGGGTGAGTTCTCACTTTTGCTCTCTTTTTCACAAATGTACAAGACCTATAGCAAAACTAAATATACATGTATGTGTGTGTGTGTGTGTGTGTGTGTGTATGTTCAAAGCAATCAGTGCCCTCTCATTGAGAGAGACTATTGTTTTCACTGTTTTGTCATTCTCCTTGTTTTCATTTGCATCAGGGTGGGGGAGGTAGAATGACACAGTGGTTCACAACATGTCACAGTGACCCGCAGCTTGAGAGGTCTGTCACAAGTTTCTCTGTGTCTGGGAGACCTGAAGCCCTGGAGGGGAGGGCCTGTCTTACAGAGCTCAGGATCAGGGAGGTGAGAACAGAGGCTAATTCCCCAGGCACGCTCTGAGTAATAAGGACAAAGCACTCATTAGGAAGACCCAACCTGTCCTTTCCTGAAGCTGACCATGAGGTGTGTTAGATGGAAAGGGTACACTGGAGAAGAGCAGGGAAGGAAAGAGGGAGTAGTTCCATGGTCAGGGTGCTCATGTGGAGGTTCAGTTTTGAGTAGGAGATCAGAGAAGGTCGTGCAGAGGTGATGGCATTTAAGCAAAGCCCTGAGGAGGTGAGAGGTTGAGCCACAGGTGTACCTGAGGAGGAAGGAGTACCACCGAGGCACAGGTACAGGAGGGAGGGCATCCTATGCTCTATGTGGACTGATGGATTAATGGACATGTGGATAAAGTGCATATGTGCGTGATTGGATAGGTGGACAATGAGTGGATAGAGGGATGGATGGATCAATGGACTGTTGGGTGGATGAGTTGATAGATGGGTGGATGATGGATGTATGGAATAGAGGAGTGGATGTATAGGTGGAGGGTAGATGGAGAGATGAATGGGTGGGTAGATGAGTGGATGGATGGGTGGATGATGAGTATATGGGGTGGATGGGTAGATGGAGAAATAGATGGGTGGGTGGATGAATCTATAGATGGGTGGGCGATGGGCGTATGGAGTAAATGAGTGGATGGATGGGAGGATGGGTGCATGAGTAGATGGGTGGATGGGTTGGTGGGTGGATGAGGAGATAGATGGGTGGATCGTGATGAGTGGATGGATGGGAGGATGGGTGCATGAGTAGATGGGTGGATGGGTTGGTGGGTGGATGAGGAGATAGATGGGTGGGTCGTGATGAGTGGATGGATGGGTGGATGGGTGCATGAGTAGATGGGTGGATGGGTTGGTGGGTGGATGAGGAGATAGATGGGTGGATCGTGATGAGTGGATGGAATAGATGAGTGGGTGGATGGGTAGATGGATGGATGGATGGGTGGATAGACGGATGGAGTGGATGGATGGAAAGAGAGGTGGATGATGGATGAATGGGTGGGTAAAGTAGATGGATGGTGGGTGGATGGATCAGTAGATAGATGAATGACCACAGAGAAGGTGGGTTGCCCCTACCATGTATGCTGGCTACTGCTCTAAAGATGCACAGTGGGACAGGATTACTCAGAATAGCATATGCCCTGACAGGAGTCACAGGCTCCCTTGGGTTGTCATGGGGACACTGGACCTCAAGGAAAGGAAGGTAAAACAGGGAATGGGTGGATTGCCCTGGCTGGGCCAGGACAGTGGCTGGAAGTGGGGCTGTCTACTACTAGGAGACTTCCTTACGATGGCCCTTTGTTCTCAGTGACAGGGGCTGCAGTTGCGCCAGAGATGAAGCGCCCAGGACAGGCAGAGGACAGGCAGCCATTCTCTGAGCCAGGAAGGCTGTGAGCCTATGGGAGATTAATCTGTCCATTTCCACGGTGAGGCGCCCATTTACCCATGCCTTGGTGGCTGATGGAAAATCATAAAATGGACCATTTGACTTTATTTTCCTGTAACCTTGGACTTTGCAAAATTCGGAGCAACTTCCTTGAAATTTAGCCGAAATCAGCAAAGTGTCTGGCCCAGTGACCCCGCCCCCCGCCTCCCTGTCTGGTCTCTGCTGATCTTAGTGTTGGCCGCTGCTGCCGCATCTCAAGCAACACACAGGCCCCAGGGGCAGCTGGTGCTGCTGCACTCGTGGCGTCGAAGACGGCAGAGGACAGCGCTCCAGGCGTCAGGGCGGTGGCCGTCCGCGTGTGGCCTGACAACCTTACTGATGCCAAGTCACGCTCTCGAGCAGGTGCCACTCAGACCCTTGCCCTCCAGAGGAGGAGATACCCAGGCCACGCAGCGGCTGTGCCCCACGTCTGCCCTGCCCACTGGTCACAGACGCCATCTTCACACTGCCGGGCTTTTTGGGCAGCGGGCACACCTGCGTGGTCACTGAGGGTCAGGAACTCCCGGCACGCCGGCCACGATGACCGAGCGGCCAGTGACCCGCTGTGATGATGAGCAAAGGAAGGACAGAGGGCGATGGAAAGACGCAGCCCAAAGTGGGCAGGACCGAAGCTGCAGGCACTACGGCCAGGCTGTGCTCACGGGCAGACTTACTGGGCCTCGCGGAACACGCTCCCCATGGCTCTTGGGGCCACGCGTCCGAGGTGAAGGGTGGCCTGGGCTTCCGCGGGCCTCCCTCTGGGCGCTGACGACCTCCTTCCAGCGAGTCCCACCTGCTGCCTCCGATCCTTCAGGGTCCTCCCCTTCTCTGCTCTGGGGCCCATCCTGACTTCCTTTAATGGACTCACCCCTGCAAAGCCCTTATCTACAAACACGGCCTCTCAGCTACCAGGGCTGGACTTCAGCTTGTGCATGCTGAGGGTCACAGCCGGAGCAGCAGGGCTGTTGGCATGGCTCCCCAGAACTGGTCGGGGGTCTCAGGCCAGAGCTCAGACAGAGTCCAGATCTTCTGCCAGTCTCTGCCCCCGGCTCTCGTGTGTTTAATTCTGGTGTGTCAGTCTCACGCCCGGGGCTGGCTCTAGAGTCACTGAGGAGGTCATAGCTCCACCTTGAGGAGGACAGAGCCCCCAGATTCTGGGGCCAAGTGGGTGCCCAGGGAAGGGCAGAGGCGTGACTGCCCACACTGCTGTGCTGGGAATGGCACATAAACAGGGCCTGCTGGCCCTCCTTGGCGGCCGCCGCAGCCCCTGGACCTGGGTGAGTGTAGGGTGCAGACGGTATTTTGGTGCAGCTCTGGGGGTCAGGAGGCCAAAGGCAAAAAGTGACAGTCATCCCACAGGTCACAGCCAGTCAGTCCACATGGCTTTCCCGCTGCCCTGGTCTCACTCCTCTGCTTGCGAGCCCACTGAACCCCACCATGGGCCCACCCTCACCCCAGCACTAAGCTCCTCCCAGGGGCTCACCCTGTGCACACGACGGTCACATCAGGTGTTCCTCCTCTTAATCCCATCACCGCGCTGACACAAGCCTTTTCAGGCCCTTCAGACAGACGAAGGCAGCGCCCTGTGAGGGGCATGGACCAGCCACACAGGGTGTCCCTGGGCTGTCACCCGCTGGCTCTTTGTGGGGGCTTCATTATTTTTCCAAAGTGAGGGTGGTCTTGTTTTATAAGAACAGCGATCACGGCAACAATGCACCCAGCCAACGGCACACCAGGCCCCCACAGGGTCCCGAAGGGCAGGACGGAGGCCCCTCTGTATTCAGGAGGCTCAGAGAGGTGACCTGTCTGCTCAAGTCCCCAGGCCTGGGTGGTGGCATCCCTGAGAAGACCCTGCTGCTGGCTTTCTTGCATGTTTCAATTTCATTCCAAATTATTTATATGTTCGAATGACAAACATTTAGAAATATAAGGAATTTTCAAAACAGAGAGAAAATGAGGACAAGCTGTACCCCACCCCATGAACCAGTCTGACTGCTCCCAGGGAAGCAGGCCTGCCTGCGTCCACCCTGTGGGCCTGGATCTCCCGTCCCACCGGCATGCGCTGTGTGGTTCCCATCCCTTGTCACTCCTTACAGCCCACCAGGGAGCCAGTCAGTGCAGGGCACAGCCCCAGGAGCCAACGTGCCATGGGTACCTGGCTCGGGAGGAACCAGCCACGGGTGTGGGGACCAGTCCTGACACCACAGGCTGGTGCCCAGCGGGATTGTCAAAATAGGCATCTGTTTTTACAAAGTTCAAGCAGAGGCAAGGACGCTTGTTCAGGGAGCCACGGCGGTGAGACTGTAAGGAGGGGGAGGCGTGACAACCACGACACCGCGGGGACCGGGCACTCCAGGGTGGGAGGAGGACCGCACCACGGGCGCCCTCGCAACCCCACCCTGCCGAAGTTCGCCGGGAAGCCTGGAAACGCCCTGCAGCTGCTCGGAGCCCTGCTCCGGAGCCCGGCTGGGCAAGAATGCCGGCCCCACCAGCGCTGGCTGGCCTGTGGTGGTGATGTCGGGGAGCCCCTGCTCGGCATCCCCAGCTGTCAAGTGGGCTGTCGCCTAGCTCCACTCACAGGACCCCGTGAAGATCGAAGGTCGCGCTCCACACGTGCTCAGAAACGACTCACTGTGACTTCCGCTTGGGGGGTGGTGACGTGTGTTCAGTCGTAACCCAGGACTGTGACAGGGACCTTCCCTGGAAGCAGGCCAGACAGATGGAGTCAGGTGGAGACGAGGTCTTGCTGACCTAGGGCGGCTGACCTGAGAACCAGTGCCCTCCTGGAGGGAGGCACGGAGGAGGCCGGGGCGGCCGGGGACGCGGGGCGGAGACGGAGCACGAGACCACAGCCCAGGGCATCACCTGCAGCTGCCAGTGGTGGGAAGAGCCCTCCAGAGACCCAGTGCCACCCCTCGGCCTAGGACTCCAGCCTCTGGAACCAGGAAGACACCATCCCTGGAGGGGATCTGGACATGTGCTGGGGCCCAGGGACGTGGGGCACAGGGTGAAAATCACAGGGTCCCGGAAACCCCGGCCAGCTTCGAGGGTCTCCTCTGGACACATCTGGATTGCGGTGACCCCTTCCCATCTCTCCAGACCTCCCTTCACATGCCAGTCCTCCCTAAGCCGTCTCCAAGGTCAGGCCACGGGAATCTTGCCCATCTGAGTGTCACTCTCCAGCCCCCTCGTCGCTCATCCTGCAAGCTCAATCACTACTTTATAAGTTTTTTTTTTTTTTTTTCCGATTAGTCACATAGAGCTCATTAAATGGAAAATAGAGCTTTTCATAAAATATGGACAGGAATCTTGGATTATTAATTTCAAAATTAAAAATGATAACCCTGGTGGCGAAGTGCATTGTCCGTTCATAAAATTCACAGTGTCCCAGGCTGGGGGCTGGCGGCTCTGGGGCTCGCCCTGGGCCCTCGTCAGCAGGAGATGGACCCCCAGACTCACTGCAGGTTCAGGAACGAGGGCGGGGCTGCCCGGGCCACACTTCGGCATTCTGGGCACGGTCAGGCCTTGCTGGTCCCGTTAAATGTTTCCTGGGGTCACGGACCATGAGCAGGGAGGCAGTGCTAAACCCTACTCCGGCTTTAGACCAAAGTTAAGGCAAAGAAGTGGATCTCCACGAGTGTCAGCAGGGGGCCTGGTGAGATGCAGACCCGCGTCCCCGCCCCAGAGTCCCCGGACTGGCAGGGCTGCGGCCGGAACCTGTGGCCCTCCAGGCAGTGTCCACGGGAAGGGGCTGATGCTTCTCCCCAGGTGAAATCACAGGGGCCTGGTGTTTGGACAATACCCAGGAGATGAAAATGGTGAAGCAGCGCATCGCCGAGACGGGGCCAGGCCACGCATGTGTGGCCGACCCGGTCTGAGCAGCAGCCTGGTGCCCCGCCTCCACTTGGCACAGTCCCACTGCAGCGCCGATGGTGCCTCAGCTCAGACCACAGTCCTGACCTCAGGAAATGCACACTGAGGGACTCGGGAAAACGGCTCCAAGGACAGCCAATGCTCAGATGGTTCAGGAGATAAACGGGCATGTGTGTGTGTGCATGCATGTGCCCCAGGTGGTGACAGCAGGAGCAGGTGCAGACACTGATGCTTGTCCCCAGGGCAGGGTCACCCAGGTGGACACACTGTCCTAGGAGGCATGGATGTGTGTCAGGCAAACCCACTCGCAACTTCTGTCCCCTCCCCGGACCTCAGTTTCCCCATCAGTAGAATGGAAATGCTGCCTCCTCAAGGGACCGAGTGAGAGCTGTGTGCAGGGCCTGGTGCCAGGTCTGACTGCACCTGTGGGCCGTGGAGGGCCAGCACAGCCCAGGCCAAGACCCGCGCGTGCTTGTGGGCATGGCCAGGGCGGACGTGCACGGTGGGCATGTGACAAGGCGGACAGGCTCGGTGGATGTGTGGCCAGCGAGGGCCAGGACGGTGAGCGCCACCGGGGTGGACACACACAGCAGTGTCCCTGGAGGCGAGCCCCGCTCCAAGAGGGGACCTGGACAAGCAGGAGCTCTGAGGGTCCGCAGCTAAGAGGGTTACAGGTGTAGGACCTCTGAGGGGCCACGGCTGAGAGGGTTACAGGTGCAGGAGCTCTGAGGGGCCGGGGGCTGAGAGGGTTACAGGTGCAGGAGCTCTGAGGGTCTGTGGGCTGAGAGGGTTACAGGTGCAGGAGCTCTGAGGGGCCGCGGCTGAGAGGGTTACAGGTGCAGGAGCTCTGAGGGGCCGCGGCTGAGAGGGTTACAGGTGCAGGAGCTCTGAGGGTCTGTGGGCTGAGAGGGTTACAGGTGCAGGAGCTCTGAGGGGCCGCGGCTGAGAGGGTTACAGGTGCAGGAGCTCTGAGGGGCCAGGGCTGAGAGGGTTACAGGTGTAGGAGCTCTGAGGGGCCGCGGCTAAGAGGGTTACAGGTGCAGGAGCTCTGAGGGGCCAGGGCTGAGAGGGTTACAGGTGCAGGAGCTCTGAGGGGCCAGGGCTGAGAGGGTTACAGGTGCAGGAGCTCTGAGGGTCTTCGGGCTGAGAGGGTTACAGGTGCAGGAACTTTGAGGGGCCGCAGGCTTAGAGGGTTACAGGTGCAGGAGCTCTGAGGGTCTGTGGGCTGAGAGGGTTACAGGTGCAGGAGTTCTGAGGGGCCAGGGCTGAGAGGGTTACAGGTGCAGGAGCTCTGAGGGTCAGGGGTTAGCTCTGAGGGTCTGTGGGCTGAGAGGGTTACAGGTGCAGGAGCTCTGAGGGGCCGCAGCTGAGAGGGTTACAGGTGCAGGAGCTCTGAGGGGCCAGGGCTGAGAGGGTTACAGGTGCAGGAGCTCTGAGGGGCCAGGGCTGAGAGGGTTACAGGTGCAGGAGCTCTGAGGGTCTGTGGGCTGAGAGGGTTACAGGTGCAGGAGCTCTGAGGGGCCAGGGCTGAGAGGGTTACAGGTGCAGGAGCTCTGAGCGTCTGTGGGCTGAGAGGGTTACAGGTGCAGGAGCTCTGAGGGGCCACGGCTGAGAGGGTTACAGGTGCAGGAGCTCTGAGGGTCCTTGGGCTGAGAGGGTTACAGGTGCAGGAGCTCTGAGGGGCCGCAGGCTGAGAGGGTTACAGGTGCAGGAGCTCTGAGGGGCCGCAGCTGAGAGGGTTACAGGTGCAGGAGCTCTGAGGGTCTGTGGGCTGAGAGGGTTACAGGTGCAGGAGCTCTGAGGGGCCAGGGCTGAGAGGGTTACAGGTGCAGGAGCTCTGAGGGGCCAGGGCTGAGAGGGTTACAGGTGCAGGAGCTCTGAGGGGCCAGGGCTGAGAGGGTTACAGGTGCAGGAGCTCTGAGGGGGGCTGAGAGGGTTACAGGGCAGGAGCTCTGAGGGGCCAGGGCTGAGAGGCGCGGGGTGGGCGGTGTCCTGCCGCCCAGCTTCTGTGTGGATCTGAGGACTCCGAGGCCGGCTGGTGCTCTCTCTGTGGTGGGCACTTTCGCACTGGCCCACCCCGCCCCACAGCCCTGCTGGCTTCCATGCTGCCTGCAGAGAGGTGAGGGCTCTTGTGGCGCCCTCCAGACCTAAGTACCCCTCCTTGTGGGGGTTGCGTCCCCTCCCGCCGCACCCAGGCCCCTTAGAGGGCCGACAGCAAGGGGTAGGCTGTGGTTCAGATGTGGCGTCCACCCCGGCTGGGCACGGCGCTGTTCTACCCCATGCCTTCCCTCAGCTTCTCCGTCTGGCAGGGCCCACATGTCCGGGGCCCTGAGGTCCCGAGGCCGACAGCTCTCCTGCCCCGTGGTGGGTGGGCCTGGCGTGCGACCTCCCTCCCACCCTCCGGTGGCCGCAGGAGCAGGCTGCGTGGCCCCTGGTTGTCCCGGCCTCCCACGGCTCCTGGGGCACCCTGGCCCTGAGGCAGAGCCCGCTGCAGCCTGCTCACAGAGGTCTCGCCACGCTGGTGCTTTCTCAGTCCCACAGCCAGCAGCCTCTGCAGGTCACCGCCCCGCTGCTCAGCCCAATGGTCCCGCGGCTGGGGGCCAGGCCTGGCTGCCGTCCTTCCCAGCTCTCCCTTAGACCCGGGGACTGCCGAGGGCCGGGCACTTCACTGGAAAGGACCCGAGAGCTCGGGGCCCGCTGGGGCATTTCTGTCCTGGGTTGGGAAGCGCAGGAAGGGGAGGCCTGAACTGAGGAGTCTGCCCCAGAGCAGGGAGGTGACAGGAGTCCTGCGTAGAGGGACAGATGTGAGCGTGCTGAGACCGGGAAGCCCCTAGCACCTGCTCTCCTGGGCTTCATTCTGTGGAGAGGGCCTCAGAACCCACCAGGGAGGAATGGGGTCTGGGGGGGGTGGGGAACAGGGCAGCGCAGGGAGGCTGGCATCCTGGAGACACTGGGCCACCAGGAGACAGGGTCGGGGAGGCTGGGGCACCCCTGGGAGAATGCGGGCTCTGAGCTAAGTCCCAGGATCCTGGCACACGGAGACGAGAAGGGGTCGATGGGCCATTGTCATTTTATTGGGACTTTGCTTTGGTTTTTAAAAAACAGACTTACTTTTCTTTATTATTAAAAAAAATATTTTATTTTAAATTTGCATGTAATTACTATATATCTTGACAGGGTGCAACCTTGCTTTCTCCAGCACGAATATGGTGCCCGTCAGTCAGGACAAAGGCATCACCACACACCTTCAGTGTAGACCCGGAACAGCTGCAGAGGCAGCACAGCGTCCCTATGTGCACCTAGTCCCCCCTGCGTGCACCCAGTCCTCCCCGCGTACCCGGCACAGGCCGTCACCTCGGCCGAGCTGGCCCCGCTACGGAGTCTCAACTGCAACGCGCCGCGCCACAGCTGCTGGGGTTACCCCGATCCCGCTCCGTCCCCGCATCCCACCGGGCTCTCACAGGGCACTCATGCTCTCTGGGCTGCGCCAGTTCCTCAGACTGCCCTCGCTCTGGCGGCCTGGAGGGTGTGGAGTTCGGTCGGGATCTAGCACTGCCCTCCGCTGACAGTGAGTGCCCTGCGTCTTTCCCACGGTGGCTGTTTCGGAGAGGTTTTCATCATGTGTCAAAGACATTCACTGACCGGCAGCCGAGGGGGGCTGGTCGGGAGGCTGTTCTGCCCCCTTTTCCGCATGTGGACTTTGGAAAGCTGGGTCCACGCTCAGGAGCAGGTCTCTGCACCCTCAGGCCACAGGATCCGCACACGGCGTCTGCAGCTGCCCCGCACGGACTTGTCGCTTCTCCTGATTTACTTATTTGTTTGTTTATTTTAGATTTTTTGCTATAGGATGCTTGGCCTCACTAGAGACAGAGACAGACGGAAAATGATAAGTCACCCCATGGGGGGATGGCCACGCCCACAACCCCCTCTCATTTTCCTCGGGAAGTTGGGCACACATGCACACGTGCCTGGTGTGTTTTTCAGGCCACCAGTTCAAGACCTAGACCGTGGAGTCTGCCATGCGGCATGCTGCCCGCTGGCCCTGCTTCTTTACTTTGTGTTCGGTATTTGTTTTTATTGGTGCAGACCCACAGGTGTTCATTTCACACTCACGGCCTCAGCGTGGAGCTCCGGCTGCTTCAGGTTTGGCACCAGCTCTTTCAGTTCCTTCCTGTTCCCGTCAACATACCCATTGCTTTTGTGTGCGTGTGAATGTGTGTGTGTGGGGGTGTGTGTGCACGAGTTCATGTGCATGTGAGTTGTGCATGTGAGAATATGTGTGTGAGTGTGCATGTGTTTGTGTGCATGTGAGTGTGTGCACGTGTGTGCGTGCATGTGTGTGCATGTGCATGTGTAGCACCTCCTTCCTTCCTGGCACTACCAGGGGCTCCACTTCCCACCCCAGTCCTAGAATCTGCCATTTCAACAAGTATTCCTGGGTCTTCTCATTGGAAAGCGGTATCAGAAACCAGCGCCCCAGTGCTCGGCGGGCTTGGTGCCGCTGGGGCTCCCTGCTTCCAGGCTTTCTCAGCCACCGAGTGACATCACGCACATTGCCTGTGCACATGCACGCCTGTGTGTGGCCACCGGTGTCCACACTCAACGATGCACGAGTCCCCAACAATGTCTTCAGCTCCGCTCTGTCACCACACGGGCCTTCCCAGCCTCCGTCCTCAGCTCATCTCTGATCTCCACACCAAGGATGACGACCTCAGCCTCCACCGTCTGGAGCCGTTTATTGAACTGGCCACGTGCAGTGCTGTCTGCAGTGTCAGGACTGTGTGCCGTACCCTGGGGACAGCGCTATCAGTCACAATCAGGCCTCACCTGCAGCCGCTTTGCCTTAGTCTCCTGGGGCCCACCTGGCCCACCACTGCGGAGCTCAGCTGCCCCCCTCCCCAGGTGGTGTCTCTGTGCTGCGAACAGAAGTGCCTGGGGCTGGCTGGTCAACTATGGGCAAAGTACGTTTGGCTCATGGCTCTGTGGCGGGAGAGTCCACGGTGGGGCTGGCAGCAGGCTGGCCTCCGGGGATACGTCACAACAGGGGTGAGAGTAGCAGGTAGGTTGGCAGGCACGTGGGGAGAGACAGCCAGAGAGGGAAGAAGGAGACAGATTTCCCCCTTCCTCTCTTCGTCCCTCCCAAACCCCTTGCAGGCTGAGTGACGACTGCCCACACTGAAGCTCATCGACGTGCACCAGCCTTACCTGGCAAGGTATCTGCACCCTGAGGGCAGAGCTTCCTTCAGAGGTCTCACCTCCCAATGCCAACACTTAGGGACCCAGTTACAACACACAAACTCATGCAGGTCCAACGTGCATCCAAACAAAGCCCCCATCTACTGAAACAATGTCATTCATGCGTTTGTAGCGGTCTGTTTCTTACAGTCTTCGTTTCATCCTAAGAGCCCCTAATCACTTAGTATTTAAAAATTTTGCCTCTGTTCCTTTGATGTACTAATCTCAAATCCTTTGGCTATATGCCCAGAAGTGAGGTCATGTGGTAGTTCTAGTGCGGGGTTTTGGAGGAAGATTCAGTTTCCCACAATGGCTGTACTAATTTACACGCACCAACAGTGTGCAAGGGCCCGTTTGTGCATGTTACTGACACTTGTCCTTCATCTTTTGATATTTGTCTTCTAATAGTGAAATGCTTCAGTGTGGCTCGAATTTGCATTTCCCTAATAATTAGTGATTGTGCATACTTTTTCATATATTGTTGGTCATTTGTATGACTTCTTCTAAGAAATATCTATTCGCAGTTGTCCATCTTTAAATCATGTTGTTTTTGTGCTATTGAGCTATCTGAGTTCCTATGTAATTTGGATATTCACCCCTTATCAGGGTATAGTGTGCAAATATTTCCTCCCAGTACATAGATTGCCTCTTCACTCTGCAGTAGTTTCCTTGGCTGTGCAGATGCTTTCTAGTTGAATATAATCTCATTCGTCTGTTTTTGTCTCTGTTCTGTTTTGTTTCAGCATTATTCAAAATAGCTAAAGTTATGGAATCAATCTTAAGTGCCTATTGGTAGGTGAATAGATAAGAAAAATGTGGTGAGTATTCACAGCGGGATCCTAATCAGCCTTAGAAACAGAGAAATTCTGTGATTAAAACAGCATGAATGTACCTGGTTGAAATTACATTAAGGAAAAAAAAGCTGGGCACATGAAAGCAGATTCCATGTTTTCCCTTCTAAGAGGGATCTAAAACAGAAAATCAGAGCCCACGAAATGAGAAAGCAGAGTGGTGCTTACCAGAAGGTGCAGGAGAATGGGGAGATGTTGGTCAGGTACAGAGTTTCCCACGCCGGGCGCGTGTGCGTGCGTGCCCAAGGTCCTGAGAGGAGAATGGATTGCGGCGTGGCCATCCCCTTGGGGGGTGATTTCTCGCTTTCTGTCTCTCTGTCTCTCTCTGTCTGTCTGGCGAGCGCATGCGCCCTATAGCAAAAATCTCTCCAAAAAAAAAAAAAAAAAGGTACAGAGTTTCCATAAAACTGGAAGAAGAAATCCCAAGTCTTTGAGATGATGAATAAATCGATTAGCTCGAGTCGATCCCTTCACATCACATGCATATAGTATAGCATTGTTTTGTACCCCCTCAAATATATGCAGTTATAACTGTCAATATTTGACAAAGAAAAATTACTTGTATACGAGTGCTGTAAAGTTTGTGCTGCAAAGTTACATGGCTTTTAACAGATGTGTAATGCCACTTGTTCATTACAACATCAAAGAATTTTGCTGCCCTAAAAATCCTTGAGTTCCATGTGTTTAACTTTACTCCCTTTCCTTCTCAAAACTGTAACCACTGATCTTGTGATCTCTGTACTTTTGCCCTTTCTAGCATGTTCATCATTGGCATCACTGAGTATGGAGCCGTTCCTGAACCATCCTGCTCTACTTGAAAATACACACTACGGCGGTCCGGACGCTTCGGACTCCGTATTTCTTTGTGGCTTGATTGACCATTTCTGTTGTATCGCTGTTTGTGCTCCATCGTGTAAATGGACCGTGATCTGTCCATCTGTTCTCCTGTGAATGACGTTTTGGCTGCTTCTCATTTTTGGAGATGATGGGTAAATATTTGCATGTAGACTTTTGTGTGGACACAGGTATTCAATCACGTAGACACACGTGTGGAAGTATGCTGACAGATTGCAAAGTCAGGCTACCGCTGGCTTTGCAAGGAACTGCCACTCGGCTGCCCAGCTTGGTGCCTGCCAGTTTGCCTCAGCGCCAGCAGAGAAGGGGATTGCCTATTCCCTAAATCCTCCTTGGCGTGGTCTGCTTGGACCTGAGCTATTCTGACAGGTGTGCAGAGGTATCATATGGGCGTTTCACTTACGGCTCCTTAGCGACCGTAACCCAGGCTTGTTTCATATGCTCATTTGCCATTCTGTGTGTACCTTCTCTGGGGAGATGTCTCTTCGTCTCTTTTGGTCACTTTTTAATGAGGTTGCTTTCTTATTGTCGAGCTTCAAGGATTCTTTGTGTATTTTGGATATGAACTCATCAGATTTGTGTTTTGTGAGTATTTTCTCCCAGTGCATAGCTGGTCTTGCCGGTATCTTCATAACTAAAGACTTATCACCAAACACAAAACCACCTAGAGTTTCTCCTATGTTTTCTTATAGAAGTTTTAAATTTTTAAATTTTACATTTAGGTTAGGCTTTTAAGAGACATAACAATTAGAACAAAGTTGGGCCGGCCATGGGGACACAGCAGGAACGTGATGCTTCCTGATGCTTACACCCCATGAGAAGACCCCGGGTTCGCATCCCAAGGTCTCCCTGTGATGCCAGATGTGTCAGCCTGTGGGCCTGGCTGGCAAGGCGGGATCGTGACGCAAAGACATGGTCGGAGGTTCCCCTCTCTGTCTCTTAGGGAAGAAATAAAACCTGTAGGAATAAATAACTAAGAGTGGAGAATGAAGTGAGGGAGAGGGTGGAACGAGGATCTTTTCTGACTTCTGATTATTCCGTGTGAAAATGTTTACCTGAGGGTAACGTAGTAAAAGGAAAACCAATGATTAGGTCATGATATCAGTCATAGCCGATGAGTTTCTGTGACGTGAATGCTGTCATGGAACCACCCGCTCCGGTCGTGGCATGGACCTCTTCCACTGTCTCGGTGGCTTCCCGCCCGGCTTCCCAGCCACACCTCCCCACATACGGCAGCCACGGTCTCACCTGACACAGAGGTGACGCCTGCCTCCTTTTAAACTTTACGGAGATGGAATTATATAGTGCCTTCCCTTTTGTCTGGTTCCTTTTGCCCCACATTATGTTTGTGAAATTTATTCTGTGTCATGTGAAATGAGAGATGGTGCCTATAATTTTCCTCATCACGTTTTTTTTTTTTTTTTTTCATTCTGCTTCTGTTAAGCCTCATAAAATGAATTGGGACATCTTTTCCTGTTCTCTGGAAATAGAATGTGAGACTGGTAGGAATTCTTCCTTATTTGGGCAGATTTTATTGCCAAAGGCTGGAATTTTTTGCAGAATTTTGGATTTAGTTTCTTAAAGAGATACATGAAATTCAGATTTTCTATCTCTTATCATATCAAACTATTGTATCATTTTCCAAAGAATTTGTCCATTTCATCTAGATTGTTAAAATTATTGTCATAATATTTTCAAAATATCATTTCATTATTCTTTTAATGTCTATAGGGTCTGTGGTGATGTATTCTTTCTTAGTCCTAGGGATGTTTGTACCAGTAACAGGCAGTCAGAAATGCCTATTATTAATCATCTCTTTTTCTTAACTGATCTTTCTAGAAGCATACTGATTTTACTAGTTTGTTTGTTTGTTTGTTTGTTTTTTTTAATAATCAACTTTGGCTTTAGGTGTTTGTTTTTCCTAGTATATGTTTATTTTCTATTTTACTGATTTTTATGAAGTTCATTTGATATTCTTTTATGAACATCTTAGGATAAATGCTGAGGTCACTGATCTTTTTTTTTCAGTCTTTTTTCTTCTAATCTATCTTTTTAGTTTTATAAATTCCACTCCAAACACTATTTTACCTATATCTGTATAGTTTTTTCATGTTGTGTTGCTATAATTTTATACAAAATACCTCCTAATTTCCACTGTTATTTCTTCTTTGACAAACAGATTATTTAAATGTATAGATACATTTTTATTTCTTAGATGGCACATGTTCTTTCTATAGAAAGGCAGAGAGTGTGAGTGGCAGATGGCACCCTCCCATTGGACTGAGCCATGTCACAATCCCCACTCCCCCATTTCTCCACCCTGTCAGGATTCTGGACATGCATACACATGCATCTGCAGTGTTTTCCAAACTGCCAGGGCTGGGATTAGAACCGTGCAGCAAGCCCCATAAGATATGACTCCCTTTACTATTAGGGCATGGGGATGGCCCTAGATGTATATTATTTACTTTCTGAAGATGTGGAGATAGTCTTGATATTATTATTTTCTAGCCACGGGGCAAAAACAATGTCTGATTTCAAATTTTGGAACTGTATTGGGGCTTCCTGTATGGCGGAGTGTAGGGTCAATTTTGGTAACTGTCTCCGGTGCACTTGATGTAGTCTGCGTGTGTCGTAACCATATTCTGTGTGTGCCCTGGCCAGGTTTGTTGGTCTTGCTCCTCACATCTTACGTGTTCTTGCTGGCCTTTCCGTGTACTCTGTCAGGTACTTACAGACGTGTGGGAAAGTGTCCAGCCAGGCCTGTGGACTTGTCTGTTTCCCTTCCGAATCTTTCACAGGGATGGACATAATCCAGCTTTCTCCACAGTATATAGAAACGGAAGCTAGGCACATTTTCCTCTGTCATTACGAAAGGGCTCTCCATTCCTGAAGTGCCCTAAAATCTACTGTCTACTGCTAGCACATTACAGCAAATGTGTTTTTTTTCCCTCAGAATGCGGCCTTTCTGTTGCTGCACAGAAGGCACGAGTCTTGTGCACGACTCCCACGGAGGACGTGTCCCGTCTGACTACGCGGTGACACTGACTATGCATGTTGATGAGGTTCTGTTCAAATCCGTTATCTTTTCTCATGTTACGCAGCTGTCTATTCTGATACATCTTTTTTCCTCATTTTTGACTTGTTTTGGATTAATTAATGATTATGCTTTTCACTTTTCTCATATGAGCTTTTTATTCAACATTCTTTTTATTCAACAAAGCTTTTTAAGCTTTTCCTTATTCGTGATACAACAAGTGCGAGACACCCCCAAGGTCTGGTCCCACTGCGGTGCCCTCCCTCCGTCCTCCAGCCCGCGGGATTTGGGGCATCGCGTAGGCCTGGCGTGTTTCACACCGACTGGGAATTCAGCGCCTGGCCAGCGGGTGGGACCCATAAGCGCGCGGAGCCGCCGCCTTGACAGACCAGTCGTTCCTGCAGGGCAGTAGAAGCCGTCCTTGCTGTAATCCTGTCTAGCTTTAATTATTTCTCTTCACTATTTTTCAACTTTGTTCAAAGATTTTAACATAAGTTTTTCTATATTTACTCCTTTCTTCATTCTCTGTGATCGTCTTGCAAAATGTACAAAATATTTAAACCCTAGCACACATGATTACCATCCTTTTGCAGAGCCCACGTCCGGGTCTGCCTGTACGCCCGCCTCTGCACGCCTGCTCCCTCCCGTCAGGGGGGTGTGGGCAGGCTTGCTCCGTGCTCTCACAGGATGGGTCTGCTGGACTTGCATTTCCTCAATTTATATCTGAAAACACTCTTTTTTCTTTTTTTTTTTTTTCTTTTTGAAGAGGTTTTTGCTATAGGGCACATGTGCTCGCCAGAAAGACAGAGAGAGACAGAGAGACAGAAAGCGAGAAATCACTCCCCCAGGGGGGATGGCCACGCCGCAATCCCTTCTCCTCAATTCTCCTCTCAGGACTTTGGGCACACACGCACACATGCCAGGCGTGAGTTTTAAGCCACCGGGTCCGGGATACGAACCACGATCGACTACATGGGAGTCCAGCAACATAGCCATTACGCTAACTGCTGGTCCCTAAAAACATTCTTATTTACCTTATATTTTTGAAAGTCATTTTGCTACAGAATTCCAAGTTAGCCATTGCTTTGTGCTAGGCATTCCAAAGATGTATTTCTATCGTCTGCTATGTTTTAGAATTTATTCTTTTTTTTCTTTTAATGTGAGCACTCTGTTTTATTGTTGATTTTTGCAGTTGACTTATTTATTTCTCCCACGATTGAGAGAGATAGAGAGGGAAAGACTAAGAGACAGCACCCTCAACGGTCGTGATGCCACGAGCACCCCAGCCTCACCTGCCCCAGGTGATGGGCCTGCATGAGCTCGGTGTGCTCAGGTCTCCGGCTGCAGAGGTGGGTCCTTCCATGCGGGCCAGCCCCACACGGTGCTGTGCTTATGGCCACCCCGCGTCCGCCTCCTTGTAGTTCTGTAGCTATGAGCTGTCCCTTAGCTGTGCTGGCCCCTCTGTGCCTGAGGAGCCAGGTCCTACATGGCCACCTGCAATTCGAGTCCTAGCCCCAGAGGCTGGAACACCACACTGGGAGTGCGTGCACGTGTGCCCCCAGCACTGACCGGATGGGCAGGTGCTTCCCTTCCCCTCCTCTCTGGGGTGTGTGTGTGTGTGTGTGTGTGTGTGTGTAGCTATACATTCTTCATGTGTAGCTGCTTTCAGGATTTGGGGCTTTGGCTCTGAAGTCCCTGAGTGTGCCTTTTCACATTTATTCTTCTTGGAATCAGCAGAGATGTTTGAATCTATAATCTGGTTCCAGCATTTTCCATGCTTCTAAAACAATTACTGTCCCTCATTTCTTCCGACGAGGCTTCTCCCTGTCACCATTCCCTGTCTTCCACGGCCGCAATTGCTCTAGATGTCCAGTGCACCCGTGTGCTCCCACTTCCCCCTTTTGCCTTTCCAAATGCTAATCTGGACTCATGTCTGTCTGCCTTCCTTCTCTTTGGCTGCCCCTGGTCTGCTGCTAAGAGCATCTTTTGAACTCCTAATTTTAGTTGTTTGACTTCTCAATGTCAGACTTTTCATTGGATGGTTTTGGTAGTTTCTGGTTTTCTTGTACAACGTTGCACGCTCAGCGTGTCATCCACAGGGACTCAGTACTGTCACCGATGTGCCCATGGTTCCTGCCCGCGGTCGCTCTCCTCGCGTCTGCTCATTTGGTCCTGCTTCCCAGAGCGCGGGTCGGCTCTGAGGATTCAGCGTGCACGGAAAACCAGGAGGGCTCTGATGGCCTTCTCCCTGGAGGGTTCAATCCTACCTCCGCCTCCTCCTGGAACCCAGGTTCGGCTCGCTATGATGGTCTAAGGACTCGTCCCCTGTCCCAGGGCTCGGTTCACAGGGGCTCGTCTGCTGCCACCGTCCCAGGACTCAGTCCCTGAAGGGTCAGCTCACAGGGGCTCATCTGCGGCCCCGGTCCCGGGGCTCAGCCCCCGAAGGCTCAGCTCAGGGCCTGTCTGCGGCCCCCATCCCAGGACTCAGTCCCTGAGGGGTCGGCTCACAGGGCCTGTCTGCTGTGGGGGCTCTTCTACGACCAGCCCTCAGTGTCTGCGTCCCCAGCACTGCAGTGCCTCTGGACTGTCCCTAGCTGTCCTGGCCGGCTCCTGCTGCTTATACCCTTAGCCTCACCCCAGACACATGAGCTTGGGAGTCGGTAGGTGCCCTGAGGGGACCTCGTCCCCAAGGTGTCAGGCTCAGCCCTCCAGCTCACACTCAGTGTGGTCTCTGGACCCTCAGGCCGGCATCTTGAAGGCCTGGATTCCTGTTCTCTTCTCAGTCCAGAGATGCCGGTAAGACCTTGCAGGCTGAATCTGCTCTGCCCCTCAGCCCCAGTGGTGGGACAGAACTGCCCGGAGGGAGGTGGGCAGCAAGTGTGCCGTGCCCTCGGAGTGTCCCACAGGGTCAGCCCCTCAAACCCGGGCTGCCTTGGCTGCTCTCCGGCCACTTCTGCTCTCCTCGTCCTGTAACAAGTTCCACCTGACCGCCACGGCCGCTCCTGGTAGGAGGCTAGTCTGACGCAAGCTGCTTGATCGGCCAGAGGTGCGCGCTCCGCCTCCTGTCCCCGTGTCCTGGCCTCCAGGAAGTCTGGGAAGCGGTGAGAACTCAGCAGCCATTTGTCGAGGTCTTGGTCAGTGGAGAGATGAATTATGTGCTCAGCTGAGGACGTGACAGTGACACGCAGGAGCAGAACCTATGAAGACGGGGCAGGTGGTAATGGCCGCCCTGCCCCGTGGACGGTGAGCCTGCTGACGGAGCGGTCGGAAGGAAGGAAAGATTTTTCGCGTTAAGGCTTGGAGAGAGGTCTGAGCTGCCCTCAACACAGAGAAGGGGGTGGCAGGGTCTGTCTCTCAGGGAGCCCTCGTCCCTGATGTGTGGCGTCCCGCACGGACACCCCCGTCAGGGTATGTGCCAGGGCACTATGACTCACCTCCCTCTCCTAGTGCCAGAGCGGAGCTAGCCAGGGACAGCCTCCGGGGGCACCCCAGGATGCCCCGGTGTGAGCAGGGCATGGCTGGCCTGGAGGTCGATTCCAGGTCACACTGTCTTACTCTAAGGTCATCTGCATCCCCCCCCCAGGGAAGGCGACCTGAGGCCACTGTCATTCCAGCCATCGAGACGCCGACCCGAGGTCCCTCCCGTTCCGCTCCTCAGCTGCTGCAGAGGCACACCGACGCTCGCTCTGTGGAGACTGTTTGGACGGGGAATGCGCTGCTCCAGGTGAACGGCTCGGTCACACGGAGGGACTGTGCACGTGGGGCCAGAGTCCCACGGCAGGGCGGGGGCCTCCCTGCTGTCTGACCCCTCCTGGCAGGGACGGCATGTTGCTGTAAACTGCCCCAACCCAGTGGCATCAGAACCCCTCGGGCCTCCTGTGGAAGGCACAGACGCCGTCTCCACCCAAGAGGAGGGTCTCGAGGCAGGACAAGTGCTGGAGAACAGAGGTGGGTCGGGCAGGGCACCTGTCTGTGGCTGATCAGGAAAGCTGCGGGTCAGAGGCTTCCCCACGAGGTGGTGTGGGTGGGAGGTTCCAGGGGTCCAGGTGACGAAGCCACATCTGGTGCAGCTAGCGGGATGGAGGCGACCAGTGGGCCCAGCCAGCGGCCAAGGAGCACACCTCAGGGGGGGTAACTAGTGGCCCGTGAGCCACTCCCTCTGCTGGGGCCTCGACCTCCTGGGAGTGGATTTTTGCTTACACTAATGCACTGTGCTGTGCCTTTTCATCCGTGGTGTGTCTTGTCCAGCTCTTTGTCTGAACACCAAGACCTCACATCGCAGAAGTCGTCCCGCAATGGTCCAAAGCCAGGAATGGGGCAGGGCAGGGGCGTGGGCAAGGGTGTGCCAAAGTTTCCAGCCTGGCATCAGCTCGCTGCTGAGGAGGGTTTGCGCCCCGAGAGTAGCCCATTGCAGTGCCTGGCCACTCAGGCGCGGGCCTTTTACTTGATCCAGTCAGGTGATCGGCATCGTCGAGGACCCAGGAGAGGACAGCCAGGCTCAGACACGGCTCTGCCCAGAGGATGACGGGAGGAGGGCACAGCCCTGGGAGACCCGGCACAGCCCTGGGAGACCCGGCACAGCTCTGGGCTCCCTCCGCCCACGCTGTCTGCTCGTGAAGCTGCTGGGCCGTGGTCACGGACTCCTCCTCACAGGGCGATGTGCCCCTGACCCCCTGACTCCGTGCTGTGACTTTCCACTCTGACTGGGACCTCAGCTGGAGTGAGGAGGTGCTGGAGACCCGGGGCGTGAGCACATGGGAGCCCACTGGGCGTGGGTGTGGGTGTGGGCGTGTCCGAGTCACTGCACGCTCTAAAAGCAGAGCCAAGTGGCCTACGGACGGTGGGCAGTGTGGGACTGGTCCTGGCCGCAGCGGCTGCACGACGCCTGCCCCGTGCTGTGAGGCTCAGACGTCTGCTGGCCCAGCCCAGAGTCACCCTCATTCAGGTGATGGGCTGTCCCTTCCCAGCCGGGAGCCCTGGGACGGTGGCTGTCCTAGTCCTACTCGGGCCCTGCTGTCCCCCCACCCCCACTCCAAGCTCCTGTGGAAACCACACCTGCTCCAGCCTGCAGGGCCCGCTGGGCTGAGTGTCCACCCGGCCGGTGAGGCGGGGACCCAGAACACCACTCAGCAAACGCGCCGCAGCCGTGTGGTGGAGGTGGGGTGAGCCCTGGCCTCTGGTGTGGAGAGGTCTCGGTGCGGAGGCCCTGCCTGTGGCCATGGGTCCGCCCTCAGACGTCTCCTGTCGCGTGCTCTCGGTGTCTCCGTCTCTTGCTGTCTGGAGAGGGTCCCTCAGGATGAACCCAGGGCCCAGGCCGCAGACCTAATCCATCAACCCCTGCTGGGCTGCCCCATGGCTGCTCAGGGTCAGGGGTGGCCCCAGCTAGCAGTCCCCATGCAGGCCTGCCTTGTCCTCCCCACAACAGGCCAGGTGTGAGCTGGGGGCCCCACTGGAGCCACTGCAGGCGTCTGAGCAACGCACTCCTACATGGCTGCAGGACCGCAGGACCGGACTCTGCGTGTTCTGGGGGGAGGGGCTGCAGGACCGCAGGACCGGACTCTGCGTGTTCCGGGGGGAGGGGCTGCAGGACCGCAGGACCGGACTCTGCGTGTTCCGGGGGGAGGGACTGCAGGACCGCAGGACCGGACGCTGCGTGATCCGGGGGCCGTCCAGCAAGGGCCCTCGGGCGCGTGCAGGACTACTGTCTCCTCATGAGGCCGTTAGCCATGGCCGGCAATGGAGGCTGCAGCCCGAGCTCAGAAGCTGAAGCACTTTGTGGAATCAGCAGAAATCGAATGCGGAGTCTGAGCCTGGCCCGCGAGCCCAGGGCCACTCCAGACCCGCTCCCTGAACACTCAAAAGCAGCGAGCACGCCCACCTGCCCAAGCGCTCCCATCCCTGCAGCCTGTGTCACCCCGAGTTCCATCTTTTGAGATCCCTTTGACTTTCCACTGTCACTATAACTCAGTGTGGCCAGTGTCAGCCTGCATGTCCCCTGGCCAGGCAGGGCAGGTGGTCTCACCAGGTGCAGAGGGGCTCTTGGGACCCTTTCAAAGCAGGGCAGTCTGGGCGAGTCCTCCACACACAGGCCGGGAGGCCTTTCTGTAGCTCCTAGGGCACGTCCAGGGTGCGTCTGGCCATCCGGGCTGTCAGGGACATGGAGGGTGGGTGCGGGCTGCTGCTGCCAGCCCTGGCGGTGTGGGCGAGGACGTGGGGGCAGACACAATGGCCGCTGCGCACCCCACCACCGAGGCCTCGCCGGTCTCCTCGCCAGCTGGAGGCAGGGCTAGGCCGTAGCACAGCCAGTCGTCCGGGCACTCAGGAGCCGCTGTACCCGGGCATGTCCTGCTGCTCGGCGTAGGAGGGTTGTCGGGGGGTCTGGTGTGCGGGACAGTGAGGTCTGGGGAACGAGAAGGCCCGGGCAGGTGCCTCTTACTGAGACGGGGCCGGTTCAGACCCGAGCACTGACCTGCAGCAGCAACTGCAAGGCAAGGCCCCGCTGGCCGTCGCCTGGGAGCACAGGGGAGGATTTGGCCGACGCAGTTCTTGGCCACCAGAGCCACTGCGGGCCTGGGTAGGAGAGGGGAGGCAAGTGTCCCGTTTGTGTACCCTGGCTCTAGGCGCCGTTCACTAAGGACTCAGAGGAATGGGCTGGTCCAAGGCCGAACATGGCTGCGGGAGCTGTGGGCGGAGGGGCAGAGGGCAGCAGGTGGCTGAGCAGGGGAGCCCTGCGCGTCGCCTCTGCACCAGGACCACAGTGTGCCTCGGCACGGGGCAGCACATGCAGCGGGGCCAGCCTGAGGTAAGCTCTGAGGACATCCTGGCAGAGGCCCCTGACAGGGTGGCTGGAGCAGAGGTTCTCTGCTAGGGCCAGGGTGGTAGGAAGGCCTGGCTGGGAGCCCGGTGGGAATCCATGGCTCACCATGTCAGACCTCCCACCAATCCAGCGGGGACCCACCCTGCCCTGCCGGCACCGGGGAAAGTCCTCTTCGGGGGTCTCTGCTCACCTCCTCCCCACGGCTCTTCTGGGCGTTTCTCACCTGTCAGCAATTTCATCTTCGTCTGTTTCCTCTGCCACTGAGAAACTGTCCCACGTGACATTCCACGTGTTCTGCAGGGCTGCGTCTACCCTGCTCACCACACCTTCCCACGCATCTCTTCCTGCAGGAGCGCTAAGTCCCAGCGCCCCGCTGGCAGCCTGTCCTTCCTCATCCCATCAGGTCTCACCTCCCATGTTTTGGTGTGACACTGGTCAGAGGAGAAGCTCGTTTTAGTCGTCGGAGGGTACTGGCTCACGAGGGGAGGCGAGGGAAGCACCGGACGGCGCGTGGGCACACCAGTCTCCCCTCCATTTCTCCACCCCGTCAGGATCTGGGGTGCAGATGCACATGTGCTCAGCATGTTTCCAAGCTACTGGGGCTGGGATTCGTACTGCTGTCCCCCATGGGCTCCCTGCTCCATGCATAGCACCTGGTCACTGCTAGGGCCAGCCTAGCGCCTCCTGACGGAGACGTCACACCTCCTGGTAAGCCCAGCCTCCAGCATTGCCCTGACTCCCAGCACGGGTCCTGGGATTTGAGCCGGCCACCTAGTTGCCTGTGCTTCCTGGAGGCCTCGGGCTGGGGCTGGGGAAGGTGTGCTTACACGGGAGGGATGTGAAGGGGGCCCGAGGGCAAGGAGACAGAGTCACCAGTCCCGGTCTTCATTTCCCCCATGACGGTCACCAGATGCTCCCTTGCCCTGGCCTCCTGCTGGGCAGGGGGCGTTTCTCCGTCTGCGGACCTGGGGCTTGAGCATGTGACTCAGGTAGGCCAATGGAGCGACGTGAACAGAGACCTGAACTGCTGGTGCGATGGGCGTCGCCGGGGCTCTGCCTTTGGCGTCACAGAGCCACTGCAGCTGACCTGCAGACACACAGCCTGAAGCAGGCCCACACACATTGGCCATCAGACGCTCAAACAGCTGACACATCGTCATTGCTGAGTGGCTGCGATTTCGTCTGTCTCCACAGCAGGGTTGACTGATGCAGCTGTCCTGAGTCTCCTCTTTTTATTTATGACTGTCCCCCCTGCATTGCTGTTGCCTTGTTAGAGAAACGCCACGATTTATCTAGTCCCGGCCAGGGCCTTGCATGTGTGTCATTTTGTACACATCCTGCTGTGAGATCTAGACGCAGGCCAATCGCCCCGCGATATGGAACGTGTCCTTCCCAGGCGATGCAGCGTGTCCCTCACATTTTGTCATTTTCTGTGCATCTGGTGGGACAGGACACGTTCTGACCATGTTAGTGATGCTGAGGGATTTTCTATCTGACCATTTGGTCACCCTGAAGTACAGATTATGCAGCAAGACTCTGGATTCTTCCATTTATCAGTGCCTTAGAAATGAGTCGTTGCCACAGCGCCTCCAGCAATGCCCATGGGATTTATTACTTCCAAGTAAATGATGAACTCCCAGGCTGTGGGCATCCAAGCAGGGTCCCTCCATTGCAGTCGCCCTTCTTTGGATGTCCAAACTGTGCCATCTTGGGTTGGTGGCAATCCTTTCAAGTTAACGCCTCTCTCTCAACATGATCCCATTCATGTCTAAGCGGCCTCACTTTTTGACATTTCAGCTGTATGTTTTCTGTCCCCAACTAAGATCTGGCCGTTTCTCTGTGGAGCCCTATTCTTTTGGGACTGAAATGGTGATTAGACACCAACGTGGGAGTGCCTCCTGCTGCCGGCTCTAACTGCTGCCCATGCTACAGGAAAACATCGTTCGTTTCGCTAAGCTCGCGCTAAGAGGTTCTGTGAGTGTGTGGTGACACTCGCGTCCCCGATGCTGCAGGTACTCGGTCTCCCGCGCTACACACAAGACAGTCCAGGACCGCAGCGCCGGCGGCAGCGACGACAACTGTAGCTCACGGCTGTCCGCTGTGCACCATTGCAGGACCCCAGTGGGAACGTGTGGTCAGAACTGAGCTCCAGTTCACGTGGCTAAATCTGGTCTGCACAGCTGGCCGGTCAGCTGCTCCCTGTGGTTAGCGGGATCTTGTGGGTTTTGTTTCTGCTTTCAGCTTGCTTCCAAAATTATTGGGGGCGTTTTTCTCTTTTGATTTAAATTTTATTGCTGTTACTTAGAATTTCACATGGTTTTAAATCACAGCATGTAGAAGATACATTCAGAGACTCGCCCTCCTGTTTTCCAAAGGAATCTCTGCCTTTGCCGTCGGCGCCGCCCCTGCCTTCAGGTTCCACTCAGCGTTGCTCTGTTTCTCCCGGAAAACACGGGCAAGTGTGTGCATGTAATTTGTCTTGTGAAAAGAGAAATAAGTCAGCTAATTTAATAGAGTAGCATTTTAATTAAGCAAATCTCAACAAGATTTAAATCAGGCAGTTGTCCCTGGACTTCGGGACAACTCCGCCTAGATGCATGATCTCACGGTATTTAAGTTCTGGAAAAGGAAAGTGACGTGTACAGGAGCGGGAATGTGACACACAAAATGAAAGTGAAGGAGTGAGGTAGGGGAACAAGGCGGGTCGGTCACACTTGAAGATTGTCTGCATTAACACAGCGTAGAAGGCGGGAGGCCTGTGGCTGCCTGAAGCCTAGTTGTGTGCGATGGGCTGTAACCTAGTAACCAGCTCAGGAAAGCAGCCTAACATGCGAGCTCAGCTTACCCATGGGAATCCAAGTGTGGGAGTACAATAGCTGTTTTAGGTCAAAATAGTTTAACATAATAGTATCATCCTCATTTGCACAGAAATTAGTAAGCCACAAGGCTGTTCCAAGTCGTGCTTTAGTAAAGAAGAAATACACATTATCAATAACTCAGTAGGAAGACACTGAAATGCTCCTCGTCTCCCCACTTCCTGTGCGTCTGTGTACAGTGGTGTGTTATGGACTGTGTTTAAGGGGGCTCTGTGTGGTCCAACTGCAACAGCGCAGGCGAGAGGGTGGTGCTGCGGGATCCTGGAGCCGCAAGAGAGCCAGGGTCAGTCCCTAGGTCTCCCTGAACACATCGGTGGCTCACGTGCACTTGCGACCTGAGCAGGCTGGGAGGCTGGCGAGAGGGTTGTACTGTGCTGAGACCCTGTGAGGGGTAACTCTCTCTGTATCTCCTCTCTCCACCTGAAAAGTGTTGGGTTGTTGGAAAAGTCATGACATAGCTTTCTGTTTTCTATGCAAAAATGCCTCATAACTTTTTCAACAACCCAATAACAAGTACAATTTTAAAAATAGCTCCCTGGAAAAATGTGATTAGATCTTACTACAATTCTGTTTTTCTACTTACTTATCTATCTATCCTACTGATACAAAGGATGGCTAAAACACAGTTCATAAATAATAATGAAATTTGCAATGCTCTTAATTGTTAATTCCACATAGATAATTCCCCTAGAATGTTTCTGCTGATTTTTGCCAAACTCTCCCATCTGTAGCTGGCCTCTGGTTGCAATCTAGCCATAAGCCAATAGAATCCGTCTGTGGACAAAGGCTGGACTTTGTACGACACAGCAAGGCAGCCGTCCGTGTCACTGACATGCATGTGCTTCCGGAACAGGTGCTGACCAATACTCTCGTTTCATCGATGAACACCATGGAAGTGAAACAAGCTGTATCGACAGCTTCATGTGTTTCGGAACATGTGATCGCTTGCTCCCGTGTGCCTGTGTAAGCCAGCTGTGCACACCAACACAAGGTGCTCCACTACGCACTCCACCGTCCACTCAGTCCTTTTCTATTGCTGGACATTTAGCGGCCCCCATGGAGTTCTGCTGCCAGAAGCATTGCCACAGTGAATGGCTGTGTGCACATATGACTGTCTATACTGACAGCTGTATCTTTGCAGTTGATCCTTGAAAGTGGTATGTGACTCGTGCCACTTTACTCTCTTCACTCTCTTTTACTTATTTATTTTTTTTTGGTAGTGGTTGCCATGTATTTTTTTGTGTTCTGTAAGTGTGGAATCATAGCATCTACAAATTTGGATGGCCGTATTTCTATTTGGTGGTCAATGCTCAATTACATTATCTTGTCTGATTGCAATGGCTGTTAACTTTCACTTAGACATTACACAGTAGTGGGAAGAGAGGACATTCTGGTTCTGTTTGTGCATTTAATGGAAATGCTTGTGGTATTTTTCTGTTGAGTAAAATGTTGGCTTTTGGAATGAAGTATATAATTTTTATCGGGTTAAAAAATCATAAATCTTTAAAATTTACTTCTTAAGAGAGAGAGGGAGAAAGAGAGAGAAGCTCCCTCAACAGGGACTCACACCATAGTTCCCCCTCAGTCTTTCCAGCAGGACAGAATCATGGACATGTGCCCGACTCGCGTGGTCAGTGAGGCACCAACCCTTGTGTCTTCCACACAAATCCAGCATCATGTGAGCTTCGCATTGCGACTGTGCACTGAATCAGCCAAAAATGATCAATTTTTATTTTATTGAATATTACTTTAAGCAAAAGATGAGTGTGAAATTTTTCTACATGGTATTTGGCTTTTATGGAGATGACTCATATAATTTCTTCCTTAGATTTATTAATATAATGGATAAATTATTGAGTTGTCAGAAAGTCATGACTCATTTTTGCATAGAAAACATAGAAAGCATGTCATGACTTTCCTGATATCCCAGTAGATCAATGATTTTCTTAACATTGAACCATCCTTGCATTTCTATAACAAATCCTACTTGTCACATTGTATTTCATTGCTGATGTAATTTGGGTTTTGTTTGCAAATAATTACATTGTTTGCAGATATTTATTTATTTGACATTTTATATGAATATTCATAAGTGGTATTGAACTGCATTTTTGTCATGAATTTTTTTTCATATTTTGGTATGTCTTTTTGCTTCACAAATAAAATTTGGAAATTGTCCTTCTTTATACTCCTAATTGTTCCAAGTAGCAATGGGATTTCAGATATTAAAGATTTGATAAAATTCCCTTGCAAAATTATCTGGACTTTTTGTTTTGTTTCCTGAAGAAAAAAAAAGTTAATTTTATTTCTTATAAAAATTGGTCACTCTAGACTTTCTACCTTGTATTGAGTCATTTTTGGTATTTTTTTCCTTACGAAAATTTGTCTATTTCAATTACACCTAGTTTTGCATAGTTTTTTTTTTAATTAAAAATATTTTTCTGGGCTGGCTCTATGGCCTATGGTTAAGAGATCCCATGTGACTTGCGACCAGCAGTTAGCATAATGGCTGTCGCTGGACTCCCACGTAGTCAACTACGGTTCACGTCCCGGACCCGGTGGCTTAAAACTCACGCCGGGCGCGTGTGCGTGAGTGCCCAAGATCCCGAGAGGAGAATGGAGGAGAAGGGATTGCAGCGTGGCCATCCCCCCAGGGGGTGATTTCTCGCTTTCTGTCTCTCTGTCTCTCTCTGTCTGGCGAGCGCACGCGCCCTATAGCAAAAACCTCTCCAAAAAAAAAAAGAGAGAGATCCCGTGTGACTGACCATGACTTGGATCTCAGCCCCAGCAGCTTTAAAAACAGGCTGGATGTGTGTGCCTGGGTGGCCAGAATCCCAGTGGGATAGAGAAGTGGAGACGAGATTGCAGGCGACTATGACCACCGGTAGTGCTTTCTCCTCCTTTCTTTCCTTTTTCCTTTCTTTTCTCCTTCCTTCCTTCCTCCCTTCCTCCTTTCCTTTCTTTCTCTCTTTCTTCTCTCTCTCTCTCTTCCTTTCCCTCTCCCTATCCTCCTCTGTTTCTGATGGGCATGCATGCTGTCTAGCAATTAAATTTTAAAACATTTTTCCACTTTGATAATTATTCTCCCTTGTCATTTCCTCTTGTATATATGTGTGCTTTTTTCTTTCAGAATATTGAGTGGAATCCAGTTGCCAATTCCCAGGACAGACAAAGCACAGAGAAATCCCAATGGGATAAAAAGCAGAGAAGGGATTATGGTATGACCACACCCCACTGGGGAACACTTCTCTGTGCACGTGTGTGCACACACGTGTGTGTGTGTTCACGGCCCATGTTTTTCAACTGATGAACTAGAAGGAAAGTAGGTGGAGAAGGTACTGTAGAGTCAAAAGCACGTAAAAGTTGTACGATATTACAAGGTGTGCACATATACACATATCTATACATACGTGTGTATGTCATTTTTAAAATTGGGTGAAGCAAGTTGGCCAAGCCACTGTCTTCCCAAGCCGCCGGTCTGACTAGTATGGCCCTTCCACAGTTCTCTGCATTGTAGTTTTCTCTTTCCGTTTCCATTATTACTTCCTTCTGTTTCTTTCCAGGCTCTTTATGGATATTTTCCCCATGTTTTAAAAGGAATATGGATTTCTTTTGTTTTCATGAAAATACCTGTCGGTTTCCCTCAGAGCCCAGTCTTAGCTGTGGTGTAGATGTGTGATTCGGGGGCCATCGTCGTTCCTGGCCAGCTCTCCTCTGATTCCGTTGCAGACGTTCCTCCTCCAGACGTACCAGAGCATTCGCTTCCTGGTGGCTGACAGCGTGGTCCCCGCTGGCCGTCAGACGGTCTGTGGAGCCGCGCTGGAGCCGCCTCCGTCCACAGTCTGCAGCCTGCCGCGTTGTCCCCTGCCCTTTTCTCCTGCCGGTGCAGCGTTGTACTCTCTTTTGCAGTTTCTCTTCAGCAAAGATTTTGTTTTCTATACTTACCAAAGTTCTTACACACCGTAGTGTCTCTTTATCCAAGTTTTTCCTGTGTGATGGAGTGCACTGGTGCTGAAAAGGCTGCTTCTGCTGCAAAGTCTGTCTCTGCTCTGTTTCATGCTGGGCCTGAATTCCCTCCCCTCAGGGATGATCACAGCCCCACGCTTTCTCTCCGGCTGCGCTTCCTCGTGTGCACCCACGTCTTACCTGTGGCTCGTCTGCGCCCACGTCTTACCTGTGGCTCGTCCGTGCCCATGTCTTACCTGTGGCTCGTGTGCACCCACGTCTTACCTGTGGCTCGTCTGCGCCCACGTCTTACCTGCTCCTGTGGCTGTCTTCCGTGTGCCTAGTGCATCTCACAGAGCTGGGTTTCTGCTGATGCTGCTCTTACGGGGAGGATTCGTGCACCTGCATCACTGTGTCCTGGGCGCAGGGCTTGCTGCTGCCGCTATGTCTCTATGACATTCTGATATTTTAAATAAAATGCTAGGGACCAGCAGATGTCATAACGGTTAAGTGACTGGACTCTCACAGAGTCGACCGATTAAAACCCATGCTGGGCGCATGTGCGTGCGTGCCCAAGATCCGAGAGGAGAATGGAGGAGAAGGGATCCCAGCATGGCCATCCCCCCTGGGGGTGACTTCTCACTTTCCGCCTTTCTCTCTGGTAAGTGCATGCACTCTATAGCAAAACTCTGTCTTTATAAAAAGAAGCTTACATTTTTTCCAGGCCAGTCTCTGGTGCTTTGTATACGTGTTCTAGTATTTTTGTCTTCGCACATTTTTTCTTCCTTTTCAGTAATTTGCCAGAGGGCATGTGTGCTCACCAGAGAGAGACAGAGACAGAGGAGATGGAGAAAGCACCCCCACGGGAGGTGGTCACTCTGCAGTCCGTTTTCCACCTCTCCACTCTGTTGGGATTTAGGATATACTTGTGCACACACCTGGCATGGGGTCAGGATTCAGTCACACGGTAGGCCGTGGGCCGAGTGGGTTCCACACTTCCTAGGCTGTGGGGCCGGCCCCATCCTCACGCTGTCTTACCCTCAGTTTTGTTCGTAAGCTCTGCATGGCTTTCCACGGGGCAGTAGTGAGCTCGGCCAGCGGAGGCTTGCTCTCCACCTCTCCTCCTGCCCTGCCCCTGGGCTGGTTTTCCGGGGCGGATGGCCCCGGGCGCAGGCCTGCTGCTGCTTCAGGAGACCGAAAGTCTTGGCTCCATGGATGCCCCAGGTCCCATTCATCACTGTCCTGGCTTCGCTGTCTGTCTCAGGCCGCGTTTTCTCCAGGATCCGCCCTCCTTCCTGTCTCAGCTCTAACGAGGTGGTCCTACGCCATGCCCTGCTCATTCGCTCCTGTACAGTCCCGTTGAATTCTCTGAAATACGCTTCTTCTCTTTTTATAAGTTATTTTCCAGACATGCCCACCCTTTCGCCTGCCCTCCTGTTCTGCGAGCTCCTTTCTCTGCCTTTCTATTTTATTCACTGTGCCCTTTCAGGGCCTGTCATTCTCCTGAAGTCGCTCAGCCCATCCACCGCGGTAAGTCCCCGAGTGCACCTGCCCCGAGGCCGTGCTCTCCAGCGTGTGCACGTAACCGGCACGTTATTAGCTCGTGTTTACTTTCTCTCTCCACAGAGGTGCCCTTGTGGGCGATTTCGCACAATCCTCTTTTCCTGCTCACTTTTATTTATTTTTTAATTGCCAGAGGGTGCGTGTGCTCACCAGAGAAAGAGAACAGGAGGTGGGGAGGCACCACCTGCTGGGGTGCGGTCACACGGCAGACGGCTCTCCACTCCCCTACTCTAGACTGGGACAAGACGGCACACGCTCAGCACGCGTCCCAAGCTGCCAGGGCTGGAGTTCGAGCTGCAGTCGGCCTGTGGCCCCCGACTCCCAGCGCGCAGGCTGAACTGCTGCGTCTACACCAGCCCGCGTTTCACTCTGAGAGCAGGTGGACGTTCTTCCTGTAGTTCAGAGGCGGCCACGCTGGGACGAGCGGCCAGGGCCGTTTCTGAGCCTCAGGACTTCGAGGGTCCTCCTGCGTTATTGCCGGAAGGTGCTGAGGAGGGCCTCTTCGTCTAGCCTTCCGCAATCGTCCAACCCCTGCCCTTTGTGTTTCGGGGTTACTCCAGAAGGTGTCCCTCACCCCAGCCCTGTGCTCGGCCACGCCAAACCTATATCCTCTCATGGCCCCCTGAGTCCTTCAAGAAATTTCCTCCACCTGAAGTTTGGGGCCCAGGAGCCCCTGGGCTTCGTGGCCCTTCGTGGCCCTTTGCTTGTTGGCTGCCGGGCATCACTCTGTCTGGGCACAGTGTCTAGAACTGACTTGGGGCCTTCAGAGGTGGCATTATCCTGTCCCTCCCGTGTCTGTCTGCACATCCATACCATAAAAGGACTCTGGGGCAGCTCTTCCCCAGCACCACCTCTCCCGGACATGGGTCGGCCATGGGGCGAGGACTGGGGCCCTCCAGAGCCATAGGGAGAGCCCAGGAGTGAGGCACCAGACTGCGGACACCAGGGCTGCTCCCGTGCCCACACGGCCTCCTCCTGCCCCCCTGCAGGTGCGGGCTCACGGGTAACTGTGACCTACGTCCGCAGGGCTTCGGGCTGAGGCTCAGGCGCTCGGGTCGGCACGCTCAGGCCGGCCCTACCTGCTCCTGTGGGTGCTGTGGGCGGACGTGGGCACCCCAAGGGCTCTCTGCAGCCAGACTTCTGCAGCGGGAGCGGCTGGCTCTGAGGACGCACCCCCGCCTTATCAGACCAATAATCTCATGTTGATGGACAGAATTAGTCTCCGAATTCTAATGAGACCGCACGCCCAGGAGACAGACAGCTCATCTGAACATTAAATGAGAAAAATCGCCACTTTTGCTGGTTCCTTTAGAAAGTCATTTGCATTGTGTCAGCTCCCATTATGAAGGAGCTGCAGGTTGAGAAGGGGCGCGGGTGGGGCTCCGAGGCCCTCCGGCCTGGATGGGAGAGTGGCCGCTGCCTGGGGCCCCTGCAGAGCCCGGCCCCCCCTGATTTCTGTAGGACCTCGCTCCTGCCTGCCCTACACCTGTCTGTCTAGCTCAGAGGGCCTAATTCTTTCTGTATGCTTAACAAGAAGCCATTGTTTAAAGTGTATGTACTTCTTTCATGAACAAAGAGACAGAGTGACTGAGAGACAGAGAGAAGCTGCACCCTGTGGGGTCCCTCGGCTTCAGCCAGCTCCGGGTCCTGGGCCTGCCTCGCCTGCGGACTTGGGGAGGTCTCTGGACTCACATCGAGAACCTCTCCATGAGGGACTGCCCGGCAGGGCACCGGGTCACCCTCTGGCCCACGGCGTCTCGGTTGGAGCGTCTGGACCGCCGCAGCACCTGGGCTCCGGCCACCTTCTGCTCTCTGAGCAGACTTCGTTTCTGGGTCTCCTTGGTGAGGCTGGCAGACTTGCAGTCCTCTGGACTCAGGGGACCCAGCCCAAGAAGAAATGGAGGTTCTCGGGTTTGTCCCAACTCCCAGGGACCCAAGGGCACACACCCAGCTGCAGAAGAGCGATTGCCAAGTTGGTGTCACCAACATCCATGCTCCATGGCAAGGTGGACTCGGAGCACCCTGCAGGCTGCGTGGTGCAGGCGGGCAGAGGGCAGAGCAGCTGGCCACGCACGAGGAGCCACCTGAGCCACGGGCCCTTCACGGAGGCATCGCAGCAGGCATGTGCCCCATAGCCCGTGCCGGTTAGAAAGGCCCCTCCGGCACAGCCGTTCTCCACTGGCCACGACCTCCTCAGAGTCGCATCGGAAGCGCAACACAGAGGATCATTAAGTCGGTCACCAGAGCTAACAGCTGACATGGCACTAATTGTAATTAAAAATTAGCATAGAAATGTGCTTTTAGGAGATTAAAATTATCGGTAGGTCCCGACCCAATGCCTCACCCTAAGTGAGGACGACAAAGGAGCAGCGCATTAAATACAGGACATCTAGTGGGCCTGGGGGGAGAGGCCAGGGAATCGATTTCCCTTCTTCGTGATTTACAGACGCGTCCTCCGCATAGATAAACACGCCCTGCGGGATCGCTGGCACGCCCGCCGCCACCCGGCCTCGCAGGGTAGCTTCTTCATCAATTTCCATGCGGGTCGCGACCTCTGTGCAGCTCTGTTCCGTAAGCACTTCCTGTACTCTGCGAGCTGCATCAGTATGAGAAATATTAGCTCCACGCAGCAGACAGTCAGTTCATGATGAGCTGAGTGGGTAAGATGCGTGTCAGAGCGCGGAGACGGATTTCATGGAGCCATGGCAGCAGGGCACTGGTCTGCGTGGCCAGCACGGGGTGGCACTCAGAGGCAGTGACGGGAAGACGGATGTGGCAGGAGGCGTGCTGGACCGCAGCGTCTGACCTCCCGCTGCCAGGCTCCTGGCCGGGCTGGGGCCTCTGCACCCCGGGTGGATGAGGCAGGAGCCAGCTCAGGCTTGCTGACTCGGTGACGCAGTGAATTGGTGTGGCCCGATGCGGCCCGTGGCAGGCTCTCGGACCTCAGACCATGGGCCGGGCTCCGTGGGGGGGGAGGCAGGTCAGACACACGGTGCTCACGCAGACTGTGGGGCAGAGCGGAAGCAGGAGGACTGCCAGGGCAGTGGACAAAGAGGTGGACAGATGCGACAAAGGGAAGAAAGCAGGGCAGGGGACAGAGTGTGGCCAGGGGACTGACCGAGGTGTGCCGTCACAGAGGGCCTGCAAGGAGATGCTGGAGCAGCTGAGGTGAATAGACAGGCGGCCAGGATCCCAGACAGAGCTGGGCCCTGAGGCGGGGGACGCTGGGCCCTGAGGCGGGGGCGCCGAGCCATTGGAGCTGGGCTGGAGGGGAGCCGGTGAGGAGAGGGCGTTGGTGCCGGGCTCGGGGGGACCCTGAGGCCCTGGTGGGGATGCCGTGTCGGGCTCCCTCCCTGTAAGATGAGGAGGGTCGGTCTCAGAACCAGGGATCTGTTAACGGCCAGAAAGGCCCTGCACACCTGGCTGGGAGGCTGGCGCCTGCCTGGTGGGGACACCTATTCCCCGCCTGTATGAGGAAATGCAGGCGTGAGGTCCCGAGGCCCCAGGGCCCAAAATTCTGTGGGTTCAGAAGCCAGAGGGGACCCTGAGCATCTCCAATTACCTTTGAAGCTTGCTGCTGCTGCCCGACCCCTTCAGGACTGTCTGCACCTGCAGCTTCTCCCCGGGAGGCCCAGCGGGCTCAGAGCTGGAGCCCTGGAGAGGAAGGGGCAAAGCCATCGCTTCCCCTGAGTTCGGTCCCCCAGTCAGAGAAGGGGCTGGGCTGGGTCTCGTGAGCAAGACTTGAGCCGCAGAGAAGGTGACCCCACGGCTTCAGAGACGTCCTCCCAGGACAGCTCCCTCGGCCGGGGCCTGGGCGAGAGGTTAGCCCCACGGCTTCAGAGACGCCCTCCCGGGACAGCTCCCTCGGCCGGGGCCTGGGCGAGAGGTTAGCCCCACGGCTTCAGAGACGCCCTCCCAGGACAGCTCCCTCGGCTGGGGCCGGGCCTGCGCCTGGGCACTGGCACCAGCGGCTGCTCTGTACGGCCCAGGCGGGACCTGTGGGGCCCAGCAGTCCCAGCCAGGAGCTACGCTGCGCGGCTGCCTGCTCTTCCTGGGCCTTGGGAAGATGCCGACTTGGTTCTGCAGTCAGTGACTAATGAGGAACAAGGCCTGCCCGCGTGCCCCCAGGACCGCGGAGGGCTCAGGTTTGTTCTTCCTCACGCCTGTCGCTGTTTGCCCCGGTGGTGTCCGGGGCAGCTCCAGACAGAGGAGATCCGCCCTCAGTGTGGCACGCCTCAGCCCACACCTGTCCTGACCTCCACCCCAGGCCTCAGGGCCTTGTCTCCCTCCTGCCACACTCGTCCTTGCTCCTGGGCCTTCTCTGCCTTCTGGAACCTTCCCGGGTACCTCGAAGTGGGAAGAAGGCCCTGGTGGCTCCCCCCCCCCCCCCGACTACGGCCATGACCCCACGCCCAGCTTCTCCCAGGTGTGAAGCGTGGCCCTGAGGGACACCTGAGCACAGCCCAGGCCCCCACCCTGGGCTCAGCTGCGGGGAGGGTGAGGGGAACACGGGAGCCCCGAGCCACAGCCCCATCCTATCCCAGCCCCTACGGGAGGACATGACCAAGGCCTGGGTGCCCAGATGGGGTGGCCTGGTGACATGCCTGGTGCGCCACCTTGCGCAGAGAGGACAAAGGGCTAGAGTGGGGATGGCTACAGGTAGGACCTAGGGACTGGGGCCAAGGGACGTCACCAGTGACATCGATTTAGATGAGTGTCGGGAGCAGTAGCCCCCCTCCAACTCGAGCTTGCCCCAACACCCAGGGCATCCTCTGCAGGGCATGACCTCGCTCAGCTGTGGCCCCTCCGAGCCCTCGGGATACTGACAGGCTTGCTTTGGGGTGGAGAGGGAAGGCCTGAGTGGGAAGGAGCAGTCCCACGCCCCGGCAGGCCCTCGGAGCTGCCCAGCCTCCCCCCAGCCCTGGCCCTCACCGGCCCAGACTGCTGAGGTGCACTGCGTGGCTCTCCTGCTTTAAAGCCCTTCCCTAACATGCCGCTGTCACTCCTGCAGTAAAGCCCCGAGCCCTAGCTTAACGGCAGGCGCCCACACGGGTGCAGTGACGGGCATGAGCCAGCGAGGCCTGGCACTTCGGGCACAGCGACTCCAGAGCCTAGTGTGGCAGAGTGACTGGCACCTGGGCGGGGAGGCCACGTACCAAGTGTGAACTGAAGATGGGGACAGACTTCAGGTCTGGGGAATGAAGGAACGAACCTTAGAGGGCGGAAGCATCAACAGCTTTTTGAAAAGAGAATTGGCAGAAATGGAAGCTAGGACTCATCAGCTTCCCCAGAGCAGCCGGGAGACTATGGAGGTCGTCAGCCTCAGAACGGAGCCACTCGCACCGGCCCTGCCCGGATGGAGCCAGGGACAGCGGGAAGGGGCCCTGCATGTGCGTCTGATAATGGAGCTGTCCTGAGGGCCTTGCACGAAGGCCACTGCAGCTTCACACTCACGGCCAGGGCACCTGCCCAGCCACTGCTGTGCGGCCTTGGACCAGACCCTCGCTACCGGGTCCTGCAGCCAGAGTAAGCGTACCAGCCGCCGTCGCAGCCCTCCCCGCTTTCCTCCAAGGAGAGGAGGCCCCCGAGGCCCCTGTGCACGCGGGCGCACGCTGTGATGCCCGCTCCCAGGTGCACGCCAGCTTCTCAGGGTCCCCGTGGTTCGGGGTTGACGAGCGGAGGCGCCAGCACCGAGCCGGCGTCAGAGTTTCGTTACTGCTCTAAGAGAAGCGGGAGAGGACGTGTGGAGCAGGCAGCGGCCGGAGGTGCAGTCCAAAGGCTGTGTGAGAGAGCCTCGCGTCGGCAATTGATGAGTGACGTGACGTGCAGAGCCAGCGTGGCGCGCGTGGGACCCACTGTCCCGCTGGGCCGTGGACGGCTGTGGACGGCCGTGGTGCGCACCCACGTCCTGGCTCATCCAGAGGGCTGCAGGGGGGAGGGTGGCGGGAAACCCTGCTGAGGTGCCACCCCCTCACTCGCTCTCAGCACAGAAATAAATGCACTTAACAAGAGAATGAAGAGTCCCCGCTGAAGTGCATCGCAGCAAATCGATCTCAAGGACGCTAAAGTCACACAGAGAACTTAGACACAGCAGAGCGAGGACTGGATGGTGGCCCGGCCGCGAAGGCGTCTCTGTGGGCCCGAGTCGGCCCGTGGGTGGCTTCCTGACCCTGTTCTGAATCTGCTCTGGGCTTCGAGCACAGCGGTAATTCAAAATACTGTCCACTTAGAGGAAAAATGAGAATTTCCAATGACTGGGTAACTCATGATTCGCAATTTCAGGTGAGTTTCAAATTCTTTCAACAAACTTGGTAAAAATAAAATTGTGGTAGTAAAAATTTACGTTTAATGATCTCATCACGATCACGTTTGATTTTTGAACCGTGTTTACAGTGACATCGCCCGTAAGTGCCGCACGTGGCCGCGACTGCTGTGGGAGGAGGTGTCTTCAAACGCGGTGGCTTCCGACGGCTGCGCGGCGGGCACCCCTCCCCGGGCAGGGCTCAGGGAGCCCGTCACATGGGCAGACCGCGGCTCGCGGTCCCCCGGCCGTCGGCGGGCAGCCGGCTCGCTGACACCTTCTCACTCACGCTGCCGTAAACCGTGTGTGCAAACACCTCAAGTCCTCACACTGCTCGCTCGTGCGCACACCCAGACGTGGATTTTCTGCATCATATGCGCATTTTCCTTTTGACTTTGCGAGGAATCGCCATGCTGCTTTCCGCAGCGACCGTGCCATCTCACGTCCCCACGGCGGTGCCGGGGCTCTAAGGGCCCCACCTTGCCAGTGCTTGGCTTGCCGCTTTCCTGTGAGAGCCCCGACAGCGGTGGGTGGCAGCTCACGGAGTACTGCCACCTAGCCCGGCGTTCTAGCCTCTGCAGAGACCCAGCGAGCGTGCACAGACCTCCCAGCACGGGTGAGCTGGGTGCCCTGGGGCGAGGCTGCCGGCCACGATGCGTGCACTGCACACGCCAGCCGTCCCGCAGCCGCTCGCCCCGAGGTCCTCGGGCCAAAGCACGTCTTACTTTCCTGAGCACCGTCTCGGTTCTTCCCATAAAACGGTGAAAACTGAGGTGAAGAGTCAGCGGGATGCGGACTGCCGCCTCACCCCAGCAATCACACGCGGCAGAGGCGTGTGGTTCCCCGCTCCTGGCTTTGCGAGATGCGTTAAAACCCTTTCTGTACTAGCGTTCGTCCAGCTGTCACGTTCCGGGGACTCGCTCTAACATGGCTGGTCGTAATTGCAGTAACTCAGTCTGAAAGGGTTCATCTTAGTGCTTACAGCCTAGCGGCACCTGGGTAGTAAAGTATCAACTTGCACGCGCACACACACACGCACGTCAACATAGATAGGTTTCTGCATCTTATGTTAGGGACTCAAGATAGGACTATCGATAAAAACTTCAAAACAAAATGTATTATTTCAAGACAATTTTGTGGGGGACTGGAGCAGAAATTTGGGTGTAAGGAAAAGTGCGCGCTCTAGTTCCCGTGAAACGAACTTCCTCGGTTCCTTGACTATAAATGGCGCCTGGTGTCGATTGCTGGGTATCCAGTTCACAATGCACAAGGTTTTGCTTGGACATTTGCAGTAAAATGGAACCTCATCTTTTAACTGTTTGCATCACAGTGATAAACTTTAGGCATTACCCTTTAAAATATTTTTTTTTCTTTTTTTTCAGAAAAGAAAAGAAGGTGCCAGCTGTGCAGCCGTCGGAAGCCACCGCGTTTGGAGACACCTCCTTCCACAGCAGTCACGGCCACATGCAGCACCTACCGGCGATGTCACTGTAAACACGGTTCAAAAATCAAACGTGATCATGATGACATCACTAAACAGAAATTTTTACTCCCACAACTTTATTTTTATTGAGTTTGTTGAAAGAATTTGAATAGTGACACATACAATCTAGATAATAATAAAGCAGGACATGCATCGTAAGTAAATTTTTCCGAATGAGCAGTAAATACCAGGTCAAGCAGGAGCTTATTTTTGCTCTGAAACCTGCAAACACCCACCTCAACCCCAAACACCCATCACAACCCCAGCCGTCTGCTCTTGCCCTGAATGCAAAATATCCCTACATTCAGATTGCTTTTTTTTTTTAATAGACATTTTCGCTATAGGGCACGTACATTTGCCAAAGAGACGAGAGAGACAGAGACAGACAGCAAGTGAGAAATCACCCCCGGGGGGATGGCCACACCGCAATCCTTTCTCCTCCATTCTCCTCCTAGGATCCTGGGCACGCACGCACATGTGCCCAGCATGAATTTAAGCCACTGGGTCTGGGACTCTAACCACATGGAGGACTCTAACTACATGGGAGTCCAGTGACGTAGCCATTACGCCATCTGCTGGTCCCAACAGCTGAAATTTTTGTAGGTACTATATTATTAAATGTAGTTCAGCAATCCATAGATATGTCTCTTCATTTACTTAGATCTTTGATTTTTCTCATTAATGTTTTATAGTTTTCTGTGTAGAGATCTTGCATATCTTTTGTTAGATTCTTTGTAAATTATCTCTTAAAATGTCTCTCTTTTTAACCTATTGCAGTATTTAAAAATACAGTTGACAACTTGTATTTACTTTCAATCTAACAACCTTGCTACATATCAATTCTGATAGTATATTTGTATTATTTATTTTCTATGTATACAGTCTCTTTTCTTCTTTTCAATCCTTATACAGTTTATTTTCATGACTTTCTGTCCTGACTGGGCCCCAGTACTGTTGGACAAATCGGTAAATTGGTGATGGTGAATTTCCCTTTTTTTGTCCCTAACTTCAGACATAAACCTTTAAAAATTTATCCAGAGCTTAGAAAGTTTACTGTGGATTTCTCTCCATTGTTGTTGACGAGATAATCTGTCAGCTTAAAGAAGTTCCATCCGCTCAGAATCAGCCTCTACTCTGAGTAAGAAGACACACACATACATACTTGCTTACTATTATTTTTTTTTCCAATTTTCGAGATGACCCCTGTTTTTTCTTCATTTTGTGAGTCGAGTGAATTCCATGAACTGGTTTACAGGCGTGTGTAAGTTTACGACGTCCTTTCTCTGGTGCGTTGAACCTTACACCACGTGCTCTGAGTCTCTGTGTCTCTGCGTCTCTGCGTCTCTGCGTCGTGCTCCCTCACGGCCAAGGCTGCCTCCCCGCAGTCACAACCACGCTGCGCGGGCTCGGCTCAGACAGATGTTTCACCGCTCTCCTGGCTCCCGGCGAGGTGGGTCTATGCAACACTCCATTTCTGCTTGTTTGAGAATGTGTTGATCTCTCTCTAGGTTTTGCCATAGGTTGTGTCTCCCTCCTGAGAGAGACAGAGAGTGAAAGTGAGAAATCACCCCCAGGGTGGGTGGCCATGCCGCAATCCCATCTCCACCACTCTCCTCCTGGGACTTTGGGGTCACGTACACGTGCCCAGTGTGATTTTCAAGCGGTTGAGTCTGGGACTCAAACCGCGGCCGGCCATGTGGGAGGCTAGCGCCCTAACTGCTATGCCAGTTGATGGCCCCTCTCCATTTTTTCCTTTTTTTGGAGAGGTTTTTGCTATAGGGAACGTGCGCTTGCCAGACAGAGAGAGAGACAGAGACAGAAAGCGAGAAATCACCCCCAAGGGTGATGGCCACGCCCCAGTCCCTTCTCCTCCATTCTCCTCTCGGGATCCTGGGCACGCAGACACACGCGCTCGGCGTGAGTTTAAGCCACCGGTCTGGGACTCGAACCATGGTCGACTAGGTAGGAGTCCAGTGACATAGCCATTACGCTAACTGCTGGTCCCTCTCCTCCATTTTTGAAAGACAATTTAGCAGGATACAGAATTCTAGTTCTTTTCTTTCTTTCTCTCTTTCTTTCTTCTTTCTTTTTTTGTAAACACTTCGCTACTTAACTCCACTCTGTGCTCACGTGGTTTCCTGGAAGTCGGATGTAACATACCCCGTCTCTGTCTCCCTGTAGGTGAAGTGGCTTTCCCCTCCCGGCTCTCGGGGCCCTTTCCTTCTGTAGCCTGGGCCCCATGGAGCGTGGCTCCGCCATGTCCTTGGCGTTCGTCTGGCTCGGTGTTCTCTGACCTTGGACGCCGAGCTGCTGTCAGTGTTCCCAGACGCCGCCTGCTGCCTGCCCCGTTTCTGCTGTCCTTGCTGCGCCTTCGAGGGAGCCTCACAGTTCAGGGCATTCTGTCTCCGTTTTCAGCCTTTTTTCTCTTTACTTTTTTACTTGGGGAGTTTCTGCTGCAGGTCCTGAAGCTCAGAGACCTCTTGCTCAGGGGTGTCGGCGGCGGCGTCTGTGTCTGCTCAGCACTTCCGAGCCTTTGCTGGGATGGCTCCTCAGCCCCTCTGTCCCTCTGCCTTCTCACGCTGCCTGCCTGCCCACAGACTGCCCGCCCTGCCCTGTAAACCCCTCGGTGTTCTGTCTCTTTACTTTCTTTTTGAAATTCTAGTTCCGATCTTGGCAGCACCCACCGTGTGCTGGCCGGTACTTTGGCAGCCCCGCCACACCGTTTTCCCTGGTAGTAAGCTTTGTCATTTGCTGCTGAGCGGCAGACGCACTGACCTGGTAAAGGAGCCACAGCAAGCAGGTCGTGGAGCTGTCACGGCCGTGTGCTGGGGACAGTGTTCTGTCATCCCACCGAGGGCCTCAGCCTCTGGGTGACCCTGCATCCTGACTGTGAGGTCCCCCACCTTCGGGGGGACAGGGAGGCTGAGGAGGTTGGAGCTGGGAACCCCCTCTCCCCACGCAGGGCAGGCTCTGATACAGCTCCGGCGGGCCGGTGTCTGCTCAGGAGCTCCGGAGGCCTTGCGAGCAAGAGCAGAAGTCTCTGGCGGGTCAGAGTTCCCGTGCGGCCCTCCCCTGCTAGAAACCTGGGCGGATTTCTGATACCCAGCGGGAGAAAGTGGCCAACTTGGGGTAGCCCACGGTGTGAGCCCCAGCCCTCCACGGCACCCGTTCCTGGAGCCTTACCTGCGGGGCGTGTCCACCCGGGGCTCCAGGCGCTCCCGCCGGTCCCCGGCTCCCGTGCAGACTTCGGCGGGTCCCTTCTCCTGGAGGTGGTGGTCACCGTCCCTGCCCGCCTCCGCCCGCGGTCTGCTGTTTCGCGTGTGGCTGTGCCGTCACTCCCCGAGGCTGAGAAGGGCGGTCGGCGTTTGCGCGTGCACACCAATTCGAGCTCTCGCCCCTCGAGCCCCCCGTCCTGTGTCCGCAGTGTCCCCGCGCTATCAGGCCGTCGTGTGGCAGGGGACTGGCTGGGCCACGTGCTCTCTCCGTCCGCATCACACTGCCGCCGGTCCCTTGCCTCCCTTCACTGCGGATGACTTCGCTGCCCGCTGTGCCCAGTCTGTCAGCCCACTTCTGCCAGGCGTTGCCACCGCCCCCACCAACCCCGCCAACCCTCTCCCACGACGCTGAGCTCCGCAGGGCCCGGACCACGGCTGCTCTGCAGCCCGCTCTATCTGGAGGGCGGGTCTTGCACGGGCTCCCCCCGGCAGGGCCCGCCGCCGTGTGCCTGCAGTATGATGAGCAGGTGGGGTCCAAGGCCTGGGAGACATGCTGCCCGTCCTCGGGCCACCGTGGGCCAGAGGTGAGTCCGGGCCTCACAGACCTGGCTGAACACAGTGGTGGAGACCTGGCTCACCCGAACGGCCGTTCCTATAGACATGTGTACGTGTACACACGTGCGTGCACACACACGGATGAGCTCAACCCCCTTAGGCTCTTCCCGGCCTCCCGGGTCAGCCAGAACTGCTGGCCGAACCATAGACGAGGCGCAGTTTCGCAGGAGCTGCCCCGTGACGTGCTTGGAGGGCACGGGTACAGGAGCCCAGCCTGCCTTACCCGACTCCCACCGGGCACAGTCTCAGCTCGGCACAGTATCACACGCGGGACGCCGACGGCCACACAGCCGGACGCTCCGTCTACGAGTCCCTCAACACGCGGGACACCGATGGCCGCACGGCCGGGACGCTCCGTCTGCAAGTCCCCTCTACATGTGGGAGGCCGACGGCGGCAGGGCCAGGACGCTGCACCTACAGTCCCTCACTGCCCTTGGTGGCTGCCCGCTCCCGTTCTGCCCTCCATAACCCGCAGCCACTCGTCTGCTCTCCCTTCTCGAGGTCACGGAGTGAGGCCCTGCAGCAATGTCGTCCCTGCAGAGTCTGGCAAGGTGCCGCACGTGTCAGCCCGTGTCCCCGAGCTTGCTGAGGGACTCCACGGTGGACGCAGCGGGCTGTGTGCAATCCTCCACGGCCGGAGGACGCCCGAGGAAGTTCCAGTCCAGGCTACTGCAGGTAAAGCTGCTGTGACATTTGTCGCCGGATTTCAGGGAAACCAAGGTTCCCACGTGCTGAGTCGCTAAGCAGGCGCACGCTGCAGGGCGAGCTTGCTGCGAGCTGCCAGCCTGCTCCCAGAGCATGTGCCCTTCAAGCCCTCCACCATGCGTGCAAGTCCTGGCTGCCCCGCAGCCTGTCGGGTCCAGGAGGGTCGACTGTGGGTTTCAGCCAGCCCGAGAGCGGCATCGTGACGCCTTGAGGCGGATGGCTTCATGCAGGCCTGCCTTCCCGCCTGTCTGTCCCCATGTCAAACGGCTGGGTCACCTTTCATCCATTCTCCAATTGCGTTGGCGCTGTGTTTTTTATTTCTTTGTCCTGGGAGTTCTTTATTATTTCTGTGTTCGAGTCCCACACCCGATAGGAGGTCGACGAGCACTTCCTCCAAGTCTGAAACTTACCTTTGGTCTTCTCACCTTTCTGAGAGCAGCAGCAGCTTTGAATTTCTACGAAGCCCATGTGATCACGACCTCCTGTGCGGGGTCTTGCTTTTGGTGACAAGCCTAGGATCTCTGTTCCCCATTCTGAACTTTATATTATTTATTTGTCCATTTAGCCACAGAGCCCGTGCACTTCCCAGTGAGCGGGAGAGTGAGCGCGCCCTCGGGGCTGGTCACCCGTCACTTCTCCCTCCCCCCCGTGGTATTTTGGGGATACACACCTGCCCTGCTTCTAGTGTATTTTAGAGTAACAAAGCAGTGTTACAGCTGAGTTTTAAAAACTTAATGTCTGTGCTAAATATAATTTAAATACCAAAATTATTCCCCAAAACCCACAAGAAATCAAAGCACTGCAGAGTGCCGGTTCTGTGAGGAAGCGTGGGCCGTGGCCGGGCGCAGGCTGACCTCTCTGCGGGGCCCCACTCCTCCTCCCTTTGGACCTGAAGTGGGAGCGAGGGTCGAGGCCAGTCTGGAGTCTGGGGGAGGCCTGCCTCTTCACCTCCAGGCCGGGAGCCGCTGGGTCCTGAAGCCCCCCGGTTCTCCCGCAGGCCCCCGGGAGCTGCGGGACTGGGCAAGCTCTCCTGGCTTGTCTCGGGAATGAGACAGGAAAACGGAAAAGCACCTCCTGAGAACTTGTGCAAGTCAGGTGTAGACGCCCAACTCTGCCCGTCCAGCTCACCCCGCCGCGTGGCCCCTGCAGGCCCAGCACTCCGACAGCACCTCCTTCCCACTGCATGGAGGCGAGAGCTGTGTCCAGGGGTCTCGGTGCTGGGGCGGGGGCGGGGCAGAGCTGGGATGCAAAGCCAGCTTCACTCAGGCCCTTATCCCGCCTGGGCTGTGTGCCAGGAATGCATGCACCCTGACCGCGGGCAGGTGGCTGGCCCCGGGCCGCAGGCAGAAACATGCAGACAGGCGACAGGCCATCGCCACGCTGTCCACGCGGTGGGCAGGCTTGGCCCGGAGGAAGGCCGTTGCAGACCGGCTGCATGTGCCTGCCCCCGGAGGCGGGCGTCCTGGGTCACGCAGGAGCTGGCCTCTGCCCTCTGCCCTCTGCGTTCCCGTCCTTCCTGCCAGTGGCACCTCTGCTGCCCACCACTCTCGGCGAGGCCCGGGAGTCCTGTCTGCCCGGCACTGCGCAGCCCCATCCCACACTGTTGCTAATCCCTTAATGAAAGAGCGCGTTTATGAAAGCTGACAACATCGGGCAGGTTTGGGGAATAGCTGGCGACAGGCCGGCTCAGCGGAACAGATTTCATCTGGTACCAGCGCGGGGAAGTCGATCGCGGGCCCTTCTGCAGACTGAATTACCTCTGCTTGGAGGTCACCCACAGCTATGCCGAGTCGGGTACACAATAGTGGACGCCGGCCACCAGGCCCTGAGTCACCCCAGTGAGGGTCTCGCGTGCCGCCCAACACTTAACGCGGTTTTTCTCACCAGCTCGGCTTCTCCGACCTTCACGGCGTGCGGAAGGGCACTGCTCTGGCCCCCCTCGGAAAAGCGCCCAGCCGTGGGGAGAGCTTCTCTCCGGGCTCATGGGAAACGCGAATCCGTCTGTCCAGCCCCGTCCTCCGCTGTCCAGGAGACATGGCCGGCAGGGGTGAGGCAGGAGCTCAGAGCCTTCGGGGGCGAGGCCGGACGCCTGCACCAGATCCGGGCTGGCCAGGGCAGCCGCGGAGGCCTGGGCCGAGGTCCCAGCCCGGGAATCTGCAGGCCCAGAGAGGACCTTGAAGTGGGACCCGCAAGCACCCGGGAACCGCGGCCTGGACGTTGCCCTCGGTGGCTCTCACGCCGCCCGGTCCACGTATTCCTTTCTTTACACGTTTGTTTCCAATGGATAGAACTTGGCGGGTGTGCGAAGACAGCAGTTTGGGGCAGGCTTCCTGTGGCCGGGAGCTGCCAGGTGGCACTCTAAGACGCTGAAGCCCCTGCCCCCACGAGCCCTGGCATCAGGGCCCAGCCGTGCCCATGCAGGCCCACAGGGAGCGCCGGGCCCAGGTGTGCGGTGGAGGGGCACGTGTCAGGGCGTGCGTGGTGGCGAGATGGGCCCAGGCAGACACGGGCACACCACCTCCCCCAGCCTCCACGGGGGTCAGGTGAGGCCACAGCCCACTGCAGCCCTCTCCGGAGCCTTGAGGCCGCGATGATAGAGCATTAGCGCCAGCGGCTGCAGGCAGCATCCCTCCTCGGAGCGGGCTAGCCACTGGTGCCACTGGGGCACTCCTGGGTCACGCCTGCTCCCCACTTCCCCGAGAGCGGCTGGGCTCTGTGACCTCGCTTCTGCTTGTCCTCCGGCCACTTCTCAGGGCTTGCCGGCTGCCCTCCCTGGCTGACCCGTGTCTGAGGGCACCCCCAGGACTGTCCGCACGGCGAGCCAGAGCCCCCCTGGCCAGCATCCCGGCCCCTGGCTGGGCTCTCCTGCGCAGCCCTCCGAGAAGGTCTGGTCTGTCGCTGTCCCGTGAGGGCAGGCCGTCCTGCTGCTCAGCTGCCCAGAGCCTCAAGGCCCACTCAGCACTGGCCACTGCCTTGAGAGGGGTGGAGAGGGCAGGGCAGGGGGCAGCCGGGAGCCCTCCTGGTTTTGTATTCGCAGTTTCCCCTCTGCCCTTCCTGTCCTGGGGCCCTGCCTCAGGGGTCTGGTGCCTCCCACCCCTTCTTCCCTGGCTTCTGCCCTGCCGGCTCTAAGCCGTGATTAATGGGCCCTCGGGGCTGCTGGTGCTGGGAGCGTGGCTCGTGGGGCGACTGTGAGCAGAGACTAACGGTGGGCGGTGGGCGGTGGACGGTGGGCGGTGGGCAGTGGGCGGGCTTCCTGTAGGTGAAGGCTGTGTGGAAACAAGTATTAGGAGAAAAGCGGAAGAGCAGGGGCCTTGGGGCATGTGGGGGCGGGCTTGGCCTGTGGGAGGGCGTCCCCACTCCGGTTAGCGCTTTCTTCGGGTGGGGTACCCTGTCGGCCCAGGGGGCTCTGGCTGCCCTGGCCAGGCTCCTTCCAGGCCTTTGAGGGACCCCGCCCATAGTCTCCTGCCGGGGTGCAGTGAGGACGGGGGTCCCTGTGAGCTCCCACCAGGAAGGACACCCTGGAGAGCTGTGTGCAGCCTGCAGCCTAGCAGCCCCGGGGCGCCTCACTCAGGTGGGCCATGGAACCGCAGGGGGCGGTGGTGGCTGTGTGGAGCTGAGCAGTCAATGGTGACTGGGAGCTCCAGGCAGCCTGAGCTACGAGGGTGGGGGAGCAGAGGCCTTGACGAGACCCCGCGGTGGGGGGTGGGGGCAGATGGGGCCAGAAGCAGCCAGTGTGCACAGGGGCACAGGGGAGGGGTGGGAACTGGGGAACCTGAGGAAGAGGCACCTTCTGACCCCCTGCTGGGCACGAGGTGGGGCTGCCTGCTGCCAGCCAGGGCCGCAGGGCTCAGCCTGCAGGAGGGTTCGGCCCCGGGTGGCCCGGGCCTCTCTGAGCGGCAGTTCCCGGGTGCCTTATCTCGGGCAGAGAGCATCCGCCCGCATCCCACACGTGCGTGACTTGGACACAGGGCGGGGCGTGCAGGGCTGCGGCGCTCTCCTGGACACCCTCTGAGACCAGGGGACCTGCAGCCGAGTCCCAGGACGGCAGACACGGACCCCTTCCTCCTGTCCGTCCCTCCCTCCCGCTCTCCCTCACTTCCCCTTCCTGCTCCTGTTACGGCCTGGCCTGCTGCTGCCCGTGAGGTCACGTGGTGAGCCGTGCCACCCTCCCCGAGGCCACCGCGAGGAAAACGCGCTCTCAGCCATGCGGGCAGGCGAGAGCTGGCTGATGTCTTTAAGGAGGGCAGTCGTTCCAGTGGTATAAAAAGCCTGCAAATGGGCACAGCGTGGCCTAGAAACTTCATTTCTAGGTATTTGTCCTAAAAAACATGAAGAGGCATGCAAATAATTAGCAATAAGTGTATTCTTCTGTCTTTTTGTTTTGTATTTTTAGGAGAGATTTTTGTTATAGGGTGCGTGCACTCACCAGAAAGACTGAGAAAGAGACAGAGAGACAGAAAGCGAGAAATCACCCCCCGGGGGGGATGGCCACACCGCAATCCCTTCCCCTCCATTCTCCTCTCAGGATCTTGGGCACGCACGCACACGCACCTGGCATGAGTTTCAAGCCGCCAGGTCCAGGACTCCAACCGTGGTCGACTACGTGGGAGTCCAGCGACGTAGCCATTACACCCTCTGGTGGTCCCAGTTCTGTCTTGTTTTTAGTGACGAGCATTTGCAAACGGGCAGCATCTGCGTGTTGGACAGCCGGGGTAAGGGATGGGGGCTGAGGGATAAACCCCTGGGCCCTGACAGCCATCATCACGGGAACCGACTCAACGTCAGCAGACTGGTCTGTACTGGGGACGAGGCACAGAGCAGCCGTCAGAGGCTGGTGCAGGTGGTCCTGCAAGTCCCCAAGAAACCTTCCCGGAAAGAAGGGGCAGCCTAGACACGACCATGCACACACACACATGCACACACCATACAGGCGTGCCTGCACACATGTCCACACGCGTGCACACATGAAGGCACAGCACACTCACAGGCTATGCGTGTGCGGCCATGGCTCACCCCCTGTCCCGCTGCCTCTGCCCCATTAGGGTTATGCTCACAGCAGCCCTGCCTCCAGCCTGCATGTGGGCCAGTGGCCCTGCCCTCTGACCCGCAGTCTGCTGCAGGGCGCGGCTGAGCACTGGCGGCCCACAGGGCCTAGGCCGGTCGCACCTGCCGCCCCCCTCTTGCTGGCTGCTTTCGCTCACCCCGTCCTTTCCGGACCAGGCGCAGTCGTCCCGCCTGAGCTCGGAGACAGGCACCTGCGAGCACCTGGTCGTGGCCCCTGAGTGTGCACCGGCCCGGCCGTGTGCATCATGCCGGTCTGACCATGCTTTCTGGCTGCTCCTGGGCACCTCGGGTTCTTCCATAAGGCCCCATAGCTGCCTCACACAGGCCGCGCATCTCCCGTGTTTGCTCGTGGGCCTCTCCTCTGCAGCTGCTGTGTGGACGGGCCCCAGGCTGGCAGTGGTTCCCAACCCTGCCCTCCTCGCCTGGTCTCCTCTGCAGCTGCTGTGTGGACGGGCCCCAGGTTGACAGCGTCTCCCGACCCTGCCCTCCTTGCCTGGTATCCTCTGCAGCTGCTGTGTGGACGGGCCCCAGGCCGGGCCTGGTCTTGCCGGGCTCTCTCCACACGCCTCGCTCAGTCTTCCAGGAGAGATGTAACAGGCAAAGCCCGCAGCCCCTCCCTCCTCAGCGCCTCCTGGTCTAGGGAAAGTCTCGCCCCGCAGGGGACATTTCTCTAGGAAGTGGGTGGGTCCGGTTGGGGACTGAGAGCTGCTGTTGGACTGGCTCGGACCCACAGGCCTCTGGCCTACTAATTCCTAATCCCTACTAATCCACATCAGCCACTGGGCACACCCTCGCCACTGCACACTCTGGCCACACGTGGGTCTGGGCACTCCTGCATCAGGCGTGAGCTGCTCAGGGAGTTGGGTGGGAACGGACACGCCGAGGCCATGTCACCACAGGGTGGGACTATGTGCAGTGGCTCCTGCCGGGTCGGCGTCCCTGGACCCCTGTCTGACTCAGGACGCTGGCAGAGCAGGAGGCGAGGCTATGACTGACCCACAAGCTCCCGCTGCCTCCAGAGGGGCGGAGCTGAGAGGAGGCTGCCTGAGGGCTTTGCTGGCCAGCACACGTCTGAGCTGGGGGAGGGAGGAGCCCTCGTGGAGGGGAGAGGGCTGCAGGGAGCGCAGGAGGGCCCAGCACAGCGCCCTTGTCCTTGCACAGCCACTCAGGGGGCCGGCCTGTGGGTCACTTCCTTCCTGGCCACGCCGCGCCCTCCCTGCCTTTGAGGACCCCAGAGGCAGGGCTTTCCGGCTGACCTCCCAGATGAGGGGCCGGTGACCAGACACCAGGGTTCGTAGTGGCGCCTGGACCTGGCCCAACAGGGGCAGGCCCTCAGCCTTTCAGCTTGCGCTGTTCAGCCCTTCATGCATGTGGGGGGCATTTCCATGTGTGTGCACATGTGTATGTGTGTGTATGTATCTGTGGGGGAGGAGATGCATTCCTGTGTGTGTGTGTGTGTGTTCATGTATCTCTGGGGGGTGCAGGGGGACATTCCCGTGTGTGTGTGTATGTGTCTATATGTATCTCTGTGTGTAGGGATGGGGGATGCATTCCCGTGTGTGTGTGTGTGTGTGTGTGTGTGTGTGTATGTGTCTCTGTGTGGGAGGGAGGGGGGCATTCCCGTGTGTGTGTGTGTATGTATCTGTATGTATCTCTGTGTGTAGGATGGGGGGGTGTATTCTCATGTGTGTGTGTGTGTGTGTGTGTGTGTGTATGTATCTCTGTGTATAGGGATAGGGGGATGCATTCCCGTGTGTGTGTGTGTGTGTGTGTGTGTGTGTGTATCTCTGTGTGTGGGGACAGGGGGGCATTCCTGTGTGTATGTGTATGTATCTGTGGGAGGGAGGGGGGTATTCCCGTGTGTGGGTGTATGTGTCTGTGTGTATCTCTGTGTGTAGGATGGGGGGATGCATTCCTGTGTGTGTGTGTGTGTGTGTGTGTATTTCTGTGTGTATGGATGGGGGGATGTATTCTCATGTGTGTGTGTGTGTGTGTGTGTGTGTGTCTGTGTGGGGGCAGGGGGCATTCTCGTGTGTGTGTATGTGTGTGTGTGCATCTCTTTGTGTGGGGATGGGGGCATTCCCGTGTGTGTGTATGTATCTCTGTGTGTATGGATGGGGGGTCAGTCCCGTGTGTGTGTGTGGCTGTATGTGTGTGTGTGTGGGTGTATGTGTGTGTATGTGGGTGTATGTATCTGTGTGTGCGTGGCCCTGAGCCTTCACATGCCTGTGTACTCACGAGCGCGTGTGCACATGGGTGTGTGCACATGCCTGTGCGTGTGTGGCATTGTGTGCGTGCATGCAGCTGTGCTGTGTGTGTGTGAACACCAGGTTCCCAGCCTCCCGGACCTCCCACTGGCCCAGGGTGGCTGTGCCAGGCCTCCTTGTCCCCCGTCCTCTTGTCGGTATCCTCCTTTGCCCCTGCCAAGTGCCAGGCACCAGGCAGGGTGGCATGGTGTGGGCGTGCCCCAGCCCTTTGAGAGGCAGCCTGGGGTCTGCGTGGCCTGGGGTCAGGGCCCCGGCCAGCGGTAGGAACTCGTGTTAGACATGGCCTGTCCCTGGGGAGCTGGCCACTTGACCCTTGGGCTGGGTCACGGCCACTTCAGTCTCTGCAGTGTCTTCCTGTGGTCTCAGAGCCCTGGGCCCAGACCACGGTCCAGGGACCTCTGGGAAGGGACGCGCAGTCCTGGCTGCTGATGCCCACTGACCAGCGAGCCCACGGCGAGCACCACTCTGGGGACTGGGCCGTCCCGTGGGCATGTCTTCCACACGCAGTCTTCAGGTGGTGGAAGGCCTCTTCCCGTGTCTCGGCCAGAGGGAGTGTGCCTGTGGGCGATCCACACTGGCCGCACTCCGTGCTCAGAGGGGCAGTGGCCACGGGCTGATTCTCCCCTCAGTCCCAGGCGCAGCGTCGCAGCTCCGGCCGCCCTGCCCTGCTCCGAGCAAGCACCCCAGCACTTCGGCCCTGCCGCCCCAGCCGCCCCTGCCGCCCCAGCCGCCCCAGCCGCCCCAGCCGCCCCAGCCGCCCCTGCCGCCCCAGCCGCCCCAGCCACCCCTGCCGCCCCTGCCGCCCCAGCCGCCCCTGCCGCCCCAGCCGCCCCAGCCGCCCCAGCCGCCCCTGCCGCCCCTGCCGCCCCTGCCGCCCCTGCCGCCCCAGCCGCCCCAGCCGCCCCAGCCGCCCCTGCCGCCCCTGCCGCCCCTGCCGCCCCAGCCGCCCCAGCCGCCCCTGCCGCCCCAGCCGCCCCAGCCGCCCCTGCTCCTGGCGAGGCGCTGTCAGGGATCCCTGCGTCTGGGAGGCTGCTGTGCTCTGACTCCCAGGATGGGTGTGCCCTGGCCAGTGGGGTCAGATGGACTCTTGGGAGACCCATGGAGGCGTGGGTGGCCCCTCCTGCTGCTAGGAGCAAGGGACGTGGGTTCCAGGCTCAGAGCTGGGTCACTCTGGGCCACGGTGATGCCCCAAAGGCAGGAAACGCCCCACGTTGCCCCGGCTCGCTCTGGTCTCCTGTTCAGTGCGTGCAGTGCTGCCACACAGCGCAGGGCCAGCACTTAGTGGGAGGGTCGCAGGGCTCTCACCAAGGCCATGGTCCCAGCGTTGCCACTCCAGGAGGGCCCCACAGCATGGGAGGAGCAAGGCCCTAGGCCCTGTGCAGAGCTCACGTGGCGCCTCCAAGCCCCTCCCTGCTCCACACCTCCTGTGGTCTTGGAAACGCCTGCATGACCCAGGCTGCTGCGCGGGGATCCCAGGACAGCGTGGCCTGCCCCTGGCCAGTGCAGACCTGCGGCCTGCCTTTTCAACGTGGAGCAGAGGCAGGGCTGAGAAGTGGGCCCGCTGGGGGACGAGGGTCCTGGCGGCCTCTGTGGAGAGCCGGCTGGGGCTGAGCCTGGCCCCTGGGGGAAGCAGCCGAGCAGCCAGCCCTGCCCCGAGGCACACGGGGTCCGGTCGTGCTGCTGCAGTGAACAGCGCCCTGGGAGCCCCGCCCGGCCACGGGACCCCGGCACCCAGGTCGCGCCGTCTCCCTGCCATCAGCCGAGGCCTTGGCCCCTGAGGTCCCTAGGGTCCCACGTGTGCATTTCTGGGGCCCCAGTCCCCAGGTCATCTAGGGCCTGCGCATTTGCCAGCACCTCTGCACAGACCTGGAGCCTCGGGGTCCCAGTGTCAATACAGCGGCCGGAAGCCGGCCCTCAGGAGGGCAGTGCCAAGGCCACTCACCTGCCGGACCATCCCATCAGACCAGGCTGCCCAACCCAACCCGGTGCACACTGCCCACTCCTCACCCCAACAGGCCTCTCCCGCCCACGGCACCCGGCTGTGGCTACGCCGTCGGAGGAGCAGAGCACAGAGCCACCCCTGAAGTGGGCAGAGACCTGGGCCAGGTGCCACACCCCGCCCCTGCCCTCGGGTTCCTGCGAGGCCTGCTGCTCCTCCTCTGCTCCCTGAGGTACCTGCAGAGCTCCGAGCGCTGAACCCTGCCCCTGCTCAACAAGGGCCTGCTCGTCTGGGTCTGCTTCTTTCTGAAGCTTTCTTCCTCCATGGGAAGAGGTGAGAGGCTGAGAGACCCTGGAAGGGACTGTCTGTGGGGCTCCCGCCCAGGGAAAGGGCAGCCGGGTGGCCCTCGGGGTCCTGCACTGCAGGCCACGCCTGGGCTGGGCAGGCATCAGCTCGCGGCCCTGCAGGTCTGCACAGCCGTGGGCAAGCACACCTGCCCCCGTGCTCCTCTCAGACCGGAGCCTGAGCCTGGCCGCGCTCCCGAGCCCCAGTGCCCCCTGCTCCGGCCCGTGCCGTCTCCAGGAGAGTCAGGCAGGGATCTCATGTCAGCGCTCGGAGGACAACGACATTCCGCAGACAGTTGTAACAGATCATTCATTTGCAGAGAATCAGCAGCTGATAAATACTGCGCTGCGCTTCCTCACAAATACACCAATTATCTCCCGAGCAGAAGTCAGCGGCGGCGCTCGTTCCTCGGTGCCACTCAGCTAATTGAATTTCTGCGTTGACCGAGACGTGCTGCTCTGGAGCACAGACAGCAGCATTGCCGTGCCACAGCAGACGCTCTAGCCTTCCCCTCCGCCCACTGGGGGCCCAGAGGGCCCCGAGGTCCACCTGTTCCCCTTCAGGGAGCACGGCAGGGTGGGGCCCAGCTGGACGAGGCTGCCCGGGGCGGACCCTGGCTCTGGGCTCCCGGGAGCCGAGGCTCAGCCCTCCAGCCGGGCCCCATCTGCACTCGGGGTGGCGTGGCCATCAGCTTCTCCGGCCATCTCTTGGCTTGGGCAGCTCCGTGGTGCCCTGTGTGGGAGGAGGGGGACAAGCGCCCACCTAGGCTGGGCCTACCCCTGCCTCTCCCCAGCACCCCGGGTCCCTCGAGCCCCAGGCCCTGGAGGTTCTAGGACCCGGTCCTGGGCCACCCGTCCTGCAGCCTGGCTTCTCTGGCCTGTCCTTGTCACCTGAAGACCCACGCCCCCTCTCCACCCCTTGTTCCCTTCTCCAAAACACCCTGTCCATGCGCTGGGAGGTGGAGGCAGCCACCTCCTTTCCCGAACATCGGGGCACTCTGTGTACAGCTCTGGTCGCAAGGACTCACCCCTGCCCCACCCACAAGTCCTTTGGGACCCTGCTGTGTCTAGGAGCTTCCTCTCATGTCACAGACCCGTTCACAAATGGGGCTATGTCTGCTCTCACGTCTGGTGCCTACCCTTGCGTATGAGATGCGGTCAAATGCACGTCCTGGCCCAGAACTCGTTTCTGGGGTCCTGGGCTAGGCAGCTGTCTTGCCCAATTTTCTGGGGTCACATTTCATCAGCTCCCTCATCTCCGCTTCAACTCTCCCAGCTGCTGCTCGTCCCACCAAATTGTGAAGGAGGAGTTGTCATTTTCTTCTGAACAACCTGGCGCACGGTAGACCTGTCGGACCATCCCGCGCTCATCCCACAGCCCCGCCTGCCTGCCTCTGCGTTGCCTCACAGCTGAACCCTCCGGAAACTGGCTTCAAGACCGCAGCCCCCTTCTCGTCTTCTGGTGGCCCACCCGCCACCCCAGGAGCTCACCTGGGCCAGCCCTGGCTGAGAACCACCGTCCTCGCTGCAATCATCCAGTGACGGCCTTGTCATCTGCAGGCCGGGGGGTGGCCATCGTGCCTCTCAGCACGCTCAGTATCGGCGATCGAGGGCGGCGTGTCTTGTCAACTTCCCTGACCCAGGCAAGAGGGGCCCTGCAAGGGGCTGAGGTGGGTCGGTTAGTGGCCCTCGCTACTCAGGGACGGAAGAGTGAACACGGAAACGACAAGCTGGACAAAACGTCCCGTGCGTTACCAAGTCCGGCGCTGCATGGGAGATCACACGCCATGGCCACGTGGGACTCACCCCGGGATGCAAGGCAACTCGCCATATGCAAATCCATAACCCTGTCGATGTTGTTAAGTGTCCGTACTACTGGGAGTGAGCTATAGATCAATGCCATCCTTACCAAAACACCAATGATATTCTTCAAAGAAATAGAAAAAAGTGATAAAATCTGTATGGACCCACAGAAGACCCCAATAGCCAAAGGAGGTCCTGAGCCAGGAAAACAAAGGTAAAGTTAGCACGTGACTGTCCGGCAGCAAGGACAGTCCCTTCCACAAATCACACTGGGGAAGCTAGACACCCACTGCAGAAAAATTACATCAGGTGCCTCTCATCCTATATAAATACCAACTCAGATGGGTCAAAAACTTCCATGTACGGCTCAGAATGACAAACATACTAGAAGAAAACATTGAAACATTTGTCTGGGTAAATATTTTTTGGTTCAAAACACAGGCAATTAAAGCAAAAATATATGATTATATCAAGCTGAACAGCTTCTGTATGGCAAAGGGAGCAATCAACAGAGTGAAGAGACAAACTACGAAATAGGAGAAAATATTTGTAAATTATTTACCTGGCAAGGGACTAATATGCAGAATATATAAGGAACATAAAACAACTCAGTAGCAAAAAAACCAATGCAATCAAAAATGGGCAAATGATCTGAACAAGCATTCTTCAAATGGCCAGCAGACTTAATGAGTAAATGCTCAATGTCACTAGTCCTCAGGGAATGCCATTCAGAGCCACGATGAGGATACATCAACTCACTCCAGTTAGAAATTAGCAACCAGACGAAATGATGAATGCTGCTGAGGATGTAGAGATAGGGGGGCCTTTAGACACGGACAGTGGGAATGCAAATTGTACAGCAAATTCTCTACATGGGAGACAGTATGGAGCTTCCTCAAATAGCTAAAAATAGAGCCACCTTGTGCCCCCAGATGCCATTGCTGGGTGTACACCCAGAGGAAAGGATACCGGTATTTCTGAGAGTTGTCCGTCCCCGTGACAGCAGCACAACCCCCATAGCCACGATGCGGACTGGACCTAACCGTGCCTCGGCAGATGAGCAGGTGAATAAAATGTGGCTCATATACACAGTGGAGTACCACTGGGCCACTAAAGGCAACGGAACCCTGCCCTGCAATTGGGTCACAGATCCGAGTCTGGTGAGCACGATGTTAAGATGCGAGCCGGCACGGGAAGAGAGATACTGCATATTCTCGATCATTGGTGGAAACAGAAGAGGTTGGCTTCAGAGGAGAGGAGAGCAGTGCTTACTGGAGGCTGGGGCGGCTAGCTAGAGGGGGAATAAGACGCTGTTGGTGGGTGGCCGTGTGACGGCGGGATGAGTCTGGGGTCTGGAGCACAGGAGGCCCTAGTGCTACTGATGATTACTGCATGTTTCAGGCGGCTTCAGGACAGTTAAATGCTCCCGACACAAGTGAGGCCGGCAGTCCGAGGAGAGGGGGACGCAGACCACGCTGCCGGATGATAACGCACGCCGCACCCTCGAGGACGCCCGGTTACTGTCGCCCGAAACTACTGAGCGAAGGCGAGGCCTGGGCAGTGGGGAGAGTGTGCTTCCCTGGCAGACCCTCCGACTGCTCGCAGTCACTTTTCGCCGACAGGACGAGGTTCGTTCCTCAGGAGTTGATTGAGCACCTCGTCTGCACAGTCATGGGAGGCGGGACGAGGGTCTCCCCCGCCCTCCTGTGAGGGAACAAACAGGAGGACCTAGCATGGAGACACCAAGGTCCCACTGAGGTCCCACCCGGTGCCCTCCCACGGCCCTTGCAGTCTCCCATGGGTGGGGCCGTGGGCGGAGAGTTCCCTGGGTCAGGACTGGCTGCGTCCCTGCTCCAGACCGACCGTGAGTCATGGCCCAGCCCTGGAGGAGGGTCGGTTATTCAAGTGCTATGGGGGGTCTTCCCTCTCCTCTGCAGCATAGTCCATTCGTCACCAACGAACGGATTCGCAGATGACACAGACGTGGAACGCAGCTCACCTGGGAGCTGGGAGCTGAGTTCTCTGAGCACACGAAAGCGCTCCAGAAGTGCTAGTGGGTCAGACGCTCCAGAAGGCACTGCCCGAGAGCTAGCGGCTGCTCCAAGCTCCCCGCCCCACTCGGGCTGTCATCTGGAAGGGCAGGGAGGGGCGGCCAGGTGGGAGTGGGGCCCCTCAGGACCTTGGTGGCCAGCCTGGAGGCAGTGTCCTGTGGCTCTGGTGGGCCACAGCCCTGCATCCCTGCATCCCTGCATCCCCGCAGCCCCGCAGCCCCGCAGCCTCGTAACCCCTGAGCCTCGGCTTCCACATGGGCAGGGCAGCAACCCCAGGGCATTTGATGGAGGGAGGAGGCCGTGTTTGGCTGGAAGAGGATCACGAGGCGGGCTCGACAAAGCAGACAGATAGGAAGGCTAGTGGCCGAGAGCTGAGAGCACGAGGGAGCCACGCCGATGGGCGGCAGCTTCTGGTCTTGGGGCTAGCGTGCCAGCCGTGAGGGCTGGACTCTGCCCACGGTGCCCCTCACGTGCCGCCCCACAGCAGCAGTACACGGCCACAGAGACCCCGGGCTGTTGCCATGCAGGGTGGCCACTGCCAGCCCCGAGGGTCTTTCCTGCCCTGGGCCCTCTGGTTCACACTCCCCAGCTTCCACCAGGCCAGGAGAGCCCATCCTCCGCGGCTCAGGTGGCTTCTCTTAGGCCACCCTGGAAGGGCTCGGTGCTCTCGCACACGGCCAGGAAGCTGGCAGTTCCGACAGCCCCAGGCCCACCACTGGCCGAGGCTGCAAGCGGCCGAGCAGCTGGCGGCCTCTGCCTCCCGTGGATCCCCACGCTTCAGCTGGACTGCCTTCTGCGGGGGTGGCTCCTTTTAGGGCTGCCGGGTGGAAACTGAGTTCCACACTGTTAGATTGGCCCTCACTGCCCTGCGAGAGGGATGGAGCCGGGTGGCGGCCACACCCTGTAGAAACCGCTGCATCCCAGCAGCCCCTGCGGCTCTCTGCAGAGTGGGCTCTGGCACCCTCCGAGCCCCCACGACATTCGAGACTGGGGGGTGCATGTGGGCCAAATCCCAGGGCCCAGGGCAGGAGCGGTGGCCTTTGTCACTGGGCCAGCCTTCCTGATGGAACCTGGCGACAATCTCAGAAGCCCCCGAGAAGGGCAGGTGTTCTGGCCAAGTTATCCCAGCTCCAGCCCTAAAAGGCTTTGGGCTGATGCCAAGAGTGGGCGGTGTCGATGGTGGCACGTCTGGCAGCAGAGATGACTGCAGTGGCTGACCAGGGGCTCAGCCTGAGGCTGCTGAAGCGGTGAGTCCGGACGGCGTGGCCTGGGAAGGGGGCCGGCTGGGTGGGGAGCTCGGCCGGCTCGGGAGTCCACTCGGGTGTGATTCCTTTTGGGGAGTCACGCACGTGTGCAGTGGGTCCTTGGGAGCTGGTGCTCAGCTGGGCAGGGCGGGGCTGAGGCGCCGCGGCCGGCAGACGGGACACTGAGGCCAGGAGGTGGAGCGGAGGGCACCGGGGACCTGGGTCGGCTCCGCCCCACCCGGGCCGGCTCACACCGCCAGCTCTCTCCGGGGAGGCCGCGTGTACACTATGAAACAAGATGCCTGGGTCTTCCCCCAGGAGGGGTTCAATTTGTTTTTTGTTTTTTGTTTTTTGTTTTTTTTTGCTATAGAGCAAAATAGCCCCTCTCCGGACTTCGGGCACAGATGCACATATGCCCAGTGTGTCTTTTAAACCTCCACGTCCAGGACTCAAACGGCACGGCTGACCACGTGTGATCCAGCTGCGTTAAGCGCCACCCGTCAGGGGGCCTGAGGACAGGTTTGATTTATTCCTCCAAGATGGAGGCCAGTTATGGTCTCCCAGAGACTTGGAGGGCAGCACGCCGGGCCGTGGCCCCAGGGATGGCAGCAGGTGGCAGGCCTGTGCTGACCAGGCTCCTTCCTCACCCCACAGCCCTCCGTCCAGGCTGTCCTCTGCAGTCCTTGTGCACAGAGGTGAGGCCTGACCTCAGCCCAGCAGGTGGGTCATGCACTCAGGCTCCTGGCCTACCTGCCCTTCACAGCTGTCCAGGAGTGCATGCGGCAGGACAGGACCCGACAGCCCGCCACTCCAGATCGCTGCCTGTCCCTTCAGAGTGGCGGCTGCGATGCCAGAGACTGGCCAGCATGGCAGCGACTCTCCTCACTGCTTACTGTATTTGATTTTGTTTTTATGTTACCTGTTTTAGTTCATTTTTAATTTATTTCATTTATTTTACTTCATGCTATCTTATGCTATTCTAATTCTATTTTACGGGTTTTATTTTCCTTGCCGACCAGCGCGTCGAGGACCCCAAACGCCCAGCTGGAAGCTGCAGGAGAACCTGAAGGAACCAGAGCCCTGAGCCTGGCAGAGCCCAGTGAGGAAGCAGTGTCCGCCCGGGGGCCAGGAGCGAAGAGTCTCGTGTTCTTCTCACTCTGAAAATCTGTGTCTTTTTTTTTTTTTGAAGAGATTTTCGCTATAGGGCGCATGCGCTCGCCAGACAGACAGAGAGAGACATAGAGACAGAAAGCGAGAAATCACCCCCCAGGGGGGATGGTCACGCCGCAATCCCTTCTCCTCCATTCTCCTCTCGGGATCTTGGGCACGCACGCACACGTGCCTGGCATGAATTTTAAGCCACCGGGTCCGGGACGCGAACCGTGGTTGTCTACATGGGAGTCCAGCGACATAGCCATTACGCTAACTGCTGGTTCTCAAAATCTGTGTCTTCGAATTGGTATATTTAAAGTAATGATTGCCGTAGCTGGCTTAATGCCGAGTAGATCCGCTGCCGGCTTGTATAGGGCCCTGTTCTTGTTCTTTTCCTTCCACACTTGCTGCCTTTGTTGTTTTAGTTGGTCATTTCGCAGGGTTCCCTTTCTGCCCCTTCTTAGCAGATCAACCGCACTTCAAAGGGTCGGATTCTGTCTTTGTTCCCCTAGAGCGTGTGATACACATTTGCAATTACGGCGAGTCCACTGTCACGTACTGCCACTTCACGGGAGTGCGAGCGACTCACAACAGCAAATGCTGCCCAGCCTCCCTCTTGCATAACCCCTGTCGTTCATCTCAGTTATGCGTCTGCATGTACTGGGTTGTCGGAAAAGTCGGGATGCATTTTCTATGTTTTCCTATAAAAAAAATGCTTCCTGACTTTTCTGACAACCTAATATAAACATATCTATTAACACATGTGATTGAATTCGTTGCTGTTATTATTGTTTTGAACAAACTGTTATCTAGCAAATCAATTAAGAATAATAAAAGCAATCACTCATTCTCTAATCTTTTCTTTATGTAGATTGGGGTTTCAATCTACATTGTTTCCTTTTCCCTAAAAAAAAAACTCTCAACATTTTTTTCAAGGTAGTTCTATCAGCAACAAATTTCTTCAATGTTTGCTTAAAAAGGAAAACTATTTCTCCTTCACTTTTTAAAAGAGTTTTAGTAATAATATTTATAGGTTCTAGAAATTCCATGTCATTATGTTTTTCCAAATTTTACAGACATCACATAAAATTGACAGTCTTAACCCTTTCAAAGTATACAGTGCAGTGATCCTAAAGGCATTGCATCTGCACAACTGCCAGACTCCCACCCCCCAAACTCTTACTCTGTTGCACTGCTGACACTCGGGGTCTGTGAAACCCCACTTGCCTCCGCAGGACCTGACGGCTTCTGCCACCTCTGTGCCTACGCGTCTGCCTGCCCAAGGTCCCTGACACAAGGGAAATCGGAGAGCAGCTGCTTCTACTCCGCTTGGCATACTGTCCCCAAGGTCCATCCCTGTCCTAGCACGTATCAGAGCATCCTCTTTCGAAGGCAATGTTATTGCATGCACGTGGCAGTGCTGCTTACCCTTGCGCTCACACGCACGCACCTCGGTGCTGCCACATCTTGGCCATTGTGAATAATGCTGCTATAACACGGGTGTGCAAGTAGAGCGCCCGCTTTCAACTCTTCTGGATATATGTTCAAAAATGGAATTGGTCCATCATCTGGTGATTCTATTTTGAATTTTTAAGCTGTTTTAATCTTAAAACGTAATTTAAAAATTAATACTGATTCCCAGGGGCTGTATTTTACATCCCCACTCGCAGTGGACAGGGGTTTCAATTCCCCTCCTTGCTGATGCTTATTTTCTATTTTTTATAGTTGTTTGTTTTTTTTCACTTGTTATTTAAATATAATCATCACACATCTTCACAGTACACAAATGTGTGGTAGCACATGATAGTTTTGATTTACATTTACCTAGTAGTTAGTGAGGTTGAGTAACTTCCCACAGCGTGTGAGGGTGATTTGTACACGTCCTGTGAAGAAATGACTACCCGGGCCTCTTGCCCATTTTCTACCTGGCTTTATTTTGTTGTTGAGGTGTGTGTGTGTGCTTGTTTAATTTGCTACAGGGCATGTGAGCTCACCAGAGAAAGGGAATGTAAGACATCATTCCCCAGAGGGGATGACTACTCCTCTGGCCCCCTCTCCGGATTCTGGGCACACATGCACACATGCCTGGTCTGTGTTTCAAGTTGCCAGGTCCTGGACTTGAACTGCATACCTGGCCATGTGCGACCCAGCTGCCTCAACCACCATGCCAATATCTGGCCCTATTGTTGTTTTAAGAGTTCTCTATATATTCTAGATCTTAATTTCTTATAGGATTTGAACTATTTTCTCTCATTCCATGGGTTGCTTTCCTATTCTGTTTATATTATCTTTCAAAGGTACAATTTTAAAATGTTTTCTTTTTTTTTTTTCTTTGAGAGGATTTTGCTATAGGGCGCGTGCGCTCGCCAGACAGAGAGAGACATAGAGACAGAAAGTGAGAAATCACCCCCCAGGGGGGATTGTCACGCCGCAATCCCTTCTCCTCCATTCTCCTCTCGGGATCTTGGGCACGCACGCACACATGCCCGGTGTGAGTTTTAAGCCACTGGGTCCGGGACACGAACCACGGTGGACTACGTGGGAGTCCAGCGACATAGCCATTACGCTAACTGCTGGTTCCCTTAAAATGTTTTCATAAAGTCCAATTTGTCTACTTTTTCTTTGGTTGCCTATGGCTTTTGGTTTCCAAATAATTGTTGCTAAATCCAATGTTGTTAAGTTTTTGCTCTACATTGCTTTCTAAGAGTTTTATAGTTTTAGGTCTTACATGTAGGTCTTTTACCCATTCTAAGTTAATTTTTGTGAACGATGTTAAGTAGGGATCCGGTTTCACTCTTTTGCTCGTGGGTGTACAGTTTCCCCCATGCCATTTGTTGAAAGAATGTCCTTTACTCATTGAGTAATCTTAATACCCTTGTCAAAATGTTTTGATTATATATGCAAGAGTTTATCTCTGGGCTGTATATAGTATTCCATCAGTTTATGTCTGTCTTTAAGCCAGTATCACATTGTTTTTTTCTTTTTTCTTTTTTTTAGAGACATTTTTGCAATAGGACATGCATACTCACTGGAGAGACAGAGAGACAGAAAGCAAGAAATCACCCCCAGGGAGAGATGACCACACCATAATCCCCCTTCTCCATTGTCCTTGGGATTTGGGGCATGCATGCACATATGCCCAGTGTGAGTTTTAAGCCACCGGATCTGGGACTCAAACTACGGTCAAGTACATGGGAGTCCAGCAATGTAACCATTATGCCACCCCCTGATCCTGTGTTGTTTTCATAACTGCAGGTTTTAGCAAACTTTGAAAAGGCTATGCACAAACCTTCAAGATTTGTTCTTTGGTTCAAGATTTCTTTGACTACTTGGTATCTTTTGAGATTCCACATGAATTTTAGGATGGGTTTTCTATTTATGAAAAATATATCTTTAGGATTTTGATAGGGATTGTACTGAATGTGTAAATCACTTTGAATAGCACTGAGACCTTACTGAAGAGTCCCACCCATGAAAAGGATGTGTTTACACAGAGGTGTGGTGACACTGATTTTTGTTTTTTTAACATTGTTCAGTAGTGTTTATAATTTTCATTGAACAAATCTTTTACATCCTTGGTTAAGCTAATTCCCAAGTATTCCATTCTTTTTTTTTTTTTTTTTTTTTTTTTTTTTTGAGAGAGGTTTTTGCTATAGGGCGCGTGCACTCGCCAGAAAGACAGAGAGAGACAGAAAGCAAGAAATTACCCCCCAGGGGGGATGGCCACGCCGCAATCCTTTCTCCTCCATTCTCTCGGGATCTTCGGCACACACACACACACACGCGCCCAGCGTGAGTTTAAGCCACCGGGTCCAGGACGTGAACCACGGTCGACTACGTGGAGTCCAGCGACATAGCCATTATGCTAACTGCTAGTCCCCTTTAATGCTATTGTAAATACCGCTTTTCTCTTTTTTTCCCCAGAATGTTCATTGCTAAAATATGAAAACAAAGTTGATTTAAAAAAAAAAAATTCGCCGGAGGGCCCATGCCCTTGCCAGAGAGAAAAAGAGACAGAAAGCAAGTGAGAAGTCGCCCGCCAGACGGGCTAGTCACGCCGCAGTCTCGTCTAGCCCATTGCCCCTTTCGGGATTTGGGAGCATGCTCACACACGCCTGCAGTACTTTCCAAACCGCCCCGTCCAGCAGGTGGACTGTGCCGTCGGCCATGCTGCAGTTCCCATGACTTGGTTTTGAATACACGCCGTCTGACCTGCGGACAGATCACGTCGCATCTTCTGTGCTTGTTTTCTTGCCTCCTTGCTTGGGGAGACGCGCGCAGGGAGCGCCCCTGCCTGCCCCCGACCTGGAGGAGAGCTGCCCTTCTCGCCTGGACGGTTACGGTTCTGTGGTTCCGGAGGTGGCAGGTGGTTGCCGCTGTTCCGCGTGTCTGGAGTGTTTTCATCATGGAGGGATGTTGGCTTTTGTCAGTGCTGTGTCTGCCTCGAGACGATCGTGTGACCTCCCGCGCTGTGTCGACGTGGTGTGTGAGGGCCTCGAGGAAGCTGGGGAGCGGCGGGATTCAGGTTCCGACGGATGTTGGCAGGAGAAACATCTGCAATTCACGAGCGGTGTTTCCCTAACGCACTCCCCCGAGCTGCTTCAGTGCCTCTCACAGGTTAACGCATCCTCGCGTCCCGGTGCTGACAGCCACCTGGCTACAGCACGTAACCGCTCCCGGCCTGGGCTGCACGTCCCACCCGTCGCTGTGACCCACGTCGGCGGGCAGTGCTCTGTGCTTCTTTGGCACCACCACCTTGGACTTCAGAGTGACAACGGCCTTTCTGAGTAAGCCAGTGTCCACCCCGCGCCACCCCGAGTTTAGGAAGAGTGTGCCGAGGGTGGGATGCGCTGTTCTTTACGTGAATCCCACCTTTACTTTTGAAGAATGATCTCCGGGTGCCAAACCCTGGGTGGGTGGTCTTTCGCTCTCAGCACCTTGAGTCGCTTACCTGGCTCTCTTCCTCACGCGGTTCCCGAGGAGGTCAGAGGTGCTTTTACCCCCGACTTTGAGCAGTTTGAATACGACGCCGAGGTGAGTTTGGGGGGCTTCTTCGGCATCCACCCTGCCTCCTGGCCTCTGGCCTCCTGGGGGCTGCTTCTGTGTCCAGCGTGAGTTTGGGGACCCCTTCCCGCTCCTCTCTCCTGCTGTGGCCCTCCTGTGCCGGCCAGGGTCCTCGGGCTCTCCTGTCCACTCTGTTCCCTCCCCCAGCCTTTTCCTGTGCGTTCTGGTTTAGAGCTTCCTCCTGAGATGACCTTGAGCTCAGACGGCCTGTCAGCCGTGGCCAGGCCACTGAGGCCTCGCCGTCTCCTTACGGGCTTCCCACTGGGCGTTTCTTCCGGGTCCTTCCTGGGCTGCCCCTGAGCCTCTGTCCCGGAGACCCTGCTGAGGGCTCTGGGGCTAGTCGGACGCTTGTTTCTTTGATCTTACTGCCCAGCGGCCTCTCCTTACCCGCCAAGGCTGGTGGTTTCCTCGAGGGCGAGCGGCCTGGGGACAGCACGCCTTCCACTCTGCATCCGGCTGGAGCGGAGACCGCAGCCCGGAACAGGAGCAGTAGTGACATTCGGACCCCGGCGGCTGGAAGCTCACCGAGCCACCTCGGACAGAAGGCCAGGCAGGGGCTCGCTTGAGGGCTGCCCCTCCCGCAGCGGGATGAGGGGATGGAGACCCCCCTTCCCCCCGAGTCTGCGTGTGCTGCGCTCCTGCCCGCTCGTCTGGCCACTGCGATCAGACGGGTCCAGCCTGGCCTGTTTCTGACCAGCACACGCGGAGCCTGGGGCAGAGGGTGTGGCGAGGGCTCCCGCATGCACGGTGACGCAGCAGCTGAGCCGGAACGCAGCGCACTAGGGTCAGTTCGGGGTCGGCGGGGGCGTTGTCAGGAGGTGGCCCTGTCCCAGTGAGTCTCTCCTGAGGGACAGTCCTGGTGGGGCCCTTCCTTTTGGATTGTCCGGGAAGGGACAGTGGTGGCCACGCTGAGTGACAGCCCACAAAGAGCTAATATTGACCCTCACCCCGGGAAGGCCCGAGTCACCTCCCGGGAGGCCGGCGCTGACCTGGAGTCTGTGACACAACAGAACCGTCCAGTCAATGGGTGTTCACGCTCCTGTCAGCAGAAGCCAGTGGCCTGTTCCTGTCGTTCCCTGTGGCTGGGGCTGCCCCGGTCTGATGGGGCCATCCTCAGGGCTCCATCAGCCCTCCTGCCTGACACTGCCACAGAGCCCTCCGAGGAGGCTGGGAGCCCCTGGCTACTGACAGCCACCAGGCCGGCTCCTGGCCTCCCGTGGGGACATGGGCAGAGACAGAGAAGCCACGTGGCCCTGTCCCGGCGCGATTCCTGCCTCCTGCTGGGCCACAATAAGACAAAGGCTGTGGCAGGCATCAGGGTCCCACCCGGGACGCAATGGAGGGCCCCAGGATTCAGGCTGAGGTTATGCTCGTGCGGTGTGACCTCGGGGGCCAGCCGCCAGGGGGCCGGCACAGAGCCAGCACTGCCGTGGATGGCCCCTGGGCCTGCACTCGTGGCTGGAGGGGTGGACGAGGACGGAAGAGAGCACAGACTGGCCATGGCTGGATGGACTACCGTCACGAAGTGGGGCTGGGCTGGGGGGGGAGGCCCTGCATCGTTGGGGCATGCCCTTTCCTCCCCACCCCTGCGGACCTGCAGCTCCCACCTGCGAGCTCGCTGGAGGGAAGGGCTCCTGCTGGCCATGTGCTGGTGCAGCCCTGGTACATCCTGGCCTTTGACAGAAGGACATGTGACCAGACCTCCTGCTGTGAGAGACCAGGGCAGGGCCCGGGCAGCAGTGGTCACTTGGACATGCGAGGAGAACGGAGTCCCTCAGGCCACATCTCTATGTCCTGTTTCCTCTGCAGCTGCTCCTGGACTGCGTCCACACGGGCCTATGGGGGCCCTGGGCCCGCGGCCATGGCCCTGGTGTGGAGGCCCAGTGTGGTGCTGGTCAGCCCTGCGTCTCCACAGCTCCACAGCCCAGCCCCTCTTCAGTCTGTGCTGGCCCAGGGAGGGGTTGGGTAAACCAGACCCCCATGAGCCCTCCGCGCCCCCCGGTGTCCCCGGCTGGCCTCCTGGACTCTGCCCCTCTGCCAGCCCACCGGGACGGACCCAGTGTGCTCGGGCATTGCTGACGGGAGTTCTGGAACACCGTCTCTACTACCATAGAAGGTCCTGGTGACAGATGCAGCAGCCATGAACCGAGTGCTCATAGGTGCAGGGGGCTGGTGTGGCCGCGGCCCCGCCCACCACTACCTGAGTGTCCTCAGCTCGCCTGCAGGCCTGTCCTCCCTGCCTGGCCTCCAGGAGCGCATGCACAGGCGCCCGCGGCTCGGCTGGGCCACACAGAAGGGAGGGAGGGCACACACGCCAGCGTGGCGGAGGGGCTGTGCTGGCGGGCGTGCGGTTCCTCGGGCGACATTGATGGACGCGAGAGCCACCAGGCACCGTCCGTCTCCCAGGCAGCACCGTCACGTCAGCCACAGCCGCCTGCTCCCGCTTAAGATTGATGGGGACGATAACGACTATTTTTGTAACAGCAAGTCGGGGGAATTCTTGGCAATTGCTCAATTTGAAAGATTGAAATTTAGTTATCAAGCAAAGAACTTGCTTGAATCAAACAACAAGTGTGTGTGAGTGCTGGTGTGAGTGCTGGTGTGAGTGCTGGTGCATGAGTGCTGGTATGAGTGCTGGTGCGCGAGTGCTGGTGCGCGAGTGCTGGTGTGTGAGTGCCGGTGCGAGTGCTGGTGCATGAGTGCTGGTGTGAGTGCTGGTGTGTGAGTGCTGGTGTGTGAGTGCTGGTGCGAGTGCTGGTGCGTGAGTGCTGGTGTGTGAGTGCTAGTGTGTGAGTGCTGGTGCGAGTGCCGGTGCGAGTGCTGGTGCATGAGTGCTGGTGCGTGAGTGCTGGTGCAAGTGCTGGTGTATGAGTGCCGGT